>JAYESA010000016.1:87838869-88371369 GCA_036927795.1 Iris macrosiphon
ATCTCTGCTGGAGGCCGCCGTCGCTGCTACTGCTTCAGGTAGTGGAACAAGGTCGCCTTCGGGGCTGAGTATATCGTTACGTGGATCGGCATCGGGAGAGACCCCTGCCGTGCCTGTCAGCGCACCTGGCGAGATTCCAGCTGATGAGCCTCGGTTGGAATTTGACGAGGACCTGGAAGACTATTTGCCAGCGTCAGTTAGCAGACCCCTTTCTCCAGGTATGATAGCTTGCTTAGCATCGTTAAGAAATGATTTAGCTGTACAGGCTGCAGATGCGACATATATTTCGTCGGCCATTGGTAAATGTCATCTTCATGCCTTTTCTTTTAGGAAAGTTAACATTATGCTGATATTAACTTCCTTTCGTCCTCTTTTCAAGGGAAGACCTCTTCGGGGGAGGGCAGTATAGATGCGCCCTTCGGCTCTGTGTCAGGTCCTGGCGGCGACATGGAGGTGGCTGATTTTGAAGAGGAGATATCTTCGGGCGCCGGCTCGCCTGTCGACGAGGTTCCGATATCTCAAGAGGAGGACGAGCTCGTCATTGCGATAATGCCTCCTGTGAGCATGCTGGTATCTTCATCCGGTGTTGGTTCTTCTTCTTTTGTCGCACCACCTGTTGAGGCGATGGTCGTGGCAACATCGTCTGCGGTTGTCCTTGGAGGAAGATTCGCCAATATCGAGGCCACCCCCAGCGTGCAACCGGATCTAGCTGTGCTGATCGAGCAGTACACTGATATCTTCTACACCACTTTAAAAATGTTAATATCAAGGGTGTTGATGAAGAATCTGAGCTTTGCGTCGCTGAAGAGGTCCTCCCAGTCTGCGATAATGCCGATCCGAGAATTCGACGACACTGGGCTAGCTGAAACGCTGGAGGAGATAGTTAATGGTTTGGAGCAACCCATTAACGAATACTTGTAGCTAGCTCAAGACAATGTTGAAGATCTGGTCCAGGCTAGATATGACTCCATGATTGCGCGGCTTGCTAAACAGATGGCAGGCGTAAATAAATCCATCCAGACGCATCAACAGGAGATGGATGAAGGAAAAGTCGTCCTGGAGGAGACCATTGCTCTTCGAACGAAATGCCAGGCCGAGCACGAAGGGAATGTAGCGGGGGTCCTCAGGCTGGAAACAAAACTCGCTCAGGCGAAAGAGTGGGCTTCTCAGTCGTCGGAAGCTCTAGTTGTGGTGGATAGCCGATTGGGCGTAGCACAACAGAACTTGGCGCGTACAGATGTCGCCCGTGCTAGTTTTCTTCGGGCTAGAGCCGAATTGTCCCTCATGAGCAATGATGAGACACGACTGGAGCGGGCTCGCCATGATGTCTTGGATTCCAGGATTGAGAGGATGGTCGCACTGGCGCAGCAGCTTCGCGACCTGACTGCTCCCCCAAAATGATGTACTTTTGCTTTTGCTTTTCAATGTACTTTTGCTCCTTTTTTGGGAATAATAAAGGGGCTTTCATCTGATTTTGTGGACCCATCATTTCGGAATGTAAATGACAGGTTTGGGTGAAAGTGATATCAGAGGTAATATGGACGTGATATACTCTCGGTAAGTTTTCGCAGGATATATCTATTCAGAGGTTGTATGAACATGATAGAATACGATCCAACTAGTTTCGTTTTGGAAGTAGTTTTGTCAGAATAAGATTTTTACCATATTCTACTTGAGCGGAGGAGGTTAAGCATAGTACCTTTTCAGGAATTTGCCATTGATAGGAGCCATTAACAGGTATCCATTAGGCTGGGCTAACCTGTAAGCACCGTTTGAGAACGTCGTCTCGATCACATAAGGGCCTTCCCATTTGGGCTAGAATTTGCCCTTACTTCTGTGAGTAAGGATCAACGGCCTTCTCACGGCTAAAACTAGCTTGCCGACTTTGAACACCCTTTCCTTCACTTTTGATTAAAAGCCCTGGAAATACGTGCTTGGTAGAGCGCGATGCGCTGTTGAGCTTGGAGGCTTTTCTCGTCTAATCCTTCTAGCTCTTGAAGCCTTAACAGGTCATTCTTTTCTTGAGTTAACTCATTAGCCACGGCTATTCTGAGTGACGGGATTTGGATCTCGTTGGGGAGAACCACTTCGCTCCCGTAGACCAATGAGAATGGTGTGCAACTTGTTGGTGCTCGTACCGTTGTGCGGTATTCCCAGAGACATTCTTCCAGCTTCTCATTCCAATCCCTTTTGTTCGAAGAGACGAAATTCTTCAAGAGCTTGATAATGGTTTTGTTGAAAGCTTCCGCCAAATCATTAGCAGCAGGATTATATGCCGTAGAGGCGACATTCTGTATCCCATTTTTATCGCAAAATCGATGAAACGCCTGGCTGATGAATTGAGGCCCATTGTCATGGATTATCCTTCGGGGTATTCCGAAGCGGTAAATAACGTGATGCTTGATGAAGCTGATCACATTAGATGCCTTTACTTCAGCGAGAGGGATCGCCTTCGCCCATTTGGAGAAGTAATCCGTGATGGCCAGTATGAACTGGTGACCTCTGGAAGAAGACGGGTGAATAGGACCAATGATATCCATACCCCATGCTTCGAAAGGCCAGGACGCAACCGTAGGATGTAGATATTCGGGAGGTTGATGGATAAAGTCTGCATGGACCTGACAGGCTCTGCATTATCTTGCATACTTTATCGCGTCTGTGATTATAGTAGGCCAGTAATAGCCTATTCTCCTGATGCGATCCTGTAGCTTAGGACCGGGTTGATGTGCTCCGCATACACCATCGTGGGCTTCACGGATAATCCGCTGTGCTTCATCACCAGAGAGACATCGTAATAATAGTCCGTCATAAGACCGACGATATAGACATTGTGATGATGCGTCGAAATAGAAGCGTAATGATCATCTTTTGATGGACACCGCTTCTTTAGGATCTTCCGGCAAGATTTTGTATGCTACGAAATCTATAAAGGGACTTCTCCAGTCTCTCCTGGGAGGATCTGTGTCCACCGCTTAGCTGCATTCTATGTGAAAGTTGCTTTTCACACAGAATAAATCTCTGCTAAGAAGGATTACCGAATTCTACCTTCTTATAGGGGTAGCTAAATCTGTAATTAGACTGGCTAGGGCATCAGCTTCCAGATTCTGAGATCGAGGTACATGCTTTAGGAAGAACCCTTTGAATGTCATGGCTATCTCGACCGTTGCTCGGTGATAGGGGATGAGGTCTGGATTCTGGACTTCATATATTCCTCTGACTTGATTGACGATCAGCAGAGAATCACCGAAAGCTTCCAGAGATTCGACGCCCAATTCTTTAGCGACTTGGAGGCCGATTAGTAGAGCGTTGTACTCTGCCACATTGTTGGAACAGGGCTCGCTAAGAGAATATGCTCGGTAGATGACGAGCTTATTAGGAGTAACCAGGACAATTCCTACTCCCGAAACCACGTTTCCCCTAGGACCAGTTCTGGAGGCACCATCGAAGAACAATTGCCATGCATCACTTCCCATTGCAAAATTACATTCTACAACTTCGTCGGGAATGTCCTCGTACAGTTTGGAGGCCTCCGGGATCAGATGAGCAGCCAGGAAATCAGCCAATGCTTGGCCTTTGATGGATTTTTGGGGGACGTACACCATGTCATACGGTGTTAATAGCATTGCCCACGTTGCGAGTCGAGAATTGAGAACACTTGGTTTGCTCATTAGTACCCGAAGAGGATTGATCCTGGAGATGATGTGAATGGTTTGGCCTGTGACATAGTGTCGCATTTTCTGAATAGCGAATATCAGAGCCAAGCATTCTTTCTCCACTGGATTATACCGGTATTCGGCTCCCACCATCGTCTTGCTGAGGTAGTAGATAGCCTGCTCGTGACCCATCTCGTTCTTTTGAGCGAGAAGAGCTCCCAGAGAATGATCCATAGCTCGAACATACAGCACGAATGTTCTTCCCATGACAGGAGGCACCAGAACTGGCGGACTGGTGAGGTAGCGCTTGATGTCACCGAACGCTTGCTGACAGGCTTCATCCTATACGAAGGATACACCTTTCTTTATGAGACGAGAAAATGGCTGACATCTCCCCGAGAGGTTGGATATGAATCTCCGGATATAAGCCAGACGACCTTAAAATCTCCTGAGTTCCCTCAGATTGCGGGGCGGTCGCATTTCTAAGATGGCCTTGACTTTATCAGGGTCCACTTGAATGCCTTTGGCGGTAATGATAAATCCCAGAAATTTGCCATTAGATACCCCCAGAAAGGACTTTGTAGGATTCATTTTGAGTTGATGTTGGCGCATCAATTCAAATACTGTCTTCAAGTCTTGGATGTGATTATCCTTGAGGCATCTTTTGATAGCTATGTCATCCACGTAACACTCCACTATCTTGCGTAAATGCTCATGGAATATGTTACTCATAGCCCGTTGGTACGTAGTCCCGGCATTCTTCAATCCGAAGGGCATGACTGTATAGCAATATACCCCTAGTGGTATCCGAAAGGCAATGTGCTTCTCGTCTTCAGGATGCATCTTGATTTGATTGTATCCTGAAAATTCGTCCATGAAAGACATATATTCAAAACTGCTAGTATTGTCAATCATGACGTCTGTGATGGGAAGAGGAAACTCATCCTTGGGGCAGGCTGCGTTCAGATCTCGAAAATTGATGCAGACTCGTATTTTCCCATTTTTCTTCATGACCGGGACAATATTGGCGACCCAGTCGGGATGTTGTTCTTCTCGGATGAAGCCGCAGGCTATTAACTTCTTGACTTCAGCTTCAATGGCGTCCATCATATCCGGACGGAACCGGCATTGGTGTTGCTTCACAGGCTTCGAATCGGGCAATATGTTGAGCCTATGAGTAGCTACCATTGGATCAAGGCCTGGCATATCCTCATAATTCTATGCAAAAACGTTGATATATTCTTTTATCAGCTGGATAACTTCTTCCCTTTCTGCTTCGGAAAGATTGTTGCTGATAAATATCGGCTTTGGCGAAAGTTTATCCCCAACGTCAATCTGGATAACTTTGTCTTTAGTGGGAGGTTCTCTCTGCTCGAAGCGGAACTCCCATTGTGTATCTATTTGCTGAGCCCAAGCGTCATTCTCAAACGGTTCGGATTCTTGTTCATCTGATTCGAAGAAATTTGTCACTACCATATTTGCTGATAATGTTCGCTCGAAAGCACGAGATGAGTCATAGGGTACTGAGCCATTTTGAGAGAAGGAAAAGATATCCTCGCTTGACTCAGGAGTTGCGAGGGAGGTGGTATACCCTAACCCGAAATGAGTTCGTTGATAGCAGGGATTGCCGTGCAGCGGCATTCATCTGCCTTTTCCGTAGTTGAGACCCGGTTCCAGCTTCAGTTATAACCTATATTTTGCATGATCTTCAGAGCTTGCGGGCTGTATCTGTGAATCTGTATTTTACCGGCATCGTCATTGGAAGAATTCTCTTGCACAGTCGGTTGATTGCGCATGCGACCGAAGACTATTGAATGCTGACTGCTGCAAGTAGGTGGGACAATAAAGATAGAATCCTCATGCGGTCCATATGTCATGGTGACATTGGATGATGATGCCACTTTCCATATATACGGATGATAGGAATCTATAGCTTCCAAGAATTTTTGTACTATAGGTTCTATATCGTCGTAGGGGGATGATTCCTGATTTGGAATTTGGGCGTCAATATACTGGAAAAGAGGATATTTATTATCATCTGAAACTCTGTTCCCGGTTGCATTTATATCACTCGGCTGCCTGTTGCGCCGGAGGTTGATGACCAAGGATGGAGGCTTCTGGTTCAGAGTGATCACTAGAGGATCACCCTCTTTTCCTGACCTGGTCTCATTCAGGTGGATAGCCGTAGGCTCCATGGCTTTTGGACGAGTAGTCCGTCCTTTCACCTTGATTGACAGAGTTTGCTTGGCAGAGAATTCCTTTGGCTCCCGGTGGGATTCCTTCTCTGCTTCGGCTGACACCTTTTCCGTGCAGTCTTGAGGGTACAATACGGTATCAGAGTAGTATGATTCTACTCCTTTGAATGGGTTCAAGTCAGCAATCTCTGTTTGCACTGTTCCTTGGACGTCTACATATTTGAAGTATTGGTGTAGAGTTGAAGGAATGGTGTTGTGGTCGTGGATCCAAGGTCTACCCAGCAAAATATTATAGAACACCTCTGAATCGATGACGTAACATGTAGCCACCGATCTGAGGTTGCCAATTTGGATCCTCAGGCGAATATTCCCCAACGGCTTACTTCTTCCGGCGTTGAAACCCACGATTGTAGTGGTGGTGTACGCCAATTTGCTGGTAGGAATCCTCAGTGGTCTGAGCAGACTATGAGGAATGATGCTGATTGACGATCCCGGATCTATGTGAATCCGGTCGACCTCTATGGAACCGATGTATCCGGTGTAATAGAGGGGCCTGTCATGCCTGTTGTATTTTAACAGCATGTCGTCTTGAGTGAAAGTGATATTTGGGATCACCTCCATCACACTGTGGCATTGAGGACATGCTACTGGTCCTTTGGTAGACCTATTATTCGTTGCGCACGAGAGTGCAAATAATAGGTTTGGGACAAGACCTGCCAGAGGTAATATGGATATGGCAGTCTTTGTGGACTTAACACCACAGGCATACTTTAGAGTTAAGTACGGGTGTTAAGTTGAGATGACAGCCGATATGATAATCGATAGCCAGAAACTCGGAGGGTTTGTTCAGAGGTAATATGAACATGACAAACTTCTGGGATACAATTCCATCGGGGATGGAGGCACATATCTGCTCAGAGGTAATATGGATATAGCAATTTTTGTGGACCTAACACCCCTGGCGTACTTAGAGTTAAGTACGGGTGTTAAGTTGAGATGACAGCCGATATGATAATCGATAGCCAGAAACTCGAAGAGTTTGTTCAGAGGTAATATGAACATGACAAACTTCTGGGATGCAATTCCATCGGGGATGGAGGCGCATATCTGCTCAGAGGTAATATGGACATGGCAGTTTTTGTGGACCTAACACCCCTGGCGTACTTAGAGTTAAGTACGGGTGTTAAGTTGAGATGACAGCCGATATGATAATCGATAGCCAGAAACTCGGAGAGTTTGTTCAGAGGTAATATGAACATGACAAACTTCTGGGATGCAATTCCATCGGAGATGGAGGCGCATATCTGCTCAGAGGTAATATGGACATGGCAGTTTTTGTGGACCTAACACCCCTGGCGTACTTAGAGTTAAGTACAGGTGTTAAGTTGAGATAACAGCCGATATGATAATCGATAGCCAGAAACTCGGAGAGTTTGTTCAGAGGTAATATGAACATGACAAACTTCTGGGATACAATTCCATCAGGGATGGAGGCGCATATCTGCTCAGAGATAATATGGACATGGCAGTTTTTATGGACCTAACACCCCTGGCGTACTTAGAGTTAAGTACGGGCGTTAAGTTAAGATGACAACCGATATTAGAGGTAATATGAACATGATAATCGGTAGCCAAAACCGAGAAGGTTTGTTCAGAGGTAATATGAACATGACAAACTTCTGGGGAAAGGAATAAAATGCTTGGATGATGATCATAAACTTATGTCTGGACAATTTCACTATGGAGTGATTTTCCTGAAGAATCTACTGGGGAAACTTTTAGGGACTCTTCCTTAGGTACATTCTTTTAAGAGAGAATTTTCACGTAAAAAAGAATGAAAATCCAATTGGTAATGACCGTCCCCTTGTTTACAGATGCAAAGTGATGACCTTGGCCTCGATCAACTCCTGAATTCTCTGTTTTAGCACATAGCACACCTTTGTGGGGTGATGAGTGTACCGATAGAAGAGACAATAATCTGGGTCATCAACTTTGCCAGCCCTCTCAGGATGTCTGATGTTGGGTAGCTGAAGCTTGCGTTCCTTCATCAACATATTGAAGATTTCAATGATGTCATCTTCATTGAAGGAGAAAGTCCTTTTTGGTCTTTGGGCTCTTGATGCCCGAATTTTACGGTTTTCCGGGAAGCTTGTCGTCGTTGTATCATCTTTGGATCTTGAGGGAATTCTACCCCCGGCTTTGGATGCCGTCTTATTTTGTCGAGGTAGGCTACCCCCAGACATGTCATGGCATCTATCCATAGGAGCTGATTTAGCAGGACCTGTCTCTGGTTGTAGAGGACTAGACTTTGAAGATTTGGATTTCGCGAGAGATGCAGCATATCCCAACCCAAAACGAGCTTGTTGACAGTAAGAGTTACCCTGCAACGGTGTTCGTCTGCCCTTTCCATAGTTGAGGCCTTGTTTCAGCTTCAAATCATAACCTATGCCTTGTATAATTTTCAACGCCTGCGGGCTATATCTGTGGATTTGCATTCTGCCAGTTTCAGGCTCGCAAAATTCTTCCTGTATGATTGGGCTGCTCCGTATGCGACCGAAGACTATTGGATGCTGGTCGTCGCGAGTTAGAGGAATAATAAAGATGGAATGTTCACGTGGTCCACCTGTCATGACGACATTAGATGTTGATGCATCTTCCCACAATATCTCCCCGCGCTTGACCGTTAGGGGAACTAAAGCTTGTTCATGACTCTGGTCTTTGTGTTTCTGGATCAGGTATTTACGTAGGTTTACAGAAGAAGAAGACTTGTTCCTTCTGTTCTCATCAGAGGGCATGCGGATATTGGGAACCATAACTCTTCCCCTGCCACCCGTATACAACAGTTCAGCCATCTGAGTGGTGGATAATCCCCGAGGAGGGTGTCTTTCAGCAAATTGAGCCTTCTTTACGCTGAGAAGCTTCTTATGGCGTAATTTGGAGTTCTGTTTTGGTTGGCGTAAAGCTGAGGATGTGCTCAGTCGGCCATCAGCTTCTCGCATAATCCGGAGGGTGGGCAGATCGTTCCCTTGCTGGTGAAAAGGCCGAGAAGTTGAGTAGTCCGCCACTTGCTTTCCCTTGCGTAGATTGCAGGGATCATCTGCTTTTTCGTGGAAGACCGATGCATTTTTACGCGTGGAGCACATTTGTGATTCCTGATTTGGTGCTGAGGCATCATCAGAAATTTTGTCTATTCCGCCAGGGATAGGAGACTGAAATTTACGCACAGAGCGCGATTTAGGCTCCTGGACTAGCGCTGAGGCATTGTCAGAAGTTTTGTCTGTTCCGCCAGGGACGGGAGACAAATTTACGCGCAGAGCGCGGTGTATACTTCTGGGTTAGCTCTGAGGTATTGCCAGAAGTTTTGTCGGTCCTGCCAGAGACAGGCGACTGAATTTTACGCGCAAGGCACGGATTATACTTCTGGGTTAGCACTGAGGCTTTGCCAGAAGTTTTTTCGGTCCTGCCAGAGACAGGTGACTGAATTTTACGCGCAAGGCACGAATTATACTTCTGGGTTAGCGCTGAGGCTTTGCCAGAAGTTTTGTCGGTCCTGGCAGAGACAGGCGACTGAATTTTACGTGCAAGGCGCAGAGGGAGCAAAGCTACAACCTCATTGGTCGGAGAGATCGGAGAGTCCACATGAGTGGTAGAGGATATCTTGGGCATCCAGACCTTGCGCAGCTTTCTGTTGCTTTGGACGGAGAGGGAGTGAGACCTACCCCCTGTTCGAAGCATGTCTTCGTAGGCAGACTGGTCGAATTGGATGACCAGTGTCTTCTTCACGGATCCCACGGATACCGCATTGTGTTGAGCAATAGCTTCCTCATCAGAAGAGAAAGATGTCCCTAGCAGAGTTTCCATCTTGTTTTATGGTTTAATAAACGATGAAAAGATTTGATATGCGGAAAACGAGGTCTTGTACGAAGACCCGCCCTTTCTTTTATGTTTACAAACAAGATTGTACAAATTTGATCCTATACGAGGATGTCTAAGTATAATTTATTTAATCTGGATAAATATTGCTATAGGTGTCTGATCTGCAGTCGACCACTTTAGCCCTTGGACCACACGATGTTGAAGAAGTGCCGTGGAAGACAGAAAGCAGCTTCGAAGGTTGCTAAAGAGGGTGGATGCTCGATACCAAAGTCGTCGATCCCTTCTCTTTGCCTGAGCTCCGGATTCTTCTTTCTCTCTCTCTCTCGACCGTCTGACCTTCGATCTTTGTGACCGTTGGATCTGATATTGGATTTCTTGATCAGTTTTCAGACCTAATTTCTTTGACCTTTTTTCTCGTTGATAGAGGACTCTATTTATAGAGTTTTAGTGACAGGGACCCCTCAGTCGGTGTGGAAACCAAGTAGTGGAAAGTACAACACCCTTTTACACGACGGTTTAAAATAACCAATGCCTGCGTATAGATGACCTTTTGAGTGAGCATGTGACGCGTGTCCAACTAAGGGACAAAATGCGTATATCTGCTGCGAAGATCACGGCATAGAAGCCATGTAGGTAGTTATCCCTTGTGTAGAAGAGGTTGGCGTAGAAGCCAAGTAATTATCACCATAGCATAGAAGCCAAAATAGGCGTAGAAGCCGAGTAGGCGTAGAAGCCGAGTAGGCATAGAAGCCGAGTGGGCATAGAGGCCGAGTGGTCATAGAAGCCGAGTAGGCATAGAAGCCGAGTAGGCATAGAGGCCGGGTGGGCATGGAAGCCGAGCAGGCGTAGAAGCCGAGACGATGTGGACGTTTTAGCCAGAATTACGGCTCTTGGAGATATAATCAAATCTTTTGCATTAAATGCAGAGATCTGCCGCCATCCTGCGCATTAAATGCAGAGGCTTTTCTTTAAGATTCGCCATCATTCTGTGCATTAAATGTAGATACGCGCCTCGAATTCTGTATGAAGAGTGACTGCTGATGTGGCGGTCTGTTTGCCTTCTGCGGAGCGTAAGAAGCTCACGTCTTCTTGTGTAAAACTGGGCGGCGTACTCCCTTATATGCATAAGAGTAGTTTACGCAAAGGGGATGTCACTAAACGACGGTTCGGTGATATTTAATCAAATCTTCTGCCTTAAATATGGAGATCCGCCATCATCCTGCTTATTAAATGAGGAGGCGTGGTTTGAAGGTCTTCCATCCTTCTGTGCATCAAGTGTAGAGACGTATCTCAGGCATCTGTCAGTATTCGGTGCTTCAAATGCAGAGACGTGCCTCGAGAAACTGTCACCGCTCTGCGCATTAAATATAGAGACGTGCCTCGAGCCCTGTACGAAGTGCAGCTTTTAACGTGGCAGGCTGTTTGTCTTTCGTGGAGCGTAAACAGCTCACATCTGCCTGTGTAAAACAAGGCGGCGTATTCCTTCGTATATGAAAAAGTGGTTTACACAAAGGAAATGGCAGTAAATGACAGCCTGGATTGCAGTGCCGCGCCATCATGATACCCGTCGCTTGGGTTGTCGTGCAGTACTCTTTGTCAGGAGTCCAGACGTCAGGTTCATTGCGTGATCTGACAGGTTCATTTTGAAGAATACGAAGCGTTCCTCGTACACTTTAATGCTGTATTGAAAGCGAATGAGTTTTACGCCATATAGGCGATGAAGCACCCTATTCACGCTGAAGCAGCCTGGATATATTGTACTACGCGGATGGTCCTTGAGCCTATGTTTTTATGCTGTGCTCAGCGAAAAAGCTCTGTTGCATGTCTTGATGGCTCTGAGGTCCTCTGTTTATGCTGCTCTGCACGAACGTGCTTCGTATAGCTATCAGCATATTTTTCATGCACCATGGTTGGATCTACTATACCAGTCTGGGATGGAGAGTATTTTAGTGTAGATATGTGATCATACCCTTCATGTACAAGTCTTGTTCAAATGTTAGTGTTGGTCATACACCGCACGT
Organism: Iris macrosiphon; assembly: GCA_036927795.1. Classification (NCBI taxonomy): domain Eukaryota; kingdom Viridiplantae; phylum Streptophyta; class Magnoliopsida; order Asparagales; family Iridaceae; genus Iris; species Iris macrosiphon. The sequence continues at coordinate 87,850,615 of JAYESA010000016.1, forward strand.
ATGACTAGCCAGGCCATTATTCCTGTACAAGTTCCCAAGCCGATTACATGTTAAAGCTAGTACTCACACACTTAGTCATAGTATTCTTGCTCATTGACATATTGTTCCTTCCCGCATTTACTTACAGTATTTCCAGTATTTCCTTTATTGTATATCTCTCGTACATGTACATGCATCTTGTATATTTCCATCTATATACTGCTACATAGTTTATATCATTGATATAGAACTGCTATTAGAAATGTACTTTGATCTTTTCTGACTGGAAATATTTTTCCAGACTATGCCTTAGAGGACAGCTGTCCGACATTTTATGGACCACTTGGAGAGTAGCTGCAGACTTGGACTTGGTAGTTTAGTTGTGATTCTGGGAGGTCTAGCCGGAATCACTAATTATCTAGTTAGTTTCTTTAGCAGATTATCGGTATCGGATTTGTCTCCGGCATGCTTTGTTGAGACTTGGATATTTGTTGAGTTAGATTATTTACTTTAGACTTGTATTATAGTTTATTTTATTTTTTCGATTTCTTATCGTGCTGTAGTTATGTGATTGAGTATGTTGTTCATTTATATTGTGTTATCCGTGTCTCCTTATGGGATACTCGTGCGAGATTGTTTAGATAGTGCTTGACCTAGACAGTGTTCTACCGTCGATGCTGCAGCGTAGGCTGGACGTACCTATGTACTCGTGCCCAAATTTTGGCTGCGGGTCGTGACACATTTTTAGTGGTAGCCCATGCAGGTCAGACTTTGCAAGTTGTGCGATGTCGTGGTAGTGTGACATCTTAGTTGTACTACTGCGTGCCTGCGTTAGGATATAGGTCATAGGATACTAGGATGAGAGCGAATATTCAATCACAACTAGGAATTTTTCCAATCTATTATCTTGTTGTCCTTATTTTTCTTCTGAATGTTGCTTCCTTAGAACTTTACTGTCCTTCCTTGATGATATCACATTTATTGCCTTAACTGATTCTTTGGATCTGTCTTCAGGATGTCACCAAAGACACGATCGGAGCACCAGCTTTAGAGGGGTCTGCCACCTCTCTACCTGATGGACAGACATCCGTAGTTCCTCCTACATCTCCGATGCATGTGGGAGTATCTGCACTTTTCGGGGGTCCTCCTCCCCCACATGTTCAGAGGATTGCCGCAGCTGTGACGGACAACCTTCCTCCTCCACCGACTCCGTTTTCCGGAGGTGTGCCCATTGACGGGGCACAGGTGTTTACTTTGTTCCAAGGCATGGTAGACGCTCAGCGAGTTCAAGCTGAGTCTCAGAGGGTGCAAGCAGAAGCGCACTAGGCCCAAACCGAGCTGATGAGAGAGAGCATGGAGAATGCTCATCAGGTGGCTCTCCAAGCCGTAGAGAGAGTTGCCCAGCAGTTTCCTGGCCAGCAACAACAGCAGAGATCAGGCACTATAGTGGACTTCAAGAGGATGATGCCTCGAGAGTTCAAAGGACCAAAGGGATACTCTACGCAGACGACTGGCTAGAGGATATAGAGAGGAGCCTGTGATTGGCCCAGATTCCGGAGAGCTTGCAGATAGAAGCCGCTGGCAGTCAGATGTTCGATATCGCACTCACGTGGTATCGCACGGAGTCGAGACTTACTGGCGAAGGACTTACTTGGGAGACCTTCAAGTTGCTTTTCAAGGAGAAGTTCTTTCCCGACGTGGCCTTGGAAACCTTGGAAAGTCAGTTTCATGACTTGGTCCAAGGGAACATGTCGGTCGACGAGTACGCCGTAGAATTCTGTCGATTGAGCCATTTTGTATCGTCTATGATTCGGGACCTAGGAGATCGAGCCCGGAAGTTTAGAAAGGGGCTGACGAGAGAGATTAGGTCGCGCACTTCTGGTCATCGTACCACTACCTTTGAGAATATCTTGATGGATGCCCAGATTGCAGAGGAGGATCTGGATCTCAGGCCTAAGAGGAGTCACAATATTTCTGGAGATACGAATGGTAGCGCGGGGCCAGCCAAGCGTCCCCACATTCAGCAACTGCAAAGGATGGTTCAGTATCAACAGCAGTACCAGGCACCAGTTCGTGTTCAGCAGGATCAGCAGACTTGTCATTTCTGTAAGAAGCCAGGTCACCTTTGGGAGAGCTGTAGATTGAGGCTAGGACTTTGTTTGCACTGTGGTGATACAGGACACCGAATGAGGGATTGCCCTCTAGCTCAGCGCGCAGCTCCAAACTATAGAGATCCAGTTAGGCCACCTGTGGAACTGCAGATTGCTCAGCACCCGCGGAGGGAGCCACCCCAGCAGGGCGGAGCATTTGCGATAACGGTCGAGGAGACCGATACTGCAGGTGATATGTTAGCAGATTCTGTCCCTTTCTTTCCTTCTGTCCTCTCTATTGATTAATTGATTGATTCCTTAGTACCGTAGCTTCTATTCATGATTTTCTTGTTAGAATATAGTTAGTAGTACAGTCTGACAGAGACTGTAATACCATGATAAAATAGACCATAACCATGCATGTTTCCCATAGATTGCACATTGAATGGCTGTAGATAGAATTTTTCTTAGACCATGATCATTGGGGTTTGACCATAGCGAAGATCTATGAAGAGGTTATGACTTGACAAAAGAGACAAGATGATTAAAATTTTAGGATAAGCATTAATTTAAATAAAGAGTTAAGGAGTTAATATAGCAGGATTGATGGATCATTGATTTTACGAAGAATGAGATATGATTGAAATTATCATTAAAATTCGAGGATAAACATTAACTTAAATGGAGAGTTAAGAAATTAACATGGTATAATTGATGATTTATTAATTTTAGGAAGATTATGATATGATTAAATTGGTTATTAAAATTGGAGAAAATTAGGGAGATTATCATTATATCTATTTGATTGCAAGATATGAATTTAAAATTTTATATTATGAATGTTGCATTTGAAGATTCCATAAGTATTGCATTGTTGAGTATTTTGAGGAAAAAGGAAATCAGGGAATAAAATCATTAATGGATTAGTGCCGAATTCAATTTTCGGGATGGGGATTTAGATTTTGAATATGCATCGATTGGATTTAAATTGAGGAGTAAAATCATAAATGGATTAGTGTTTAAATTCAAACTTTCCGGATGACATTCAAATTTTATAAAAATACGTTGATTGGAATTAAATTGAAGGATTGGATTTATGGATTAGTATTTTTGGATGAGATTTCTTAATGTGCATTGAGTGAATTTAAATTAGAGGATTGGGTGTTAAATTTCGAGTATTTAATTTTTAACTTAAAGTTCGGAGGAAATTGTGAGAAAAATAGAAATTGATTTTATTTCGATGATTTTCTGGAATACAATAATTTCAGAATTTTAAAAATTTGTGAGATGACAATGTGGATTATTTCATGATTGGGTGGGTAGACGAATTTAAATTTTGATGGAAAATAATAATGTGTATGAGTAAATACTACTATGAGAATTTTAAATTTTGAGAACAAAATTCTTTTAAGGTATGTAGACTTGTCACTACCACGTTCCAAAAACAGGGATATTTTTGACTTTTTGTATATTATTAAATTGCGTGTATTTAATAATTGTATGAGATGTATATTTAAATATATTATATATATACAATGTTCATTAATGTTTGAGCTGGTAGACTTGACCTAGAGGCCCACTAGATGAACACCTGACCGAATTATAGGATTATGTATTTTATTGTATTATTTAGGATTTAATTATTGGTGATAGTAATTAATTATCGTAATTTTATTTAATTGTTGCGCCTTGCCGTTGCTTCGATATTTGGAGCGCTACCCTAGCTTTTGTCTTTCAACAATTTCACAACCTTGTCCTAGACATGTCCGCCTTCCATTCTGACATTTTTGTAACTCGTAATTATGCTCTCTTGTACTTCATTTTAGCCGCACAATATTCGTCGCGGACGTTTATTTAAATTTCTAAATAAATTCCAATTTTGTATTGTTGTGCGTTCCAATCGAAATTGGAGGCAATCTTGACCCATTTTTCGTGCAACCCAAATTAGGGTAATATTCTGTTCTGAGTCTTCTTCACTAATGATATTTGTGACCCAACCTAATTTTGGCCCCATGTACTCCTAATTAATTTTAGAACACCGCTTGCATCGTTTCTAATTAAATTGGGGATTCCAACTTTAACTAATTCCGTTTAATCCCAATTTAATTCAAATACCCCATTATTTAAGCCCATACAAAACACACAACACCCCCTCACCCTACAAAACACCAAACACCAATTCTCCCTCCAATTTTTCATTATTTTATGTGTCTGTACAAATACCCAAATTTGAGGGGGCTAATTTACAAATACTGCATTAGGTGCCAATACCCCATTGGTTCAAACCAATGGAGAAGCCCTAATATTGACTAATTAACCCAACCCTCACCCTTGCATGAACGAATTCTCCATGTCAAATCCTGACCACCCATTCAAAATGGGTGCATCAACACCACTCATTTCTCACTCACCATCCTATTTAATGTCTCATCACACACTCTTCCCAACCATGACCTAATCCCCAAACCTAGGGAAGCCCCAATCTCCTCCCCCTCACACAACCGTATGTTTTCTTCTTTTTTCCCTTCTTCTTCTTCTCTTCTTCTTCTTCTTCTTTTTCTTCCTTCTTCTTATTCTTCTCCTTCCTTTTTAAATTTAGAAAAATGGGGGGGGGGGGGAATCTCCATTCACCCACTGTGCACCCCGGCTCTCTTCTCCGACAGACCCGCCGGAGTCCACCCTACTCCACCTGTACCCGACCGAGCACCCGACGAGCCCGCTCTGCCACTGCAATCCAGCATCACCCCGGCCTCCCTCCATCACCGCTCCACCACCCTGAACCACCCTGAGACCCCCCTCAGTCGAGCCTCCACCGCCTGGAGCTCCCTTTCCCGACTGCTACGACCACCACCCGCAGCTTCACCTGTCGAGCACCACCACCCACATCAAACCACCAGCTCCCTCGCCTGAAGCCCCGAGCCGCTGACCCGCCGTTCGAGCGACCAAGCACCACTGAATCCCGGCCTCCCACCAGCAACCCCGACTCGTATCTCCCTCCACCATCCTGCTCTTCCCTCCTCCAGCCAAGCCGCCTGAATCCCGACCGACTGCCATCTCTTCTCCGGCCACGAGAATCTCCACCACCAACAACCAGTTTAGCCTCCTCCTCCGGCCACTGCACTAACGAGAGTTCCTCCTCCAGTCGGCCTGTCCCTTACTCCGGCCATCAACTCCGGCGGTTCCCCCCCGTTTCCAGTTGACAGAAGCCCCCGAGCAGCCTCGACACAGCCACCTTCGTCGTCGACGTCTTTGCCGTCGTCGTAGACGCGCGCAGGTACGGCTTCTTTCCCTCGCGTACACGTACATGTGTACGTGTGTACGTGTGTATGTGTGTATGTATGTATATAGTATATTCACCATTAGTGTATATATGTTTCGTGTATACATACGCGTATACATATATATATAGTATTTTCTCTATTAATATATATATATATATCGTGTATTTCTCTATTTATATACATGTATTCAATAAATTAGTATTTACGTATTTAATGATATATGTTAAATGTTGTATTGGTATATATATATATATATATAAATGTATTTTGGTATAAATATATATATTGTATTGGTATATATATATATGTACATATATATGTATATGGTATATGTGTAATTTTACTTAGTATATATATATATATATATATATATATATATATATATATATATATATATATATATATATATATATATACATAGTATATGTTAGTCTATATGGTACATGTATTAGCATATGTTAAATGTATTTTGGTATATGTATATATAGTATAATTCTAAATTGGCATATGTTCATATGTATATGTATTGTATAAAGTATTTCCTAATATATTTTTATTTGTACATATAGTGTTAATTCTATTTAGTATATATATATATATATATATATATATATATATATATATATATATATATATATATATATATATATATATATATATACGTATTGTATATCTCTCTCCATAATATATGTTTATATATATATACAAAGTATTAGTTTTATTTAAAGTATATATATTTACATATATCTATTATTTGTAATTAATGGATATTAATGTATATGTTAGTTAATGGTATGTATAATATATATATAGGTACTAGGTAACCCGAGTGTAAATACGAATACCCCGTAACTACACATGACCTATGACCCTGTGAACTGTTAGCAGACTGCCACATGTACACTGACGTACTGGCAAGCCCCGTATCATTTTGACCGTCTGTCTTGCACAGCAATCACAGAAGCAATGCCCGTGCAACTTGATGCACACTGACCCTAGTTGACCAGTGCCATACCTGGCATAGCCCCTGAGTTTAATATATTTGTGTTTGTGTTAGTGTAACGTCTGATGCAATATTGAATTGTATTATATGTCTATAGGACTGTTGGATCATCCAGGCGATACTCTGGGGTAGGACATTGGTATTACCAGCTAAGGACCCAAGGCGAGTACATTCTCTGATAAGTTTCTTATTTATGATATCTCCTATGTTCATTGTATCTAGTATAAATATCCATATTCCTGACACGATGGTTACACGGATTGGTATACCCGGATCTCGTCATAAGATGTTATTCCTTGTTCATGGTGTAGCTTGTACAAGTCTCGTTTTATTGTTATCTTGTACATGTACAGACACTGATTTTCGGGGAGACTTGCTACCTTCCTAGGGAATCCCGTGCCATAGCGTACCATGGTTGGATCTACTATACCAGTCTGGGGTAGGGAGTATTTTAGTGTAGATATGTGATCATATCCTTCATGTACAAGTCTTGTTCACATGTTAGTGTTGGTTATACACCGCACGTATGACTAGCCAGGCCATTATTCTTGTACAAGTTCCCAAGTCGATCATATTTAAAGCTAGTACTCACACAGTTAGTCATAGTATTCTTGCTCATTGACATATTGTTCCTTCCCGCATTTACTTACAGTATTTCCAGTATTTCCTTTATTGTATATCTCTCGTACATGTACATGCATCTTGTATATTTCTATCTATATACTGCTACATAGTTTATATCATTGATATAGAACTATTATTAGAAATGTACTTTACTCCTTCCTGACTAGAAATATTTTTCCAGACTATGCCTTAGAGGACCGCTGTCCGACATTTTATGGACCACTTGGAGATTAGCTGCAGACTTGGACTTGGTAGTTCAGTTGTGATTCTGGGAGGTCTAGCCGGAATCACTAATTATCTAGTTAGTTTTTTTAGCAGATTATTGGTACCGGATTTGTCTCCGGCATGCTTTGTTGAGACTTGGATATTTGTTGAGTTAGATTATTTACTTTAGACTTGTGTTGTAGTTTATTTTATTTCTTCGATTTCTTATCGTGCTGTAGTTATGTGATTGAGTATGTTGTTCATTTATATTGTGTTATCCGTGTCTCCTTATGGAGTTGGATACTCGTGCGAGATTGTTTAGATAGTGCTTGACCTAGACAGCGTTCTACCGCCGATGCTGCGGCGTAGGCTGGACGTACCCACGTACTCGTGCCCAAATTTCAGGTGCGGGTCATGACACGTCAAAGGATCAATAATCATTAATCCAGTGCTAATGTACTCAATAACAACTTTCTTTTCCTTAACACGTTCTCTTATGGCTAGATATACTTAATGTCGATGTGTTTTCTTCGACTTCCACTTTTGTTGCTCTTCTCCAAAAAGATAGCAGCTGAATTGTCACATTATATACTCAATGGTCTAGAGATAGAATCCATAATTCTAAGCCCGAGAATAAAAATCCTAAGCCATACACCATGTAAAGTCACCTCAAAACAGGCTACAAACTCAGACTCCATAGTAGAAGTAGCAATCAATATCTTCTTAATGCTCCTCCAAGATATAGCTCTACTGGCCAACATAAAAACGAATCCCGATGTTGATTTACGTAAATCAACACGATGTTGATTTATGTGAATCAACGCATCCAGCAAAATTTGAATCTGAGTAGCCTATAACTTCTAAATTGCTCTTCCGTTTGTACATAAGCTTGTAATCTTTGGTTCCTTGAAGATACCTCATCACTCTTTTTGCAGCTCTCAAGTGATCCATACCTGAGTTACTCTGATATCGTCCTAACATTCTAATAGCAAATGCAATGTCAGGCCTTGTGCAGGCATGAGCATAAATCATGCTTCCTACAGCAGAAGCATATGGAATGTTCTGTATTTGTTCCCTCTCAATATCGTTCTTCGAACATTGGTTCAGGTTGAACCTGTCACCCTTCACTATGGAAGAAATACTAGATGAACAATCCTTCATCCGAAGTCTCTCTAAAACTTTATTGATATAAGTTTCTTGAGACATAGCCAAGATGCCTCAAAATCTGTCTTTATGGATCTTAATGTTAATGATATAAGATGCATTACCCATATCCTTCATGTCAAAATTTTTAGAGAGGAATTGTTTTACCTCATGAAGTAAGCCCTTATCATTGGTTGCAAGTAAGATGTCATCTACGTATAAAACAAGAAAACAAAATTTACTCCCACTAATCTTAAGGTATATGCATTGATCCATAACATTTTCTACAAAACCAAATAAAGAAATTACGTTATGGAATTTTAAATACCATTGGCAGGAAGCTTGTTTAAAACCGTATATGGATTTCTTGAGTTTGAAAACCAATTTCTCACCATCGCTAGAGAAAAATCCTTCAGGTTGTTTCATGTAAACCTCCTCCTCTAATTCTCCATTAAGAAATGCAGTTTTCACATCCATTTGTTGCAACTCTAAATCAAAGTGAGCTACTAATGCCAAAATAAAGTGTAAGGAATCTTTTGTAGATACAAGAGAAAATATCTCTGTGTAATCGATTACTTCTATCTGAGTGAATCCCTTTGCAACAAGTCTGGCCTTATATCTCTCAATGTTTCCCAATGAATCTTTCTTTGTCTTAAAGACCCATTTACAACCAATAGTTTTTCTCCATTGGGAACCTCAACAAGGTCCCAAACATCGTTGTCCCTCATAGAACTAATCTCATCTTATCATAATTTTGATTCTTTACAACTCATGGCTTGTAAAAAGGATTCAGGATCATTTTTGACTCCTATATTATAGTCAGATTCTTGTAGATACACTAAATAATCACCAAAAATTGCTGATATCTTAGTTCGAGTAGATCTCCTTAATATTGCACCATAATCTTCCTGGGAAGTATGAGGTTCAACTCGCAGTTCAGAAGTGCCAGGCAACTCTTGATTAACTTAATCTACTGAAATATTGTCAACAACTTGTGGAACTTCAATGACTGGTTGGACTTCAGTGATTTCTTGAACTTCAGTGATTGGTTGTTCTACACCCATTTGTTCTTTAGGGGTATAAGGTTTCTTGAACTTCGGTGATTTCTTGAATTTTAGCGATCAAATTAGGAATAGTCTCAACTCTCTGTATGATCAATATCAGAAACTATTCCTAATTTGATCGCTTCCACTGACCAAGTCATATTCAAGAAATTTAGCATTTCTTGATTCCACAATCCTAGTGCTATGAGATGGACAATAAAATATGTACCCCTTTGAACTTTCAGCATATCCAATAAAATATGCACTAATGGTCCTTAGGTCCAACTTTTTTCTTGTGGGTTATAAATTCTCACTTCAGACTGGCATCCCCAAACGTGCATATGTCACAAACTCGATTTCCAACCTTTCCATAACCCAAATAGCTTCTTTGGGACATCCTTGGTTGGAACTCAATTTAATATATAAACTGTCTTAAGTGCTTCAGTCCACAAGGATCTAGGAAGTTTTGAGCTGCTAAGCATACTTCTCACCATGTCCAATAATGTTCAGTTTTCTCTCTACTATACCATTCTGGTCCGGAGAACCATGCATAGTATATTGGGCAACAATCCCATGCTCTTGAAGAAAGTTGGCAAATGGTCAAATAGCTTGTCCATCTTTTGTGTATCTACCATAATATTCTTCACCTCTATCTGATCTGACAATCTTAATTTGTTTACCGCATTGTTTCTCTACTTATGCCTTGAAAACTTTAAAGGCATTAAATGCTTCATTTTTGTTGTGAAGTATGTAGAGATACATGTATCGTGAGTAATCATCTATAAAAGAGATAAAATATTTTTGACCATGTGAGTCCATGTCTTGACTACAAATATCAGTGTGTATGATTTCTAATATAACAGAACTCCTATTAGCATATTTCTTTGACTTGATGGTCTTCTTTCCCTTAATGCAGTCTACACAAGTCTCAAAGTCAGTAAAATCTAGAGTACTAAGTACCCCATCATTTACTAACCTTTTAATTCTATTTATAGAAATATGACCTAATCTCCGGTGCCATAATGTAGAGGAATCCTCATTTATAACACATCTCTTAATGCCAGCCTGGACATGCAATATAATATAAGTGGTATCATTTTGTAAGAATATGCGATAAAGACCATCAGACAATATACCATTCCCAACACAATCAGATTTATAATTTAAACTGAAAGATGTTTCTGAAAAATGAAAGGAATATCCAAATGGCACAAGTCTAGAAATTAAAATTAATTTTTATGGGAAACTTGTTACATAAAAGGTCATTTGCAATTCTAAAAAGAAACCACTATCTAAAGTTAATAAAATGTCCCTATGGCATCCACATAGGAGCCTATCTTATTCCCAGATAAGATACTTTGCTCACTTTTCCACTGGCTTCCTGAGGTTTTGCATACCCAGCAAGGAATTTGAAATATGTATTGTAGATCCAGAATTAATCCACCATGTGTTCATATTTACATTAACCATATTAGATTTATAACAAAAAAAGGAGGTAGGATTACCTTTTTCTCAAGCAAACTTTGAAATTTTAGACATTTCTTCTTTATGTGTCCCTTCTTTTTATAGAAGAAATACTGATCGTCTTTCTTATTGTCAGCTTTGGGAGAAATTTAATGTTTTCCTTTCTGACTGGTTTGAGATTTTCCTTTCTTTTGTGTTACCAATATGGCACTTTCTCCTTGCTCCATCGCCAACCTTCCTTCCTCTTGAACACACATGGTCATCAATTCATTGATGGTTCATTTATCCTTATTTGTGTTGTAAGAGATTTTGAAAGGTCCATATTGAGACAGAAGAGTGTTGAGGATAAAGTGCACCAAGAAGGAATCCGATATTTCCTCCTCGAGCTTCTTGAGTTGAGCCACTATGTCCCTCATTTGCATTATGTATTCGCATACACCTTTTATACCAGTGATCTTTAAGGTTATAAATTTTATAATTAGGGTGCTTGCTAGGGCCTTATCCGAAGTGACAAATTGCTCGTCAACAACCTTTATCCATTCACGGACATTCTCGTACTGCTCGATTGAACCACGTATACCAAAACTAACTTTAGTCTTAATGTATATTATGCTAAGACGATTGGATTTCTCCCAACATTCATACAACAAAACTTGAGCAAGTGTGCTGGTATCAGTGATATTAGGTGGTTCATGTTTCCTAATAGCATAGTGTGGTGCCCCATTCCCTCTTTACGGGAAGTGCGGATAAGAAATACTTTCGGTATCGTTCAATCGGGATAGATTGAATCAAGATATTTTTCTCGTTATGGATTTGCTTCTTCGGAATTGATTTCCATATTCAGTGGACCGTGCCCCAAGGATGAACTTAGCGGCAGATTCAAGAGGGACCTCTCCGCTGCAAGTTTTTTAACCTAGTTTTCGCTGTCGCCTTGTTGCTTTCGTGCTTTTGAGTTGGTTTTCAGATTTGTATTTTTTTGAACAATTTCGATAGATTTTATTGCTTTCGTTCGTTGAACTATATTTTATTTCAAGCTTGGAAAGAGTAGAAGAGGTATTGATCATCTATTCATGGCAATGCATGTGATCGTGCAGTAGATGTTGTGTGAGCTGAATCTTGAAGCACCTCTTTCCTTTCCTCTCTCCAACCAACTTGTGAGTGGCTATAATTTGATTCAATTGACCCTTCTTCCAAGTCTTCACATCTAAAATCTTGCCTTCTTGATTGTTTCGATTAAACGATACAATAATAACTAAAAGATGTCAAGATAAAATAGAATAGACTTGGATTACCTTATGCTTGTCAATCAACTTATGAATGGTTACCTTTTTGCATGCTAATTTGTTTATAATGTTCTTTCTTCATGTTTCAATTCTAGTTAGAATATTTTTTTTCTAGAATTGAGCTATGTATATAACATACCTTTCTATGCAATAAACTGATCAGGGAGACTATGCAAAATAAATCATGCCATGTTACTTGTCTCGTGCTTGTGTTGCCTTAAATTACCTCGATTGATAACTTAGTAGACTTTGCTTGGTCACGGACAACTTGTGCACAAGGTCTTAGTTCCTGCGGACGGTCACTGGGCACTGTCACTGATCCGATCCGGACGAAACATCATGTTAGTCTCTCGAGCAGACGGGATGACATGCGACGCCTCGAGATCCTAGCGTTGTACACCATTCTTGCCTAAGACTATAACTCATCCATTATGGCATCACCTCAGTGATCCCCTCGTATATTTAAACTGTGCAAGCTAACTATATCTTCGTGGCAGGGAAGGTCATGGCATGTATTGTGCAGGTGGTTCAGACGGACATATAAAAGTTATCGAACCGTGGCATATTTACTTTAGTAAATTTTAATATCTATTTCATGCTTGTAAATTTTACTAAGGAAAGGTAGAAAGACCATATAATAACTTGCAAGATCCACATAAAGAAACGTATTGATTGGTATAGTTGGGTTAGCTCACCTTCACCAGTGTATTTTGATGTACTGACCCTCATTGCAACAGGTTTTTTGCACCAAGGCAACCCTGCAAGGAGCTTAGCGACTTCTCAATCCAGTTCACCTACCGACACATCTTGATCGTGCATTCAAAGAGTCATTTTGAAGTTCCAGGAGCTCGTGCACATAACTTATGCAGCTCCGTGGAAAGGCGATAGTTTCGCCCGAAGGTGTCTATAGTCTTGAAGTTTTAGTACAAGGATGTAATGTACATGACGGTTATCTCATTTTACGTCCACTTTTGTAAGCCCGTGTGACAATTATCTGACTTGTTCAAGAGTTTATAAAAGATGTTCATTACCAATAAAGAAAACTTTTATATGTTTCTGTATTTTGTTTCAATTATCTGCGTACTCTGAATATGTGTTCGTTATATAAAATATATTGGCCTTGTGCATTGTGCAACCTAGGCACACACAGTATCACGTCCGGGGGACGACTATGGATTATACGGAATCGGGGCGTGACATATTGGTATTAGAGCACAGCTTCAAGTTCTTTTGACTCTCGTGTCGAAAAAAGTTTCTTTAATGATCTATTCCCTATGCAAACTCTTGAACTCGTTTGGCCAAAATGAGATACGTTCCATACAATGAGTCCATAATACATTATGAGCCTAATGTAAGTTACCTTCTTTAAAGGAATGACTCAAGCGCAAACATCAGTTCTAGTACAAGGAGAGGTACAAATCCAGGAAAGTAGTTTTGGTACCTCAGAAAGTTACAGAAGCCAGCGAGCCATGCCCCCTGTCGACCCGATTAAGTGAATAATGCGGATGCTTGAAGCAAGCCAGCAGAGAGATGATGCTCTCTATGAGCGAGCCGAGAAGCGAGCGAAAGAGCAAGTTCGAAGGCAATATAGAAGCCTGATTTGTAGTCCAACATAAGTAGGTAGATGCCCTGTAACAGATCATTCAGACCTTAGCCTCCCACTATTCCATAACGATAGCAGCGACACCGGTAGAGCGACCCACGCTTGAAGTCGAAATGTCTCAAACTCCAAAGAAGATGGATGTGACTACCTTTGACTTTGCCGGATTCAAGAAGGTATACAACACATCTTTCAAAGGGACTGAAGATTTGATAGTGGCTCTAGATTGGCTGGCAGTGCTTGAGGACCACTTCAAATTACTAGAGGTACCTGAGGAAAAGTGAGTTTCGTGTGCCCAACTAAAGCTCCGCTTGAACACGCACGATTGGTGGGACGTGCATCAAAGATCTCTCTATGTAGATGAAGAAGACGAGACGATCGCATAGGCTACCTTCCGTAGCGCATTTGAGGATGAGTTCATACCCCCTCCCGTATATTAGCAAAAGGAGAACGAGTTCGTACATCTTCGACAAGGCAACATGACTGTGAAGCAGTACTCTGTTGAATTTAATCGCCTCGCCAAATTTGCAAGCGCCTACCTATCTGATGTGGCGAGTCAAGCAAGATGATTAGAAGGCGGCCTGCGACCTGCCATCCATGTGCACGTAGTCGTTCCCCAATACCTAATTATGTGGGAAGTTCTCAATCATGCCCTTTTCCTTGAACCGTAATATCCTTCAGTTGCTGCCAGCACTGTGCATACTTACAATCACAAGCGCCCTAGCAACGTGGGAAAAAATACTGCTACAAAGCGTCCAAATAATGACGGTCAACAGAAAGGAAATTCAGGGCAACCATGTTCCTTCTCTAAGAAGCCAGGGCACATGGCCGAAAATCATCACAAGAAGCTCGGGTTATGCCTCATATGTGTTGATCCAAACTATATGATGGGTAACTGTCCACACTCATCTCATCGCCGCCCTCAACATCCAAATCCTGCTACAGCGCATCAAGCCAACCGAGCCGCGCTACAGCAAGAGCGTCGTCAAGCTCAAGGCCGGGTATACACTTTAACATGGAAAGAGGCCCTATCATCGGACACCATTGTGTCAGGTATATTGCTTTTCAATAACATACATGTCCGCGTGCTATTTGATTCTAGTGCTACGTATAGCTTTATATCCACAAATTTTGTTGTAGAAAATAAGATAGAAATGACACCATTATATCTAGACCTTAGTGTTAGCACCCCATCGGGCACGAAGATACCTGTTCGTTCAGTATGTCAGGGTGGTCATGTTTGTATTGGGTGAAGGAAACTCTCGTTCGATATGTTAGTCCTAGATGTTCGAGATTACGGCATCATCTTGGGGATGGATTGGCTCGGCACTTGCTCGGCAACTATCGAATGTGTAGGAAAAGAGTCATCTTCCGTCTACCTGGAGAGGCCGAATTCTGCTACACAAGTGGTCCAGCAACAGAAGCGTCAAGGACCTGCATGGTAATTTCTGCGATGTCAACTCGACGGATGCTGCACACTGGATACGAGGGATACTTAGTGTTGGTTTGGGACACGCAGCTGGATTGCGCAAACGTTGAGTATTCTTCCGTTGTGGTGGAGTTCCCTGATGTATTTCCAAGCGAACTACCTGGCATGCCACTCGACTGAGTAATCGAGTTCACCATCGATACTTTCCCAAATACCCAACCGATTTCCAAAGTCCCGTACCGAATGGCCCCTGCTGAACTAAAGGAGTTAAAGTTCCAACTACAAGAACTGCTTGACTATGGATATATTCGTCCGAGCGTGTCTCCTTGGGGCACGACTGTACTCTTCGTGAAGAAGAAAGACGGGACGTTGCGACTCTGTATAGACTATCGAAAGCTAAATAAGGTCACTATCCGAAACAAGTATCCCCTGTCCAGGATCAACGACCTCTTTGATCATTTACATGGAGCGTCAGTGTTTTTGAAGATAGACCTTTGCTCTGGCTACCACCAATTAAAGATCAAGCCAGAGGATATGCCGAAGTCAGCATTTCGGACCCGCTATGGCCATTATGAGTTTTCTGTCATGCCGTTCGGACTAATGAATGCTCCTGTCGCATTCATGGATTTGATGAACCATGTATTCTGACCATTCCTCGATAAGTTTATGGTAGTATTCATAGACGACATCTTAGTGTACTTGAAGAATAAGGATGAATATGCAGGACACATGCGGATGGTGCTTCAAACTCTTCGAGACAATAAGTTGTTCGCAAAGCTAAGCGAGAGCGAGTTCTGGTTGGACAACATATCTTTCCTCAGGCGTATTATTTCTGCGGAGGGCATCTCAGTCTATCCAAAGAAAGTTGAAGCCATCGTAAAATGGAAAAGACCTGAGTTGGCCACCGACATTCGAAGCTTTCTCGGTCTAGAAGGCTACTACAAGAGATTCTTAAAAGATTTTTCATGGATCGCTTCGCTTTTGACTCATCTCACTTGAAAAGGAGTAACGTTTGCATGGTCGGGCGAGTGTGAAGCTTCATTTGTAGAATTAAAGCAATGACTCGTCTCAACATCGATTCTTACTCTTTCGAATAGATCCGATAGTTTTAAGATCTATAGAGAAGCTTCCGAAAAGGTTTTGGGATGTTTCCTTATACAGAGGGACAAAGTGATAGCCTTTGCGTCGAGGCAGTTAAAGCCTCACGAAAGGAACTATCCAACGTACAATCTGGAACTTATAGCGGTGGTGTTGCATTGAAGTTATGGCGGTATTACCTCTATGGTGTACCGTGTAAAATCTTTACAGATCATAAAAGCCTCAAGTACCTCTACACTCAAAAGGATTTGAATTTACAACAACGACGTTGGCTTAAACTTCTTAGCGACTTTGACTCGATGATCGGATATACACCGAACAAGAGCAACGTTATAGCTAATGCACTGAGTCGAGTGTTTATTGGGAGCTTAGCTATCGATGACAGGCTACGAAGGGATCTCAAAAATTTAGACATTACACTCTGAATCATATACAAAAAGCGGGAGCAGGTGGCTCAATTACGCCTCGAACCAGACTTATTGGAGAAAGTTAAGTCCGCTCAGAAGGATAACCTGTTCCTATAGAAGATGCATAATCTTATCTCAGCAGAAAGGGAGACCGACTTTGTGGTAAGCACGGATGGAATAATTTGGGTGAAGGAAAGATTGTGTGTTCCTAATGATGCAAACCTCAGAAAGAAGATACTCACTGAAGCCCACTATGCGAGTTATACTTCACATCCAGGAAGCACGAAGATGTATCGGGACCTCCACACGATATTTTGGTAGCACGGCGTGAAAAGGGATATGGCACTGTTTGTATTGCAATGCATGGCTTGTCAGAGAATAAAGACCGAGCACTAGAAGCCGGCGGAGAGATGCAGAACCTTGCTATACCAGAGTGGAAATGGGAATACATAACGATGGATTTTATTGTTGGTTTGCCAAAGACGCAACGGGAAAATGATGCCGTCTGGGTTATCGTCGATCGACTCACCAAGTCAGCTCACTTTCTTCCTATCAAAGTTACTTGGAGTACCGACCGTCTGGTACAGATCTACCTCAACGAGATCGTTCAACTCCACGGTGTTCCCGTATCCATTGTCTCCGATCGAGATGGACGATTCTTATCATACTTCTGGGAGAGCCTTCAGTCAGCAATGGGGACGAAGTTAAAGTTTAGATCTGCCTTCCATCCTAGAAAGATGGCCAGACAGAGTGGGTAAACCAAATCCTCGAAGACATGCTACGGCTCTGCGCCTTGGACTTGAAGTCAAGTTGGGATATTCATCTACCGTTAGCCGAATTTGCATACAATAATAGCTATCAATGCAACATTCAAATGGCGCCGTATGGGACATTGTATGGGTGGAAGTGTAGGTCCCCTATCTGTTGGGATAAATTTGGTGAACGACAAATTCTTGGCTCGGAGCTCGTAGAACAACCCGTCCAAAAGATCCGTTTGATCTGCGAACGGCTGAAGGTAGCACAAAGCCGTCAGAAAAGATACTCAGACGCGCACCGATGACCTCTTAAGTTCTTAGAAGAAGATCGTATGTTTCTCAAAGTCTCATTCATGCAAGTAGTTACCAGATTTGGAGAAAAAGGGAAGCTAAGCCCAAGATTCGTCGTCTCGTTCAAAATACTTATACGAGTTGCCCCAGTCGCATATTAGATTGCCGTGCCACCGTCACTATCTGAAGTACACGATATCTTCCATGGTTCACAACTTAGAAAGTACGCGTACGACCCGAGTCATGTGGTGGATCTTGATCAAATGGACTTGAAGACGGACTTGACGTATGTTGAACACCCTGTGCGAATCTTGGAACACAAGGAAAAGCTGCTTCAAAGTCGTGCGGTTTCTCTCGTGCGCCTGCTTTAGAGAAATTATTCGGTCGAAGAATCGACCTGTGAGCTTGAGTCTGAGAAGAAGAAAAAAATTTTCTCTTTATTTCATAGTGATAGGTTATATTCCTAAGTTTCGTAGACGAAACTTCCTTTTAGTTGGTTAGGATGTGGTGCCCCGTTCCCTCTTTATGGGGAGCGTGGCTAAGAAATACTTTCGGTATCTTTCGATCAGGATAGATTGAATCAAGATATTTTTCTTATTATGGATTTGCTTCTTCGGAATCGATTCCCATATTCAGTGGACCATGGCCCAAGGATGGATTTAGCAGCAGAGTCAAGATGGACCTCTCCGCTGCAAGTTTTTGCTGTCACCTTGTTACTTTCGTACTTTTGAGTTGGTTTTTGGATTTGTGTTTTTTTTGAATGGTTTTGATGGATTTTATTGCTTTCGTTCGTTGAACAATATTTTATTCCGAGCTTGGAAAGAGTAGAAGAGGTATTAATTATCTGTTCGTGGCAATGCGGGTGATCGTGCAGTAGACGTCGTGTGAGCGGAGTCTTGAAGCACCTATTTTCTTTTCTCTCTCCAACCAACTTGTGAGTGGCTATTATTCGATTCAGTTGACCCTTCTTCTAAGTCTTCCATATAAAATATTGCCTTCTTGATTGTTTCAATCAAATGATACCATAATAACTAAAATATGTCAAGATAAAATAGAATATACTTGGATTACCTTATGCTTGTCAATCAACTTGTGAACGGTTACCTTGTTGCATGCTAATTCGTTTAGAATGTTCTTTCATCATGTTTCAATTCTATTTAGAATATATACTTCTTCTAGTATTTAGCTATGTATATAACATACCTTGCTATGCAATAAACTGATCAGGGAGACTATGCAAAATAAATTATGCATGTTACTTGTCTCGTGCTTGTGTTGCCTTAAACTGTCTCGATTGATAACTTAGTAGACTTCGCTTGGTCTCGGACAACTTGTGCACAAGATCTTAGTTCCTACAGATGGTCGCTAGGGCACTGGTACCGATCCGATTCGAACGGAAC
Organism: Iris macrosiphon; assembly: GCA_036927795.1. Taxonomy (NCBI): domain Eukaryota; kingdom Viridiplantae; phylum Streptophyta; class Magnoliopsida; order Asparagales; family Iridaceae; genus Iris; species Iris macrosiphon. Next base: position 87,869,709 of record JAYESA010000016.1, read on the forward strand.
ATCATGTTAGTCTTTCGAGCGGGCGGGATGGCATATGACGCCTCGAGATCCTAGCGTTGCATACCATTGTCGCCTAAGATTATAATTCGTCCATTATGGCATCATGCCAGTGATCCCCTCGTATATTTAAATTATGCAAGCTAACTATGTCTTCGTGGCAGGGAAGGTCATGGTAACTATTATGCAGGTGGTTCAGACGGACAGGTTAAAGTACCGAACGGTGGCATTTTATTTCAGTAAATTTCCATATCTATTGCATGCTTGTAAATTATACTAAGACAAGGTAGAAAGGCCACATAATAACTTGAAAGCTCCACATAAACAAACGTGTTGATTGGTATAGTTGGGTTTGCTCGCCTTCACTAGTGTATTTCGATGTACTGACCCTCGTTGCAATAGGTTCCCCATGCCAAGGTGACCCTGCAAGGAGCTTAGTGACTTTCCAATCCAGTCCACCTACCGACACATCTTGATAGTGCCTTCAAAGAGACGTTTTGAAGTTCCAGGAGCTCGTGAACATAATTTATGCAGCTCCGAGGAAAGGTGATAGCTTTGCCCGAAGGTGTCTATAGTCTTAAAGTTTTAGTACAAGGATGTAATGTACATGACGGTTATCTTATTTTGCATCCACTTTTGTAAGTCCATGCGATAATTATCCGACTCATTCAAGAGTTTGTAAAAGATGTTCATTATCAATAAAGAGAATTTTTCATGTTTCAACATTGTGTTTCAATTATCTACGTACTCTTTATATATGCTCGTTATATAAAATACCTTGGCCTTGTGCGTTGCGCAACCTAGGCACGCACGACATCACGTCCAGAGGACGACTATCGATTCTACGGAATCGGAGCGTGACACATAGTCCATGTCCATGCACCCTAATTGAATGAGAACTCTCTCCTTCCAAATCTTAAAGTTATCTCACCTAAGTTCAGGAACCTCACAGTTAATATCAGATATATTGGACAAAACTGCACAAAAATTATAAGTTTATTAATATTTGACTTTTAAAAGAATTCATGCTTTACCAATGTAAAACATGCATTAAAAATGAATCTAATTTTCATTAAAAATTACTTGTGGACTAAATATATAATTCAATCAGATCATTTTAATTTTACTTTACAATAAAACTATTAAATTAATTCTTCCTAACTTCTATGGATAAGTCAAGAAGAAATAATTTTAATATTTTATCCTAATTAATTTTATAAACATAATAAAATTTTTGTGGGGTAAGATCATTATATTCATATAATTAATTATAATTAATGTCCATTACGTGATCCCAGTCCACTTCATATTTAACTTTAAATAATTAACGATGCTGTAGTTACTCCCTAATTATTTAAAATTATATGGTTCACTAGACATTCAAATTCTTTATTTTAGGCTCTACTAAATGCCTAAAATAATTATGCATTAATATAATAGGAAATCACTACATATTATGCTATCATATGCCAACTAATAAATTTGCACAATTTTAATAATAAGATCTACTGCTTATTAACAATTTTATTGCATATTACATCTTAGAAATCCAAAACTTAATAATTTCTAATTATAATAAACATAAAAAATAACTTAAAAATAAAATAAATAAAGAGAGCAATCTTAAATAAAGATGCATCCTCTTTCCAGCAAGACATTCTTTCAACAATGTTCCTTGACTATTTATCATACAGTATTCAGATGCTATAGCTAGACATCAAGTAGGGTACGTGTAGTCAGACTTCATATGTATTAAAAGTTGCATGGTTTACGAACCTTTGTTTACAATAAACATACATGGATTGATAATGAAAGAACAATAAAGTAAAATAATTATGTTGGATAATAATCAAACCCATGACAGATACATGCTACCAGCATTAAAACTAACTCAAAAATTAAGTTAAATTTGTTTTTGACATATTCAACAATGAAATATGTCAAAACAGATAACATTTTTCATGATTCAAAAATAAAATATGTCAAAAACGTAGAGTAATTTGCATGATAGAAAACATCAAGACGGAGGTATTTGTTTGCTCTGATAGCAAATGTTAGATCGATGTGATCCTAGATACGAAATTAAACAAAAGGATCAAAATAATAATATTCCAAATATATCTAACCTCCATCCATTGTTGCTTCAACAGGATGAACTCTAGTTCTCTCTACTTGCTTTGGACTTCCAAACTATGAACACTCAATTTTTGATGGTGTAATCTGTAGAAGTCTGAGTGTCTAGTTTGGGGACCAAAATCTTTTATATAGAAAAATGAGCTTTCCATTATGCTCTTGTTCATAATGTTGCCACTCCATAAAAAGTGGTAACTTTCACTTAGGAATATGAAGAGTTGGTAACTTCCTTTAGGAATAGGAAGAGTTGGTAACTTTCCTTAGTAATAGGAAGAGCTGGAGCAAAATCTATGGGCCATAAACTAAGGTAATAACTATGGTCAATCCTGTCACGACCCGCACCCGCTTTTCGGATACGAGTACATGGCTAAGCCCAGCCTATGCCGCAGCATCGACGGTAGTATGCTGTCTATGATAACAATGGTACATCAATCCAAATAGATAATATGTAATCATAAATTCAAATCTATTTCTCATTCACAACATTTACATAGTTTTACAATATTCTTAATTTATAATTAAATCATAACTCAGAAATAAATCCGCTAAACATCAAATCTACAAAAGTTGCTAAACTATCTAAATTCTAATATTGGCCTCCAAAAGTATCTCGATCTCCAACAAAATCCAATGAGCAAGATAGCAAGTCACCTAAAAATGTTTACCCAGTCAGGATGGATCGAGTATAACCCAATAGCAGTTCCAATTAATTGACAAGTACTATGAACAGAACATAGTTATGAAATACTTGTTGAGCATATAATAATGGAATAGGGTACATCATAGAGTAACAGTTAAATAAAGAAATAATAAAATACTAGAAAGAAGAACAGAGAAGCATGTAAAGACAGACAGATATGTGAACTAGAAAACCTGTCATGCAAGTGTACAATCAGCAAGTATAGATTAATCCAGAATGATTGTATCTAACTAGTGTTTTAAAATACCAAGTTGACATATGAACGGCTATGTGGTAATATCCGACAAACCACACGTGTCGTGCGTGGCTGCTATTATTCCAGTAAGACCATAGGATAAAAAGGGAATGTTCACACGTCTCCTAGGTATTTTTTTGCCCGACTAGTACTCATGAATCCAAGTCCAGACACGAATAATCTCAATAGTCCAGAAGATGTCAACTGGCCAAAAAATATATTAGTCCAGTAATTCATTAGTCCAGAAAAAAGTCAATAGGCATAAAAATACATATCTCACGAAAATTAATCCATACAATACCAATCCGTGTATCCATCGTGTCAAAAATCAGATAAAATACTACTATAAACATGAATCATAGAAAATATTAAATAATAAAAACTATCATAGAATGTACTCGCCTGTGGTCCTTAGCTGGTACGAGTCGAAATCCAAGTCAAAATTCAAATAGCCTATGTATTACAAATTTACCATGTCAAAAGATATTTTATTTAATTCTAAAATAATTAATCTAAAATTATATTTTAATTTTTTTTCTAAATTTTTAGGTAAATTCCTAAATTTTGTCCAAAGAATCCGATTTTATCAACTCGAGACTTATGGCACGCAAATCGAGGCGATCTTATAGACCGAAAAGTCAACCGATACAAAATCGACTTTCACACATGATTTCCTATAGATTTTAGCATCACAAACATGCTGAAATTTATGGCTCAGCCGGATTCGAATTCATTTGGAAACTATTGCATATAGAAAATCGTATTGTGTAACGGTAGTTGATTGCTAACCTAAAAGTTCTACAGAATTAATAGTACCATAATAATTCGAATTAAATTCTAAAAAAATATATGTTAAACTTTGTTGTCTCAGCTTTCCAAAACTTCAAACAGTTCATTATTCAGATTCTTGGTTCTCCCAGAATCGAAAAAATACCGAGATGCGTCTATTTTCGTATATGTTGTGCTCTACGAATTTTTCACAATTTAATACTCTGAATTTCGTGAAAAAATTACATATTCAGAAAACTAACCTCAATACGGTTCTAACGCAAGAAACGAGAACGTGTTTGGAGTCCGGAGCTATCCGCAATGACTTTTGGAAAATGAAGGAAATCCTAGATGACAACTCCTCTAACCTTCTCTCTCTCTAAAATAATCGGATGATTAAGGTTATTATAATATATATATATATATATATATATATATATATATATATATATATATATATATATATATATATATATATATGTATGTGCTGGTACGTTGCGGAAAGAAAATGGATAGCTGGACACGTGTCAAAATCTGGTTGGGTGATTTGTTTATATTATTTATTTTTTATTTGCTTTTATCAAAATATTATTTAAGTCATTTTAAATCTAAATAACTCAAAATAAATATTAAAAGTAATCATAAAAATCTGAAAAAATTACAGAAAATATATTTTGAACCCGCAAACCCTAGAAAAATACTTGGAACAATTTTATGTTCATAGGTTTCCTACTATAATCAGGAGAAACTCTAAAAGTTAGTTTTACCTATTTAACTAAAAATAAATATTAAAAGTATTCCAAAAATTCTGAATTTTTTTAGAAATTATATAATACTATTATAAATCCTAGAAAATTACTTGGGTCCATTCTATGTTCTTTGGCTTGCACAATAAATTCTCGAAGTCCTAGTAAATTAGTTATTTAGCCTAAATAACTTCCAATAAATACTAAAAATACTCAAAAAATTTGCAGAAAATTCTAAAAAATATATTTGATTATTTAGAATCTAAAATAAAAGTTTGGGATATATTTAATTATGTTTGATACTAAAATAAATTCTTAAAAGTCCTAGAAAATTAGTGTTACTAGTTTTTAATTAACCAAAAATTGTGAAAAAATTTCAATAGCCCAAAATTAACCTAATAACAATATTTAAGATAGAATTTCAGGATATAGAGGTTACAAATCCAACAGTTACTAGCATTCATAAACTAAGGGAATAACTGTGGTCAATCCAATATTTACTAACAAAATAACCATGCTTCTTGCAATAGGTAACACACACATACACACACATATATATATATATATATATATATATATATATATATATATATATATATATATTTGGAAACTATGTAGTAATTATACCTCTGCTCTAAATTAACCTTTACTAACACGTAAATCTATAGCATTCAAACCTGTGGACAAAGTGTTAAATGTCTTTACAATAATCCGGAGCAGTATGGTAGTCCAGAGCAAAGGAAGTTTGATTCTATAAGAATCGCTTACGAATTCATATGGATGACTAATCATTAGTCTCCCATGTGATGGCATCCTAAAGAATTATGGCGATATACACTATTTTGATAATTAGCTTAATTGCAGATGATAAATCTGATAAAGTAGTTCATCTGCACGGTCGATGGCTATCTGAACTGCCAATGGCTTCCGACAACCGACAGAAAATTTTTAGACTGCTCGATTGTGTTGTACTCTCTCAAGCTCTAAACAGATACTCAAGTAATCTGGAAGTCAAAGCTTGTTTTATTCATTGAAACATACTACAGCTTATATAGTAGACTTACAAAACAGAAATGCTAGAATAAAGCAACCACCAAAAGATGTGGTCAAGCTGGTTACAAGAATGAATCTACCAAATGTAAAGCCCTATAAACAAGGCATTATTAACAGAAGCATACAAAGTCAAATTGACTTGGTCACAAAGAAAATAACAAACCTAACAAACCCTCCCTTAAACTAACCTGTAATTTGCAGTCAGTTTACTTCTGGTGCCAAACAATGAACACACCTTCTTCATTCCCTTGTAGCTCATCTTCATCTCCCCATTCAAAAATCACACAGCTGGCTCCTCCAATTGTTTTACTCCATTCCCACTTCTTGTCCTCTTCAAATACCACATCTCTGCTTATAATTATCTTCTTTGACACAGGATCATACATCCTATAGGCTTTAGATTCCTTGCTTAGGCCCAAGAAGACACAACGGAGACTCTTATCATCAAGCTTCTGTCTCTTCTTGTCAGGTATGTGCGCATGTCCGATGCAACCGAACACTCTAATGTTCCCCACTGAGGGTTTGATGCTAGACCATGCTTCCTATGGTGTCTTGACCTTCACAACAAGAGTAGGGCATCTGTTGAGCAAGTCACTACCAAAATATGAAAAAATAACGACGTTTTTAGGGACTTATTTTTCTGACGTCGCTATATTTTATGAATTTAGCGACATCTTGAAATAATGTCGCATGACGTCGCTGTTAGCGACTGTCAGCGACGCATAACGACTATCAATAATATTACGGAAGCCGATGTCGCAAAATATCGTAAAACGTCGCTATTATTTTTATTGTAACGACGTTTAGCGACATAATATTACATACGTTGCTAAATATTGTAACCTCAGCGACGTTTAGCGATGTATGTTTAAAACGTCGCTAACGTTTTTCATATAGGTTTTCAGAACGATTTCATTTTTTTCTTCCAAAAATTTTCCCAAAAAATTCCTCCCTTCTCCGCGCGAGCCTCCTGCGACCTTCCCCTCCGACGCCGACAGTGTGTGGCGTCCCGTTCCCCCTATTCGGGGAGCGCGGCTAAGAAATACAAGACGATATAGTTCGATCGTGATAGATTGAAACAAGAACTCGTCCTCGTTATGGATTTGCTTCTTCGGAATCGATTCCCATATTCTGTGGACCGTGCCCCCAGGATCGACTTAGCGGCAGAGTCAGGAGGGGACCTCTCTGCTGTATCTTTTTTTGCCTCGGATTTCGATGTCGCTTGTTGCTTTCGTGCTTTGAGTTAGTTTTCGGATTTGCTTGTGATTTCTTGAACGGTTTCGATGGATTTCATTGTTTTCGTCCATTGAACTGCACTTCAATTCCGAGATTGAAAAAAGAGGAAGAGGTATTGATCAAGCTGTTCATGGATGCAGGTGAATTAGCAGTAGGCGACGTACAAGCGGAGTCTTGAAGCGCCTCTTTCCTTCTCCCTTCCAACCAACTAAGTGAGTGGCTACTATCCCGATTAGCTAGCCCTTCTTCCAAGTCTGCACACCTAAAAGTCTTACATTATTGTTGTCCCGATCAGAAGATACCAAGTAATAACTAAAAGATGCCAAAGATAAAATCGGAATAGACTTGGATTATTATGCTTGTCATTCAGCTTGGGAACGATTACTCATTTGCATACTTGTTCATTTGGAATGTTCATAATATGCTTCAATTTTTGTTAGAATATAATACTTCTTCTATAAATTGTGCTATGCATATAGAACACCTTTTGCTATGTGATATATTGATCAGAAAGACTATGCAAAGCCGTTTATGCTATGAAACTAGTATCGTGCTAGTATTTTCTTGAATCCAAATGAATGTTGTTTGATCACGTACAACTTGTGCACAAGGTATGTTATGAGTTCCGTGGATGGTCGCCAGGGCACTGGGACCGATCCGATCCGGACGGAACGTATGTATAGTCGTATGTTATCGGGCTAAGTGTTACGCAGCGGGGCTCGTCACCTGCGTTGCATATCATTTTTTCCTTGAGACTAACCTGTCCTTCGTGGCATCATGCCAATGATCCTTATGTATATTTAAACCTGTTGTAAGTTAACTTGTGTCTTCGTGGCAGGGAAGGCATGGTAAGTATTATGCAGATGGTTCAGACGGATAGATAAAAGTCACCGAACGGTGGCAAGTTCATTTCAGTAAATTCTATATGCTGCTTACTTGTAAATGAACTAAGGCAAGATAGAAAGACCAAAAATAATATGCATGCTTCATTAAAACAACATGTTGATTGGTATAGTTGGGTTAGCTCGCCTTCACCAGTACATTTTGATGTACTGACCCTCGTTGAAACTTGTTTCCCGCACTAAGGAGAATCGAGCGAGGAGCCAAAGTTGTCTTCCCGATCCAGTCCAGCTGTAGGCGCATCCTGATCGTGCCATATTTTGAAGTACTTGAAGAAAGGAGCTTGCAACTAAATACACAATACAGCTCCGTGGGAAGGCCATCATCCAGCCCGGAGGTCTTTATCATTTTGAAGGTTAGTAAAGGGATGTAATGTACATGACTGCTATCTCATTTTGTGTCAACACTTTTGTAAGCCCGTACGGCAAATTAGCTGACTCGTTCAAGAGTTTGTAATAGATGTTCATTATCAATAAAAGAGAACTTTTTAATGTTTTAAATCTGTGTTTCAATTTATCTGCGTACTCTGAATATGTGCTCATTATGCAAAATACTCTAGCCTTGTTCGGACGCAACCCCAACCCGCACGGCGGTCACACTCGGGGGACGCCCCAACGATTCTACGGAATCAGGGCATGACATGTTGGTATCAGAGCACAGATTCAAGTTCCATGACCCTTGCACTGGAAAAGTTCCTTTAACGATCAATCCCTGTGCGAACTCTTGAACTCGTTAGGCCAAAATGAGATACGTTCATGCAATGAGTTCATAATACATTATGATCCTAATGTAATTTATCTTCTTTTTAAGGAATGGCACCAGTGCAATCCTCAGCGCTAGCACCGGACAAAATATAAGGCCAAGAAAGTAGTTTGGTTACTTCGAGAAGTTTGTGAAGCCAGCGAGCCATGTTTCGAGTCGATCCGCTTGAGCGGGTGATGCAAATGTTAGAATCACAATGACAAAGAGATGATGCTCGCCAAGCCAAGTTCGAAAGAAATCTAGAGACCCGATTCTCAGTCCAACAGAAGCAGGTAGATGCCCTGCCATTCACGTGCACGTAGTCGTTCCGTAGTATCAGACAATGCAGAAAGTCATGAATCACGCTCTATCTCTTGAACCATAATATCCTCACGTTCCTACCGACGCTGTACATACCTCCAATCACAAACGCCAAAGCAACGATAGAGAAAACAATGCTGCAAAACGACAAAATGATGGTAGTCATTAGAAAGGGAACCAGAGATCATATTATGATTTATGCAGAAGACGTGGGCATACCACCGATAAATGTTACAACAGGAAAGGGCTGTGCTTCAATTGTGGCAGACAAGGCCATATAGCTCGGGATTGTTCACTCCCCTCTAAGCTTCTACTGTAACATGATGTTTCTTAGCAGTGGGTTCTATTCTTAAGTTTCAGGATGAAACTTCCAATTAGTTGGGTAGGATGTGGCATCCCGTTCCCCCTATTCGGGGAGCGCAACTAAGAAATACAAGACGGTATCGTTTGATCGACATAGATTGAAATAAGAACTCATCCTTGTTATGGATTTGCTTCTTCAGAATCGATTCCCATATTCAGTGGACCATGCCCCTGGGATTGACTTAGCGGCAGAGTTAGGAGGAACCTATCTGCTGTATCTTTTATTGCCTCGGATTTCGATGTCGCTTGTTGCTTTCGTGCTTTGAGTTAGTTTTTTGGATTTGCTTGTGATTTCTTGAACGGTTTCGATGAATTTCATTATTTTTGTTCATTAAACTGTACTTCAATTCCGAGACTGGAAAGAGAGGAAGAGGTATTGATCAAGCTGTTCGTGGATGCAGGTGAACGAGCAGTAGGCGGCATACAAGCGGAGTCTTGAAGTGCCTCTTTCCTTCTCCCTTTCAACCAACTAAGTGAGTGGCTACCATCCCGATTAGCTAGCCCTTCTTCCAAGTCTGTACACCTAAAAGTCTTGCATTCTTGTTGTCCCGATCAGACGATACCAAGTAATAACTAAAAGATGCCAAAGATAAAATCGGAATAGACTTGGATTATTATGCTTGTCATTCAACTTGGGAACGGTTACTCATTTGCATACTTGTTCATTTGGAATGTTCATAATATGCTTCAATTTTTGTTAGAATGTAATACTTCTTCTATAAATTATGCTATACATATAGAACACCTTTTGCTATGCGATATATTGATCAGAAAGACTACGCAAAACCGTTTATGATATGAAACTAGTATCGTGCTAGTATTTTCTTGAATCCAAATGAATGTTGTTTGATCACGGATAACTTGTGCACAATGTATATTATGAGTTCCGCGGACAGTTGTCGTGGCATTGGGACCGATTCGATCCAGACAGAATGTATGTATAGTCGTATGTTACCGGGCTAAGTGTTACGCAGAGGGGCTCGCCACCTGCGTTGCATATCATTTTTGCCTTGAGACTAACCTGTCCTTCATGGCATCATGCCAGTGATCCTTATGTATATTTAAACCTGTTGCAAGCTAACTTGTGTCTTCGTGGCAGGAAAGGCATGGTAGGTATTGTGCATGTAGTTCAGACGGACAGGTAAAATTATTGAACAGTGGCAAGTTTATTTTAGTAAATTCTATTTGCTACTTACTTGTAAATAAACTAAGGTAAGATAGAAAGACCACAAATAATATGTATGCTTCATTAAAATAACATATCAATTGGTATAGTTGGGTTAGCTCGCATTCACCAGTACATTTTGATGTACTGACCCTCGTTGAAACAGTTTCCCCGCACTAAGGAGAACCGAGCGAGGAGCCAAAGTCGTCTTCCCGATCCAGTCCAACTGTAGGCGCATCCTGATCGCGCCATATTTTGAAGTACTTGAAGAAAGGAGCTTGCTACTCAATACACAATACAGCTCCGTGGGAAGGCCGTCATCCAGCCTGGAGGTCTTTATCATTTTGAAGGTTAGTAAAGGGATATAATGTACATGACTGCTATCTGATTTTGTGTCAACACTTTTGTAAGCCCGTGCGACAAATTAGCTGACTTGTTCAAGAGTTTGTAATAGATGTTCATTATCAATAAAATAAAACTTTTCCATGTTTCAAATCTTGTTTTAATTTATCTGCGTACTCTGAATATGTGCTCGTTATGCAAAATACTCTAGCTTTGTGCGGGCATAACCCCAAGCCCGTACGACGATCACGCTCGGAGGACACCCCAATGATTCTACGGAATTGGGGCGTGACACCGTGCCCCCCCTCGTGTAAACACCCAGATTTTTTAAAATTTAATTATAATTTTTTTGAGATTTTTTTGTTTTTTATTAATTAAAAATAAATATTCTTCATGGATTAATATTTTTTGAATTAAATTAAATATTAAAAATTATAATTTTTTTTATATTTTTGAGTGTAAAATTAATAATTAGATATTGTGTATTTTTTTTGGAATTTATTGGACACAAAAACTATTTTTTAAATACTAAAAAGCATTATTTTTAAATAAACCAGAATAAACCAGACTGAACCAGCTTGAACCGAACCAAACCAAACCAAACCAACTGAACCCAACCGAACCAACCCGACCCTATTGGATTCGGACCCGAATCGAAACCACAACCGATATCCGACCCGACCCGACCCGACCCGTTATCAATTATACAGTAACTAAGAATTCAAATCCCCCCCGACCGTTAACACCCCCGACCTGCCGACTTCTCTGCCGCCATTAACCCGTCGGCCGACTACCCCTCGGTTTATCTCCCCTACCCGCCGGTAGACCACTCCGGTCTACCTCTCCGTAACCACCATCGCACCTCTCCTATAAAAAATCCCACCACCATCATAACCACCGCCATCTCTGACTCACCTCCGGCAACACCATCACCCCGACGACTCCGGCCACCCTGACGACGATGACGACGAAGAAGACTTTGGCTCTAGCTTCCCTGAGCGGTCGCTCGTGAGCACAGCGGGTAACAGAACTGCCGTCGATCGACTACTGCGGCCTGCCACCGTCCACGCGCAGCACACCGAGGCCGACCCCTGTTCCGTTGAGTGTTTCCTCTTCCACGATGTGTCAATTCTCGAATGGATTATTACGATGTATTCACTGTATGACCCTCTCGAAACCTGCATAATTAGATTGGGGTATCATGTCCTGTGTTGGTGGCAAACTGTGACGCAAAACTGAAAAAAATAATCCAATGTCTGGTCCTGGAAACTATCCCGCAACCCCAAGTTTATGGCCGTTTTACGTCCAACCTATTTTATATTTCTAAATTCTATTTAAACAGTAAATTGGACAACATAAACAAGTTTTAAACCCATTAATTAGTTTAATTTAATTGATTATAAGTTGTGTTTTATTCGTGGTTAAAGTTGACCAAAAACTTAATTTTTAAAACCCAAAATTTCTGGAAACTGGGTGCGTCCCGCTAAACGAGGCAACTTTGTCGTATACGAATTATATCGAAAGGCGTGTATCATCAATACGGATGTGTAAAGTTTTGCAGAAGTTAATTTGGATGTGCGTGCACACCGAAATCAACGCATATCCGTCGAAAAGTCCCGTATTGAGTCTGTTCTGACACTAGTCATAATTTTGTGTGTGCTTGTCATTTCACAACGAAGATTATGTCATCGGATTCGTACCATTACGCTGGTCCCGTGACCCAAGTTTGGTTCGATTCTGAGAACGTTGACGAAATCCTGTTTCGTGGGCCCTACGGCTCCACTCGACGGACGATTTTGTGATCGGCTCATCGAAATCCAGTTCTGGATATTTTGTTGGGTTTGTATCATCGTTTTGGAGTTATAGACACTAAGTTTGACAAATTTGGAGAACTTTGTCTTTGGCACATTTTTGGGTGCGAAGTGGACCACATGTGGATCCTGCTTTGACCAGAAACTATCAATTCTGCCCCTGTATCCAAATTGGACTTATAGGTAGTCAATTCTAGCTATTTTTTATATTCCGAGAGTGATGGTAATATTTATTTCAGCATCCAGAGGAGTACCTAGAGATTTAGTTATTACCTGAGCAACTGAAGGAGTTCAAAGCCCAGGTAAGTGTACCTTACCAAACTTGCAGTAATTGTCTTAATATTATTTGCTTGATTTATTTCTGTGATGTATCTGCTCAACTTAGGACCGTGAGACATTGCTTAACGTCCGAATAATATTTGGATGTCGACGCCTTACGTGAAGTCGTGTAACGTCACTTAGAGAGTTGATAACACGATCCTATATTTTCCTGCTTGATTTACCAAGTACGTCATACCATAGGACACTTGACACTGTTCATGTGACATAATCTTTTTTGAATTATTCATGGTGATTCTGTATAGGTTTACAGGATTTGTGACATAGACTTACATATACATAGATATCATTATGACTCGCTGTAATAGTTAGAGGTCATGATCTTGAGTGTTATAGACATGAGACGTCATGGACATCAAACATGTGATTATATTGGGTGGGAAGAGACACATAGTCTACAGGCTGATTACATACATATATATTTATTATTGCAGTGCTTTAGTCTCTGTTCCAGAGCTTAGCCCACTACGTGATATTACTGCTACATGCTCCCCGACACAGAGCTTGTAGTGGTCTCAGTTTGAGTACTAGTGATGCTCTCATTTGCATATCACATAGCTGGTTACATAATTTGCCCTATTGATCTATTTTTATATACTGTATTTTATTTGGCTTGAATTATTCTTGTACCTTGCTATGTCTCCTGAGGACCTGGATCCGGATTATGTTCCCAGGTATAGCAGAAGAGATTTACCCCGAGGTATACGGGACATGAGCTGACGTTGGAGCAGTACTCACACTTGGGGACGAGGAGATGCCAGAGGATTTATCTTGAGTATTTTGTTATATACTCAATCATTTTTGTTTCTAGATACTCTATTTTCTGACTCTTAGATTACTGTATTAAACTCATTATCGGGTTATTCTCCGAGATATTTTTTATTGAGACTTGTTGTTGGATTATATTTCTTTTTGATTAGTCTGACATTTGAATTATGATTTCCTTCTATGGATGAGATTAGAATTAGACTGTGACATGTATCATAGTCCATTATATTTGTTTTATAGCTTAAGTACACTCTAAAGGGTCCATTAAATTAGGTTTGTCCATTGGAGTGTGCTGTTGGCCATTGCCACGTGGCTAGTCCCTCGGTATTTTAGGACTGGGGCATGACACCTCGACCCCCTCCGATCGACGGCTCAGGAAAACCCTAACCCCTCTCTCTAACTATCTTAGTTTGGTTAGAGTTAGGGTTTCGACCCCCTTCGGTGGTACTTTCCCCTCGACCTTCGGCTTCGTCGGTGCTCCCCCCGTGCCCCCTCCGACTGCTTAGGTAAACCCTAACCCCCTCTCTCTCTCTCTCTTTGACACGATCGTCATACATACATACATACATACATACATACATACATACACACACACACACATACACATACACACACGCACACACTAACAGGACACACGTACATACACACACACTGACACGATACAGACACGCAAATACAGACATAACATGGACACACAAATACTGACACAAAACTAGGGGTAGGGCTAGTAAGAAGGACACACAAAAACATATACGACACGGACACATACAACTGACACAAACACAGACACGACACGGACACACAAACAATGGCACTTACACAAAACTAGGGTTAGGTCCAATCCATTCTAATCCGTTCAGTTTAAATTTCTAGTGTTTACATAGATTTATAAAAAAGTATATAAATAAATAAGTAAAATAAATTTATATATCTCTAAATTTTATATGTAATATGCAAATTTCTAGTTAAGATTGTGTGTGCATATGTGTATCAGTTATACATGAGTGTGTATCCTTTAGGTAGATAAGTACCTAGAAGGAGATTGTGTGTGCATAGTGTGTACCAGGGAGTATCATATACAATATTCTATGTGTATGTCTGTGTGCAGTTAAGATTAGTGAGTGTGAGTTAATGTCATAGTTAAGTAACAAGAAAATTTGAGTTTATATTTTAGTCAAGATATTGTGTTTGGTATGGGTAGTACCTTGTGTGTGTGTTTGTGTCAAGTGTATGAGAGTCCACGTGTTCCATGTGAGCCCTTCTCTGAAACAATTTTTTTTAAGGCTTTTAGGTCTAGAATAGAAGTGACTAGGCTTTTAGGTTCTACCATGTTGAATACTTAGGTTCTACTTATGTTGGACACTCCAAAGTCAAGTGTTCCTTCGTGGTCTATTATGTGAAAAGAAAATTGAGTTCTGTAAGTCTTTTGAGGCTATTAGAGTTATACCAGAAAAGACCAAGAACAAAAGGATCTAAATATCTAAAAAGACTTGTGGTGAGAACTAGATTTTAAGTCTTTTTAGGATTTTTTTAGAGGAGTAAGCAAAGGCCTCTCAGTATTTTCAGATAATTTATAATACTTATCATTTTTTAGGATTTTTTTAAAATCTTGTATAACTCTTAGTAAATTTCCTTTTCAAATAATAGGTCACCAAGGAACACGTGTTTATTATTATTTGCCGTCCATTTAATAGAGTTTGAAATTGGAGTTATCCATATGTCTTCTAAGTTTGAAATCATGTCTTCATGCTATTACTTTTGCAAGCCTTTGAACGATATATACTTGAACAATCATTTGTATCTATCTTTGCAGAAGTATATTAATGGATATGAATTACTACCTACAATATCGTTCATGGATGTACAACCGTCATACTGATGATATGTGTGGTGTGCTGGATGAATTCATAGAGGGTGTACAATAGTTCCTGCAGTTCACCAAGGCGTTCCCTCAGTACATGAATGGTACCAAAATTAAGTGTCCGTGTGTGAGATGTCGCAACTTAAAATATCACTCAGAAGTAGATATAACATATTATTTGTACTTGAGGGATTTCATGTCGAATTACGTTCAGTGGACCTCACATAGAGAACTTGTGTCCTTAGTATAAGTGCTAGAGCCTTATATTGAGCCGTATATAGATGTCCACGACCACGCTGATTACGATGACGGGTGCATGGACATGTTTTTGATGCTGCCGGGCCTAGTTTTGATTCGAAAAATGATGTTGCAGCTGAGAAGGTACCGAATGCCGATACTGCACAGTTCATGGAGTTACTAGAGAATGCAAGGACTC
This sequence comes from Iris macrosiphon, assembly GCA_036927795.1. NCBI lineage: Eukaryota > Viridiplantae > Streptophyta > Magnoliopsida > Asparagales > Iridaceae > Iris > Iris macrosiphon. The sequence continues at coordinate 87,885,624 of JAYESA010000016.1, forward strand.
TATTATATCTTGGTTGTGAGGATCATTCACCGTTGGTTACAAGAATGTAGAGCATCATGTCTACTTTTAATATGACGTAAGAATGCTACTGTCATGACCCACACCCGATGTAGGGGCATGAGTATGTCGGTACGTCCAGCCTACGCTGCAGTATAGACGGTAGGACGCTGTTAGATTATTATTATATATTTATCTATCTATCATACTAGTACAACCAGTACTACCATGTACTCAATCATAATAAACTAAAAGAAGAACAAACAAGAATGATAATCAATAACATTCTACAAGAAGGAAACTAGTCAAGATATGAAAAAGGAACACTAACTAATCTCTACATTAGTCACCTCAAGTCCACAGGGTAAGAGCAGTCCAGTCTATAGCACCATTCTGAGATCCCGAAATGGAGAGCACAATAATCATTAAAAAATATTATCCAGTCAGGATTGGAGCAAAGTATACCTCTACTAGCAATTCTAACTAATTGATAAAGACTATAAAATAATTATAGTAAGTAATACTTGATGCGAAGGTAGGAGAAATGAATCAGAGAATGAAATAAAACAACAGCTAACTAAGAGCAATGGGAAGTAAATATGGTGAACGAGAATGTATGGCAATAAAGACTGTAAATAAAGGAAACCAAACTAAGACAGATATGAAGTGAGTCCAGCAAGTATAATATGAATCCAGCAAGAATGTAACTAAATTAGTGTATTTTAAAATACCGCTTTCGACATATAAATGGCTAGGGATAATACAACTCATCGCACGTGAGGTGTGCGACTGCTATCATTTCTGATTAGACCAGAAGAGGTGATTCTAGATTTTGGAAATATTTACATATCTACTCGAGTATTTCTTCGCCCCGAATAGTATAAATGAATCAAAATTCTGACACGTAAATCAAATACGAGGCCATCCAGACAATGTAAGTGATTCTAGTAGGTGAGTCCTGATATGATGCCAGTAATGAGTCTTGAAGTAGAGGCCAAACAAGTATGATGCACGTGTCGCAAGAGAGTGAATCCATGTAATACTAATCCGTGTATCCACAGTATCGAAGAATCAGGTAAAATAATACTATAAACCAGAATCATAAAAATTATCAAATAATAAAAACTAACAGAGAATGTACTCACCTGAGGTCATGAGCAAATGGTGCATCTCAGAGTCCAAACAGGTGTCACATTGACCTATATATAAAATTATAATGTCACTTGGTACAAAGAGGTAATAATATGCTAAATGCACTAAAGTATGATTTTCTAGGTCAAGATTAGGTCAACTATGTCATGTTATGTCCATATCTTAATTCTAGGTTCATAGAAGTTAATAATAGTCGATACTAGGTCAAACTAGGCCAATCTAGGTTAATACCTTGCTAAACTAGGTTTTCTATTCCATATTAGTTAATATAGTATACTATGTATCATAGACCTATATTTTAGGCTCTATATAAATCAATATGTATAATATCTTAACTTATATTATATATCACTCCAATACCTTGATATCAAACCATTATCTACACCCATGCCAATTACCTTACTCATTTAGGGGTACTGGGTATCATAGAGGTATGTAGACTACATATATATATATATATATATATATATATATATATATATACTATCTCATAATACTTAGTTTATATCCAATATTCTAGCACCTATTACCTTAGTCAACTTCTATACCTATTACTTGAAATTACCTCACTGTTACTAGGACACACTCAATCCTTAGTTCCTAACTTCTGATACTATACTACCCCAACCTTACTATTATCTTAAATAATATCCAACCTTTATACACAAATACTTAGAACCCTCAATTGATACACAATCGTATCAGTCACTCATCACTCACATTCACTTACACTAAATCACTCCACAATACCTGATTTACTCATTCATAGGTTCTTACACACCCATACTAACAAACATATGTGCACATCAACTCCTCTCAACCACACACAAACACCACACATAGGTTCACATATACACTCAGACATTACCCTCATAATGTCTTCCTTCTAACTGAAACTAAAGCATACACTCTTGCAATACTAAACTAAACTCAAACACTCATCTAACCTGCACACAACTCTGCCCTATTAATATATGCTACTGCAGTGCTAATGACGCCCTCTGAATTCCCTTGCACTCAGTAGCTCCTGCCATTGGAGCCAAATTGCTAAGTGCCAACCCGACTTTACCAACCTTAGAAGCAAGGCCTGCAACTCAAGACTCGAGCACCCCCTTAGCTTCTGCACTGAAACTCCAAGCTAGCTTAGTCTTGCAACTCTTCTTCACATCCTAATACTAATTAGATATGCATCAACCTAAAACACAATACACTGTCTACCTTTATCATCTTATCTCAAGTGACAACAACACTGATACTCTACGTATCAGTATCTCCTTCCCATTTACATAGGAAAAATACACACATAGATACACTTACAAAATTATGTCCCCACACTTACCTGCATATAGATAAGTGCCCCCTTTCAACCCGATACTTGCAACCCTTATACTAACTTATCTATTATTTACTAACATCTAATGATATACCACAACTCTTAGTATAACTCTTAACTAACTTACACTCCAATCAAACTAATATATAACTTAATTATTATGTATACCAATACTCACGGCTGCTAACACTTAACACCATCTACTGTGCTTGCTCGAGTATTGCTCCTGAGCCTCTTGATAATGGTAGGATGATTGATACACACAGGTTTTGGACTGATACGAGAAGAGCGACAGATGATAATGGTTATGTTCCATATCAAGGCTGTTGCCAAAATTCTTATACTGATACATATGTGATCAAATGATGTGACCAAATCCATAACAGAACTTTCCTTTATCTGCAACTGCCACTGCCTCTTCTCCCTCAAAATTGCCATAATTCGACTACAAGAAACCCCAACTGAACCACAACACCTACCCTTAAAACTCTAATGCACACCCTCACAACACAGTTGTAAACAACACCCACCTACACACACACTCAATACTCTAACACATATCCTTACTTCATATATCACTACACAATCCCATGGGTACACCTCTCAAACCCCATCACAGACATAGTCAACACATAGACACAAATATATACACTCTCCCCATATATATATCTATATATACACATATAAATACTTATATTTATATATACTAACTACCAAGAGTAAATATATATAGATACACATGATTACTAAGTGAAAAACTAAATATTAGAGCTAGAATAGATAATTAGATATTCTAACAAACACTTGGAGGTCTCACTTATATTTTTCCCAATTTTAAGGCACAAAATAATATTCCACAAGAAAAAAATCATAGATCTACAATAATGAGGGCTTCTAGCACTTAGATCTAGCCATAGAAAGCAAATCCCACCTAGGAGAGGGTTCCTATAGGTCCAACGGGTGCTCTTAACCATAAATAGATTAGAAAATAGAGAGTTACCTAGGTTTTGAGTGGCCTCCTTGAAAAACTCCAAATTTAGACACGAGAAAGACGAAGTGGATACGATCCTCAACACTTGGACTCCTCTCCAAGCTTCTTCTAGAATTGACAAGCTCCTTAGCCTCCTTGAAAAATAAAATAAGAGAGATAAGATTTGGGAATGAGTGGATTAGTATTTTCTTCTCAACTTTGGGATGAACCAAGTAGGAAAGTAAATGGAGGCTATCATAAATAATGAAGGCTTATATAGACTTTCTCTTAGGGTTAGGGCTAGGTTTAGGAATGGTTTGATATGACTAAAAAGGCCCCTCCATTCTTTCATGAAGGGAATCAATTAAAGCATAGAATGTAATATTCTATTCTTGAGTCAATTGGGTTTATTAGACCTAAAGTGGTCATGACTAACTAGTGGCTCAACTAGTCTAATCTAAACTTATTAATAATCTATTAGTCACACATTAAATATATATATACACATAAAATTTTAAATTATAGCAAATTACCAAAATACCCTTATCCTGAAAATGAGGTAGTTACAGCTACAACCGACTGATGGAGTTGATTATAGAGATCTTGCCGACAGGTGCTAAGTTACCTAAAGACTTCTACCAGTCTAAGAGGATGGTGAGATCGCTCTGGATGGGATACGAGAAAATTGATGCATGTCGCAAATGGTGCATGATGTACTACAAAGATGACAAGGATGAAGATGTGTGCCAATTTTGTGGTGCTGATCACTAGAAGACAATTGGTACAGGAAGACCTGCCGGTGCAAGGAAGCCAACCGATTCGATGCACTACTTGCCTTTGACGTCGCGGGTACAAAATTTTTTTATGGTGAAGGAGACTGCCAAAAACATGAATTGGCACAGGTGAGAACAGATTTAAGGAGTATTGGATCACCCATCCGTTCGATAAGCATGGAAGCACTTCGATCGAGAGTATCATAATTTTGCTTCGATTTTGCGTAATGTAAGATTGGGGCTCTCGTCCAATGGTTTCACTCCATTCAGAATTTTGGGAGCCCAGTATTCGTGTTGGCCTATAATCGTCACCCCGTACAATCTACCGTCTTGGATGTGCATGAAGACTCCAGTTATGTTCTTAACCTTCATTATTTTGGGTTCAAACAATCTGAAGAAGAACATTAATGTGAACTTGCAATCATTGATAGATGAGTTGAATCAGCTGTGGGAAGTAGGCGCCAACACGTACGATATTTCAAAAATATAGAATTTTTATAAGAGGGTAGCACTTATATGAACCATCAATGACTTTTTGGCTTATGGCATGTTATCATAATAGAGAACTCATGGTAGTCTCTTAAGTCCGTATTGCTTGGACCATACTAAGGCTTTCCGTTTAAAACACAGAAGAAAATTGTGCTTCTTCGATTGTCATCGATAATTTTTGTCGTTGGATCATCCATTCCAGAGGAACATGAATGCATTTTGTGCCGGCGTTACGGAGAAGGCAAATCCACCTCCAAGGTAGCCTAGAGATATGATATAGGAAGAGATTAAAGACTTACCAAGTGCTATCGAAGAGCCTACTAAGGGTTACAAGTGCGATAGATTTGTTCACACACATAACTGGATGAAGAGGAGCATATTCTGGGACCTTCTATAACCAATCTAATCAGACATAACCTTGATATCATGCATATCGAGAAGAATGTGTTTGACAACATAATTAATACTGTGATGGATATAAAGGGGAAGACGAAAGACAATCCCAATGCCAGGATAGACTTGGAAGAAATATGCAGATGCCCTGTGTTATATTTGATAGAGGAAGGGAATGGAAAGAATAAGCAGCCTAAGACAATTTTTTTACTGGACAAGAAGAATAAAGAAAGACTATGTAGGTAGATTCAGGGGCTAAAATTTTCAGATGGGTACGTGTCAAATCTGAGAAGATGCGTCGACCTAAAGGAGAAAAAAATTGACAGGTATGAAGAGCCACGACTGTCACGTATTCATAGAGAGGTTAATTTTGATTGTATTTTGGAAATTTTTATCGCAGGTAGTTTGGGATCCTTTAACAGAGCTTAGCATATTCTTCAAAGATATTTGTTCTACCAAGTTAATCGTCGATCGTCTAGAAAAGCAAGAGAAGAATATTACAGTAATACTGTACAAGCTTGAAAGAGTGCTCCCTCTTGGATTCTTCAACTCCATGGAGCATTTATCAATTCATCTTTCTTACGAGGCACGTGTCAGTGGCCCCGTTGGTTATCGGTAGATGTACCCGTTCGAACGTCAACTGAACCACCTAAAGAGAAAGGTAAAAAATAAGGCAAGGATCGAGAGTTCTATTTGTGAAGCCTATTTTTTTAAGGAGATTACAAACTTTTGCTCGATGTATTTTAAGCCACATGCTGCTACTAATAGAACAAGAGCTCCGAGAAATGATGGTAGATGTCAGTAATCTAATGGTGCAATATTGAAAGTATTCAATACTTTTGGTAATCCTTGGGCAAAATGATGAAGAGATATCTGAATGACGATGAGCTAAGGGCTGCTCAGATGTATATATTACTCAACTGCGACGAGGATGAAGTGGAGAAGCTAGAGGGGTACATAATTAATACGTCAACTTTTAAGTCATCTTAATATAATACTATACGCTAATATTGTTACACTAATCGGACAATATTTTATTATTTTTTAGCATATTTAATGAAGATGTAAGGTCGATGAGACCAAACAAAATAGATAAAGAAGTAGAACAAAAAATAAGCTTTTATTTTCCTTCTTGGTTGAATACATATGTAAGGATATTTTTGTGTATGCACGTGTACAATATTTAATAGAACGTTAAACTTAATATTATTTTTTTGGTATTTTGGTCGATCGTTCCCACACAATACTCGAGAATGAGTCTATTAGAACTCTAGCCAAGGGACCAATTTATGCCATCAAAATCTGGCCAAGCTACTGTGTGAATGGGTTTTGGTTCAAGTCAATAAAAGCCCTGATAAGAGACAGCTTCTTGGATCTTGATTCTACGAAAAATAGTTGTTTGTGTATCAGATCTTCGAGCTATAAAGATGTCGATCCAAGCAATAATTTTTATGGCATCTTATTGGAGATTATGGAGTTGACATATAATTATGAAATAGAGCTTGCTAAGATCATGTTATTCAGGTGTGATTGGTTCAATCTGATCCAAGATCAAGGTTGGAAAATAGACAAGCATGATCTTGTGGATAAAAACTATCGGCGTCGATACCAAGTCTATGAACCATTTGTCCTATCAAGTCAGGCTCAGCTCGTGTACTTTATAACTTATCCTAAACGGGGATCAACGAGGTCGGACTGGTGGCAGTATACAAGACAAAAGCTAGAAATATCTTTGACGTTAATGAAATAGCTTATTAGGAGGATGAGCTACCTATTGTAACAAATATTGTAGATGTTGACTCAACGAAAGTTTCTCATTACATTTCTAATCGTGTAGAAGAGGTAAAATTATCCGAAGAAGAAGACAAAGTAGACAAAAGTGAAGATGAGGAGGAAGAGGAAGAGGAAGAGGAAGAGGAGGATGAGAAAAATGAAGAAGGTGATTTTTTTTGAAAATAATTGAAAATAAAATAAAATCCATATAGAACCCTAGCCATATACTATATTTTTAATGTAAAATATAACATCTATTTTAACTATATGGATACATATATTTATATCTGTTATAAATTATATTCTTTGTTTCCATCTATCTTACCAAATGGCACCCATGACCCGAGCATGTTCACGTCGCTTGAGAGAGACACCTCCTACTGTTAAGGAGGAAGTGACTGTTAATGAGGAAGTGGTACCTCCTACTGTTAAGGAGGAAGTGACTATTAAGGAGGAAGTGATACCTCCTGCTGTTAAATTGGAAGCGATTGTTAAGGAAGAAGTGACAACTTCTGCTATTAAGGAGGAAGTGGCACCTCCTACTGTTGGGCAGGCACCAGCTCAGAGGGGGAGTTTCAGTCATCCAACACCTATAGCGGATATTGATCACCTAGACGCTACTTATTTAAAGTATCTGAGGGACTAGATTCTGCCCCAACATATTGGATTTTCTTGAGAGATTGAGAAATTGGATAAGACTTATGGTTTGACTGTAATACTTTTATTGTGCTTATTGTGTGACTGTGATACTTTTATATTATGCTTATTGTGTGACTGTGATACTTTTATATTATGCTTATTGTGTGACTGTGATACTTTTATATTATATTTAATATATGACTCTGATAATTTTATATTATGTTTATTTTGTGACTGTGATATTTTATATACTTTTGTGATATTTTGTACCCAGGAAATTCAACAGAGGGTTGCTCCGGGTCTTTCTATTTTTATGAACTTTTATAAGTCTGTCTATTTATTTTATTATCATATGTTATTATCAGGTATGGTCGGACGACGCGGATCGTTCGAAGGTCGATCCTCTAGATGGAGTGCTCCTCCGGTACAGACTACTGGTTCTGGATCCTCCTCGAAGAGTACTCCAGTATACCGATCTTTAGCATCTCTGACTCCGTCAACGATACGACGTGGCAGTACTCCTGGGACGAGTAGTTCTAGGCCTGAGACTACTCCCTCTTCTAGCGTTCCTCCAGCTGACGGCACCATAGAGGCAGAGAATTAGATGTAGGAGGTCGAGCCAACTCCATCTGCACATGTTCAGAGCGATCCTCCATGTCCGCCTCCGGATGAGACGATAATGGAGATTTGGACCGATGGGCCTCAAAAGTAAGTTAATTTGTTAAAATTTTGGACCGACGGGCCAAATGATTATATCTTTATATTCATGAATTTAATTATCGTTGTATAGATATGGTCTGTCGGCAGTATAGAGAGTACTGAAGATATTTCTGAGACAAAACTATGGTGGGCCTTGGATCAATTACTCAGATGCTCCTGAAGATAGGAAGGCATTCTAGTTTGGAAGGTAAAAATATATTTACTTTTAATATAAATAATTATTTATCCATATTATATAACTCTCTATCTTAATTTTTGTAGAAAATCTATTTCTATCCACTACACCGAGCTGAGAAGAACGAGGAACAATTTTCTTTCGTCGCCGCCAAGACGATCCGTGATGCGATCGACGATCAAAAGGCTCATGCTAGTGACGGAGCCCCGATCCATGTTTGGATCACACCTAAGTAGTAGACTGCGATGAAGGTGAGATTCAGCAAACTTAGGTACATGGAGAGGTCGGAGAAGGCAAAGGCGGCTATGTCGAAGGCAGAAAAGTGGAGTGGTGGCTCGATTCCCATGATATAATATTTTTTTCGTCTGTTATGTATTCTATTGAATATATATTATTTTAATAAAGCAGGATAAGATGTTTAATTTTAATAACAAATAGTATAATTTTTAACAGGTACAGAGGGGTGAGGATGCCAACATGGTGACCATCTTCCTGGCCACCCATCGGAAAGGCGGAAAGCTTATCGATGAGAAGGCCATGCAGATCTATGTACGTTGTTTTATCTTGTGTTAGTTTTAATATAACTTTTAAAATTTGCAAATAGATATCTATATAGTTAGTAATAAGTACCTTAGATGTTAGCAACCATTTTTCTAGGAAGAGTATCTTAGACTACGTGAGCGGGCGCCTGCTAGTACACCTACAGAGGGAGGGGCTGGTACTTCCTCGCAGCCCTCAATAGCTTCGTCGACGGATGAGCTTTGGATGACCGCTATTGGTGGTCTTCAAAGGGGTACGTACTACGGTACGGGATACTACGAGGCCTTTGTTGCGACGCAGTCATCCAGGGTCCCCTCTAGTAGTGTGTATTCCTCGCAGCCTTCGCAGGCATCGACACAAGCCCATGAGAGCATTGACTATCAGATTACTGACCTGCGTGATGAGTTGCTATATAGGATTATGGAGCAGTCCCAGTCTCAGCCGCAGAACAACGATGCGACGATCACCATATATTTTAATGCGCTCGGGTGTAGCCTATTGGAGATTAGGACTATGAGCCAGACCACAGAGCAAAATCTTACAGAGCTCAGGACTATAAGCCATACGACAAAGCACAGCTTGGTGACTCTGGCTGCGTCTACAAAGTGCAGACATGCAGAGCTGGAGGGGTCACATATAGCCATGAGTGACTCACTTGCGAGGATACGTCCGACGCAGGATTTGTTGAGTTAGACGGTGGAGACGAACACTTCGAGGATGGTATATGCCATGGATTCATACAATGCTCGACTACTAGCATTGGAGCAGATATGTCCTCCTGGTCCACCGGCATCAACACCGATACCGACTCCATCAATTCTACTGCCTCCTCTATCAGGATTGATGATGCTTTCTCAGGAGCAGTATGGCTTTCTCTTATCCCAGATACGCGATAGTGTTCCTCCTCCTCCTCCTCCTGATCCGTAGTAGTTCTTATTGGGACTTTTTAGTATGTTTGTGTGTATTGGCCCATTCTTGGATCTTTGATGTACTTATTTCATACTTTTCACTATATTATTTGGATGAGACGGACGTAATATTATTTTAGATTTATGTATTTATTTGTTGGGACATTCCTGCATATTTTGATATTCTTGACGTGTTTGTGTATGTACCGGTATTGAATGTTCTACCGAAATGGTCGGCGAACCCCGAAAATTCAACGGAGGGTTGCTCCGGATCTATTTATATAAACTGTGATTTTATAACTGCAGACAGACTTTTATTGGAAAATAATTTTAGAAACTGCATATTTTTTCTATTTTTTAAATTTAGAGACATTCTATGATGTTTACTGACATGACAGTGCATCACTAAATTGTGTTAAAACATCATTAAATGGTATCAGGGATATCGCTAATCTGTGTCAAAATATTGCGATACACCGCTAAAAAGTTGACATGACAATTTCTGCCAAGTCAGCATTGGTGTAGCAAAATATCGATGATAATTCGGTAATTTGGCAACGTTATACGATAATATACAACGTCGCTGATATATCGACATCGTGCAGCTGAACATCGCTAATAATAAAATAATTTGCGATGTGTACGCGCTGCAAATATATATCGCTATAGTGATGAATGGCGATGAATTTCTTGTCAGCGACCATGGATTATGCCACAATACTAAAATATTGCTAATTAAGTCGCTAATATATTTTAGCCACATTTTTTTACCTATTAGGGATGTTTTTTGACGTCGCTAATATGTATTATTTTGGTAGTGAGTGAACAGTCCAGTTGACTAATTCCAGCCAAAATTCTTTAGGAACAAGCTGCTCCGTCAAAATGCATCGTACCATATTCATGATTGTCGGATTCTTTCGCTCCGTAACCCCATTTTGTTGTGGGGTATAGGCTGTAGTGAGCTGTATAGCAATGCCATTTGACCTGCAATACTCATTGAATTCCATAGAAGTAAACTCCCTACCTCGGTCAGTCTAAAGGCAACATATAGCATTTCCAGTTTCCTTCTCTACTAGACTTTTGATTTTTTTGAACATAATAAATGCTTCTGACTTGAGATTCACGAAACAAATCCATAACTTTCTACTATAATCATCAATGAATGTGATTATGTACCTTTTATGGCTATTTAATTTGGGTATGATGGGACCACAGATGTCGGCATGTACGAGTTGCAACTTCTTAGGAATCCTTCATCTATATATTATCATTCATTCCTATAAATTTTCATATTTTTCGTAGGTGCTTAACACCCTCTAATCGTTGTCGTACGACAAAGTTTCCAGAATAGTGTGCTTTCCACAAATTTTATGTAAAGAATTGGGTGTGCACACCAAACCACTTAGTATAAAATATTTCCAAACCTTTTCCATTGCATACCTCTGCCAGTTTCTGTCGATTTGATATATAATTTTCTATATTTTGCTTTCATTTACCTTCCCGTATATTCGTTCTCCGACAAGTGTGCAGACGGTGACTTTGGGGTGTCCGTTGCGTCGAACTAACGTTCACGCATCGTAAATAGGTAAGTGCCTACGATTTTTTTTAATTTTAAGATTCCTAACTTATGGTAAAACTAGATACATCACTCCTCTAGGTAGAAACCATAATTAAAACATGGAAAACCAACGTAAATTATGTCGTATACGATTTTTTGTACAAAAATTTAGTTCTGTCCATTTCTGTTTGCACACCCGTTTGCACATGTTAAACGCATAGTTTATACACGAAACCTTCTGAAATAATTGCACTTGTTACCCTCCTAACATAATCTATAATTATTTTATGTTAGATGTATGTTTACCTAGATGGAAACCATGTAGTATATCGCTTTTTAATTAAATTCTAGAACAACGACACAATTTTGTGTGCGATATTTTATGTGTAAAGTTTATCATTTCTATCCGAAACCTTCACAAACAGAACCTTAACTTCACTATCTAGTATATCAATATTTTATTTCGTATTAATTCTATGCTAAATAGGGTAAAATCATATATTTGTCACAAAAAATACTAAATCCTAGAAACGGAATTCAGCGCTAGAACGTGACAAACGCTATTATTTTATGTACAAATATTTCTCGAAATGACACGAAATGTTATGCACATATTTAACACTAAGAACCCATTCTAGGAAATATATTAGATCTTGATTTTTGTGTCCCTTAATAGGTGTTCTTGACAGTTTAATTTAACATGTACGTTGATACATGAAACTGTCAAAATTATCGTAGAGTATATGGCATGACATGTATTAGTTTATATTCTGTTTTGGACCCTTTAGTAAAATGTTTTAACAATTTAAAGATAGTTAGTAACCTATAGGAGTAAACACGTAGGGTTGGTTCTACCTAAATGAGACGTGTAGACATTGTCGCTCACTAATGTAATCAACTTGACAAGTTGTAGGAATAAACCTAGCCAAACCTATCTATTTTTATGTCATAATTCACGTGTTAGAATGTTTAGGATTAATATCATTATGATTTATAACATTAGTTGTTAGGTGACCGATATACCAAACTAGTCCCTTTCTACCTGTGAATCATAGTCTACCTTATGTGTATATAGAAATGATATTGTGTAGTGTAACAAACTCTATGATAGCAGGCTGATATCATATTATTACATATATAGGTCTTGGATATCAATACGGACTCTGATTATTACTTTCAGTTCAAGCGAAAAGGCAAATACAATTCTCTAATTTTTTCTGTATATGATAGCTTCTATATTACATGTTTTTAGTAGTGTTTACTTGATTCCTGACACGTATATTACACGGACTGGTACTGCATGGATTCCTAATAAGGAGATATTATCTTTTATGCTATTGTTGTACCATAATCATCGTGCTCGTGTTTAGTCCCTGCATTATGATTTACGTGTTGTGACATATCTTGATTCAGATCCATTGTATTAGTCGGGTCAGGAAAATACTAATTGATATGTGATCAATATCTTTAGAACCATGTGGTAGTTCGTGTATATAGCTAGTCATATAGCTCACATGTGATTAGTCGAACCTGATACTCCGTGCTGCTCCCAAGCTGGTCATATATCAATTAGCATTTCAAAAAACTTAGAGATAGTAGTCATATATCATGCTTAGCTTGATTTCCTGTTTTATCTATTTACCACCATGATTCTATTTGTACTTATTCTATTATTCCTGTCATATATGATTCTCAGTTTTTCTTTTATATCATGTATATAGTTACTACATTCCTGTTTTATAGTCTTTGTCATTTATCTGAAACTGCTTTCATTGATTGTACTTTGTTCTAATCCTGACTGGATATTGATATATTAGGCGACGATCGTGTGGACTGGTGTCCCACTTATTACGGGGCACAGGAGGGTATAGCTAAGTCTGGTCCTACCTTTCAAGAGGGTCAGACAGAGGTTGTAATTGAGGTTCCTTATGCTGCTGTTTAGTTTAGCCAGTTAGATTTTCTATTATTGGATTTGCCTCAGATTCTCTACTCTTGGCATGTATATATTTATTTAGGTTGGACTTATGACTGCCAGACTTGACTCTATGACATTCTGGGACATCATCTGTTTGTTACATTATCATATCGTGCTTTTAGATATTGTGATTGAGTATTGTCATTACTACTTATATCGTTGTACTCCTTATGGAGTTAGATATTATTGTGTGAGACTGTTAGTTATATATAGATGACCTGATACAGCGTTCTACCGCAGATACTATAGCGTAGACTAGACATACCAACGCACTCGTATCTGAATATCATGGTTCGGGTCATGACACGTATCTTTTTGTAGGATAAGGTTCTCAAGCCCTTGAGATTTAGGTGCCAAATCTACGGTGCCACAAGTCAGTTTTATCTTCTGATGTGGTCTTGAAGCATGCAGGAGCAGGAGGTTGAGCTTGCACTTGAGACTCAATAGTCAGTGTTCGAGTAAAATACTCGTTCACCTTCTCCCTTGTCTCTCATCTGCAGCACCTCAAATTCCTTTCTTAAAGCTTGCAATTGAGCCCTCTTAACTCGTGTTGTCCCCTGAAACTTTTGCTTCATAGAGTTCCATATGCTTTTCGAACTCTCCTTATCAAGGATTGTCTCCATGATAGTGCGATCAATGACCTGAAAGAGGTAATTTTTTTCCTTTAGATCCTTAGGTCGCTGCACCTCCATTGTTTCCCTCTGTGCCGCTATTGGCTCAGCTCCATCTTCTACTGTGAGAACTCCTAACTCTACCACTGGCCAATACTCTTTTGATCGGAGAGGCTCGATCCATACGCATAGCCCAATGGTCATAGTGACCATTGAACAAAGGAATAGCAACTTGAACGTACTTCTCAGATGCCGATGCCATCGCAAACTTCTCACTCTCTCTTTTTTAGATCTTCACAAGGGGTTTCACTCATTCTTGTTAGAGTTAATCCTGTTGAGGAGGTTGAAGAGTTTGTTATTTGGGTTTCAATAAATTTTAATCTTTAGGATTTTTGTTATTTGATCTATGCTTTTGATTTGTTTTTAATTTGTTATCGCTTAGCTAGAATATAGTTAGAGGGTGCTACTTTTATGCATTCTGTTAGAGTTCTAAATGGCTATTTAAAGGCCAAGTTGAGGTTAAAAATACACATACAAATTATTCTGATCAAGAATCAAATACTCCTCTTTTCTTTCAGTTCTTACCAAATATTTCTTATTAGGATACTGCAGTTCCTAACCTTTCACAATCATGTCCTTGTTGTCATGCCCCAATACTGGAATACAGAGAGGACATGGCCAGCTGTAATGCCCCACTCCGCGTCGGTATTATGTATCAGGTGAGTGGGTAGAACTTCGTTCTTTGATTCTTGCACGCCTTAATAATAATCTGAGTTTTTACTTGCAATATTTTCATAAGAGAATGATAGAACCTGCTTTGCATGTTAATGAATGAACTCACCTAGCTTGTCTTTGAAACGAACATGTCTGCTTAACAAAGAGATCCTGAAATGCCTGTCTAAGAGTATGTGTTTGCATGAACATGTCCACTATCGCCTATGCTTCGAGAGAACCATATCGTGCCTAAATGTATTCAAATGATAAGGCGGCTTGCCCCCGCAACAACGATAACTGTTCTGATGGTTCGTCTCGTCTGCATACTAGAGTTTATTTGATAGTATTCCATGCATTCGCATCGGTCGAACAATGGCTATTGGTGGAGAGCTGAACTGCATGTGTCACGGCTGCTACCATAATAGTGAAAAGCAACCATGAGTCACAACTTCCAATAGCATCAGATGAATGAGTCATTTGTATGCTGGTCCAACAGCTGCCGATCCTGAGATACTCGTGGACCGCCCTGCATATAGCTAGATTATTGTGTTGGCTTGGATAGATGGACTACCCCTAAGATGTGCATATGTGTCTAGCTATGCATTTGTCCCTAGAGTCTCACGAGACAAGCTGCGCATACCCTGAAACAGAACATCGGCTTATCTTGCTTAATATAGCATATGAAACTCTATTTTTAAAGATGTTTTCAAACAATGTAATATGACTCTGCTATCGAACAACATGAAATAAACATAGATAAAACTAGAAAGATTACTAGTAATGTAATATTTTATAACATAATTACTTAGTGTTGGTTTTAGTGAATGCCTGCTTCTGTTCAGTTGTTTTATCTCAATAGTACTTATAAAAGTACTGACCCACCAACAGTTTACTTGCTTACAGATACTGGATCGTCCAAGGGAGCGATAGACGTACCTTAATCCCCAAGACCCAGAATCCTGGTTTTGATTGTCCTAAGTTGCTATCGTATAAAGGGGCATAATGTAAGGAACAATGCCTTTGCTAAGAGAACCCAGTCCCTCGATTGTCCCAAATACTCAGTTGGCTAAATACATTATATTGCAATAATGTCCCTTTCCGCTGCTTACTCGATTGATGCGATGATAGTCAAAACATAACTTAAATGATGAAGCCTTGTGCGGGCGCAATCCCAAGCTCGTATGGCATCATGTCCCAGTATCGAACAGGGCTATTCCTTCCTCGGACCCGT
Source organism: Iris macrosiphon (assembly GCA_036927795.1). NCBI lineage: Eukaryota > Viridiplantae > Streptophyta > Magnoliopsida > Asparagales > Iridaceae > Iris > Iris macrosiphon. The sequence continues at coordinate 87,901,575 of JAYESA010000016.1, forward strand.
GGGACAAGCGCCGAGGCACGGTAATTCATGTTCGGTGCGCCAAGGCGCGGTGGTTTACGTCCGGTTTAATCTGGCTACGGGGGCAAGGCGGTGGTCAGGCCGAGCGGCTCCTAGGTTTGCGGGACCGGGGCGTGATAGAATGGTATCAGAGCGTAATTGATTTTTTGGCCCAAATCTGTTGCTATGACTCTGAGATATTATCGATATGGTATTGCAATAGAGCGTTCCATACAATAAGTCCATAGATATTCTCAAAATGCAAAATGTTTACTTGACTTAATTTGCTTGATTGTTTCGATTGAGTACGGTAAGGGATGGCACTATTGCTGCTCAGAATATCGAAAAGTTTATCCTTGAAGTTTCGAGGATGAAACTTTTTGTTGGTTGGTAAGTATGTAATACCCCGCTCAGCGTCGACATTATGTATCAGGTGAGTGGGCAGAACTTCGTTCTCTGATTCTTGCATGCCTTAATAATAATCTGAGTTTTTGCTTGCAATATTTTTATAAGAGAATGATAGAACCTGCCTTGCATGTTAATGAACGAACTCACTTAGCTTAACTTTAAAATGAACATGTCTGCTTAACAAAGAGATCCTAAAATACCTGTCTAAGAGTATGTATTTATATGAACATGTCCATTATCGTCTATGCTTCGAGAGAACCATATCGTGCCTGAATGTGTTCAAATGATAAGGTGGCTTGCCCCCGCAACAATAATAACTGTTCTGATGGTTCATCTCGTTTGTATACTAGAGTTTATTTGATAGTGTTCTATGCATTCACATCGATCAGACAATGGCTATTGGTGGAGAGCTAAACTGCATGTGTCATGACTGCTACCATGATAGTAAAAAGCAACCATGAGTCACAGCTGCCATTAGCATCAGATGAATGAGTCATTCGTATGCTGGTCCAACAGTTGCCGATCCTGAGATACTCGGGGACCGCCTTGTATATAGCTAGATCATTATGTTGGCTTGGATAGATGGACTGCCCCTAATATGTGCATGTGTGTCTAACTATGCATTTGTCCCTAGAGTCTCACGAGACACACTGTGTACATCCTGAAACAGAACATCAGCTTGTCTTGCTTAATATAGCATATGAAACTCTATTTTTAAAGATGTTTCCAAATAATGTAATATGACTCTACTATCGAACTGCATGAAATGAATATAGGTAAAACTAGAAAGATCACTAGTAATATAATATTTTATAACATGATTACTTAGTGTTGGTTTTAGTGAATGCTTGCTTCTGTTCAGTTGTTTTATCTTACCAGTACTTATAAAAGTGCCGACCCACCAAAAATTTACTTGCTTGCAGATACTGGATTGTCCAAGGGAGCGATAGGCGTAACTCAATCCCCAAGACCCGGAATCCTTGTTTCGATTGCCCCGAGTTGCTATCGTATATAGGGGCATAATATATGGAACGATACCTTTGCTAAGAGAACCCAGTCCCTCGATTATCCCGAATACTCAGTTGGCTAAATATATTGCATTGCAATAATGTCCCTTTCTGCTGCTTACTCGATTGATGCGATGATAGCCAAAACATAACTTAAACGATGAAGCCTTATGCGGGCGCAACCCCAGGCTCGCATGGCATCACGTCCCGGTATCGAACGGGGCCATTCCTTCCTCGCACCCGTGAGACAAGCACCGAGGTGCGGTAATTCGCGTCCGGTGTGCCGACGTGCGGTGGTTCACGTCTGGTTTAATCCGGCTACGGGGGTGAGGTGGTGGTTCGGCCGAGCGGCCCCTCAGTTCGCAGGTCCGAGGCGTGACACCAGCTACCCCATACATGGTACTATACATCGTATAACAATCATGGCTGTATAAGACAAAGGGGTGTATGCTACAATCAAGTCTCCTTGGGTCAAGAACTTCTATGTCTCAATCATTCAAACAAGAAATAATAAGCATAGAGCATATATGATAAGCAATAAAGTATCCCAAATGCTCTCTCAAAATATTCTGGAGTCTAGCTGTGCAAAAATAAAAATTTGAAAGAGTAACAAAAGTACATGACAGTGATTCAGCTGCAGTCTGATTTAATACAATAATGTATGGAAAACTAATATCCAAATGAGCCGGCTAACAAGTGCCGATGGTTAAATGCCAAAAATAAGTAAATGCGCAAGACGGACAGAAAAGAAGAAAACCCACTCGCTATCCCCGGCGAGCAAACGCTCACATCCTATCTTATATTCTACGCCTAATCAGATTATTCTATACTGGTTATCTATTATTCATGAATCCTCAAGTTTACGCAGGAGCAGTTACCTACGTGACTTGTATAACGTGTCATACTCAGACTGGGAAGACTAAGGGAACGTGGGTAGTAGTTGTTATAACCATAGCGTAAAGTAGAGAGTCTCCTTCATATCTTGGCCTTTTATGCCAACAAGACAATCCTTTGGCTTTTACGCCAACTAGGCAGTTATTTTGGCTTTTACACCAACTACAGTTATTTGGCTTTTACACCAACAAGGTAAAGGGTCTTCCGCGTAAACTTTGGTTTATCCAAATATGGGATGGTTGAAAGGAAGAAATGAGGTTTTAGTCAAGCATGGATGAGATTCTTATACTTTATTACGCAGGCTTATTTGGTACAGTTACGTAACCAAGACAATATATTCAGGACCTGCATGGGCCACCACCAAAAATATATTATGCCCCAGTCCCAAAATACGTAGGACTAGGAATACGTAACACGCCCAGCCGTATGTATATGAACTCCAATATATGGAAACCATATACACACGTACGCTGTACATGAATATGCAATCCACCAGTGGTAATATACTGTCATAACAGGTCACACAGAATCTATATCTCATCCATAGCACAAATAATCAGTAGGAATCAAGAGCTGAATAATAACTGGATATCCAAAATGAGTATCAAGTCTAATAGTTGGGTGGAAACAAATCCACTATAAAATGACTATCCTGAAATAACAAAAAAATCTCTAAACAGTGGCCATAAATCACAGATACTCTGAGGGTAGGTCCTCCTCAGTCTGGTAAGTCACGTCAGGTCCCGGTCCGTGCTTCTGCGGGTACTCCTGCTCGTCCATATCTAGAAAGGGACCAGGTCCTCAGAGGGACGTAACAAGATACATATAAACATGCCAATAAGTACTGAAATATAAACATCCACTGGGTCGCCTAACCGTCTAAGTGAATGCAGTTTGAGAACAACTTTCCAACAAGTGGGCTATCTGGCCAGTAAATAGGATTGGCATAATTCTCTCAGAGAATCAGGGGCCTAAAAGCATGTCGTCTTTTGAACGACAGAGGCCGCCAGTAAAATATAGGGTCATCATCACCCGTTTCTCCGACGGAGAATCCGTGCGTAAAAGAGAAAAGTGCAAAGGAGCCCAAACGCTTTACTTATTGTTCTCCCCACCCCATGCTCTAAGCATACCATGTCCATGACACGATAAACCTCTAATAACTATCAAGTCTACTAGCATACAAAGTTTCTATCAGCAGTCATCCTTAACGCACGGCTCTTACGTACAGGCGGCCAACCCAATTCGTAGTCTGAAATCTATATGAGACTCACAACTCGTGTAAAAATGATGTCACGGCCAATAAACCAAATAATGCTCCATGATATTGGGTTGTCTCATAAACAAGGTCCAATATAAATACATACAGAAAAATAGAATCTTGCATCATTTGGAAATGTAAATAATAGTACTGTAGCAAGGTATACTTGCTGAGCAAGGTTTCGTATAGTGCAAGCGTCCACAACAGTGTTAAGTTCAAGAAGTGAGGTTTAGGGTTTTTGGGTATATTGCATAGATATATATAGAGAATAAGAGGCGAAGGGAAAACTTAGTGTTTAAGAAAACTAAAACTACTGTCGATGCTATTTATTTCTTTTCATTGGTTTTGGTTTCGGTTGAGGGGTATTTAGTAATATTAGTGTTAAGAGCGGCGCAATAAGAAGCTTACATGTGTGGAAAAGCAAAGCAAAGTAAAATTGGGTTTTGCTTCTGCTGTTGATATTTTCTTCTCTCAATGGGTTGTGGTTTGGTTTTACGCACGGTGAAAGGAAAAGTTTATGCGGGGGTGAACTGCTGCTGTTGAGGAGTTTTACGCGCGGGTGATAGGGAAGTATACGCGGGGTATTTTACTTTACGCGCGGAGAAAAGAATTAAGCAGTGGGGTTGTTGCTGATATTTCTCTTCTTTACGCGCGAAGGAAGGAAAACAAAGTGGGCTTTGCTACTTACTGTTGTTTGATATTTTCTTCCCTAATGGGTTCGGGTTCAAGCGAGTAGGATAAGCTAAGGGTTTACCGATTTTGGATAGAGATCTAATAGAAATTATTTATATATACACACCTCTATTCATAAAAATTTCTAAGAATCATACTGATGTATATGGTTGAGCTAACAACTGTCCAAAGGGTCTCTTACATGAAATAAATTAGAAAAAATTTATAATGGCTCCATAAATCTCCTAGATGTTCAAATACCTCAAAATAAAACCTAACAAAAATCTATTTTCTCTATTTAGCTCATAATTACCATAAATAAATAAATAAATAATAAAAATATAGTTTTCAGAATTAGGGGGTTTTATATTCTATCCAACTTGTAAAATTTTTGTCCTCGAAATTAAAACTAAGTCACGGTAGAAAGTCATGAATGGTATAAGGTATAAATTAACAAAGTAATTTTATACCTTGGTCAAATAAGTTTGAAAAACGTTGGCGCATGTCATCCTCGCATTCCCAAGTAGATTCTCCTGGCGAGCCATGCTTCCATGCTACGCGGACTAAGAGAATAGTCTGGTTTCTCAATACTTTCTCTCGATAATCAAGGATTCCCATGGGTTGCTCTTGATATGAAAAGCTTGGTCCAATGATGATCTTCGAATGATCGAGAACATGACTTCTGTCTGCCATATATCGCCTGAGCTGCGACACATAGAATATGTCATGTACTTTCTCAAGTGAAGGTGGTAGCGCAAGTCGGTATGCTACTTCTCCCACTCTTTCTAGTACGTCAAATGGTTCAATATATCTTGGACTCAATTTGCCGCGCCCTCCGAATCGGATGGTGCCTCTGGTAGGTGATATCCTTAAGAATACATGATCGTCCTCTTTAAACTCCAAGGGACAACGATGAAGGTCTGCCCATTATTTCTGCCTGTCTTGTGCTGCTCGCAAGTGTCCTTGTATCTTCTTAACTGTCTCAACGATGTTGAACACTAACTCTGGTACTAAAATTTGACGTTCTCCTATATTATTCCAATATACAGGAGACCTACACTTTCTTCCATACAAGGTTTTACATGGAGCCATCTGGATACTTGCTTGATAGCTATTATTGTAAGAAAACTCTACAAGATGTAGGTGGTCCTCCCATGATCCTCCCTCCAAAGTCTATCATATAAGCCCTCAACATATCCTCCAATGTCTGAATAGTACGTTCTGACTGCCCATCTGTTTGCGGGTGATAAGAGGTACTAAATTTTAGACGAGTTCCAAGGCTTTCTTGTATGCTTCTCCAAAAGTGTGATATAAAGTACAAATCTCGGTCTGATATAATACTGACTGGTACGCCGTGCAATCTCATGATCTGTCTCATATATAAGTCAGCAAAGCTTCTGTAGTTTGGCCAACTCTAAATGGCAAGAAATGGGCTGACTTGGTGAGTCGGTCAACTATTACCCATGCTGCATCTCTTCCACTTGGACTTTTGGGAAAACCCGTGACGAAGTCCATAGTGATGTGCTCCCACTTCCATTCTGAAATTGGGAGTGGTTGTAATAACCCTACTATTCTCTGGTGCTCCGCCTTTACTTGCTGACATATCAAATATTTAGCTACAAAGCGAGCTATCTCTCTTTTTATTCCATGTCACCAAAAGTGCTATTCTAAATCATCATACATTTTGGTGCCTCTAGGATGAATAGAATATATCAAACTATGAGCTTCTGTCATCAGCTCTTGTCAAATTTCTCTATTGGGAACATAGAGACGATCACCACATCGTAATGTCCTGTCATTATGAATGTGTAGTCCTGTCTTCTCTCCGGCTTCTATCCTTTCCTTTAATCTTCTGAATCTGGCATTGGTAGGTAGTGCTGCCTTGATTCTTTCGATTAAGGATGATTGTATTTGCAAGTTGGCTAGTGTCCCATCTGCTCTGGGTAATATTACTTCAATGCCAAGACCTTGTAAGTCTTTCAATAATTCTTTCTGTGTTGTCAAGAAGTAAGCTATTGGTTTTCGGCTTAACGCGTCTGCTACAACGTTAGCCTTACCTGGGTGATAATGTAGCTCTATCTCAAAATCTTTCATCAACTCGAGCCATCGACGTTGCCTCATATTAAACTCCTTCTATGTGAAGACATACTTCAGGCTTTTGTGGTCGATATATATTTCCACTCGTTCCCCATATAAATAATGTCTCCATAATTTTAGAGCAAATACAACTGCTACAAGTTCTAAGTCATGAGTTGGATAATTCCTCTCATGTACTCATAATTACCCAGATGCATATGCAATCACCTTGCCATGCTGCATTAATACGCATCCCAAGCCTTTCCCTGATGCGTCACTGTAGATCATATAGCCTCCTGATCCTGATGGAATACTTAATACTGGTGCTGAAGTCAGTTGCTTCTTTAATTCCTGGAAAGTGTCTTGACACTTGTTGGTCCATATGAACTCTTGCTCTTAGCAAGTTAACTGAGTCATAGGTGTTGCTATTCTTGAGAAGTTCTCCATGAACCGTCAGTAATATCCCGCAAGTCCAAGGAAACTTCTCACCTCCGCTGCTAATGTCACGCCCCAGTCCCAAAATACGTAGGACCAGGAATACGTGATACGCCAGCTACGCATTCGACCAGACTCGGGTCTGACTCGAATACATATAAGCTGTATAAAATAAATGGCACTATCTAGATACCCTACTGTAAATCTCTATGTCTTAAACCACAATGTACAACAGTATACAAGAAAGAGCTATATGTGCTAAAGTCGGCCGCCCAATAACACACAAACTCGAATAGACTCGAGAAGAGATGAGTCTATAAAACTAGGCTACAACAGCAGATGAATAAACAATATGAATAAACTAACCATAATGCCGGTAGAAATGATATGAGTACCTGGTACAATGCCCGTAAGACATGCCACTCAATCAGCAACTCCAAATGCTCCGTAATCATCTATGCTACAAAACTGGCAGGGAACTAGGTCCTCAGAGGGACGTAACAAGGTACAAAAATACAACATGCCAAGTAAACAGAAAGTACAAGTGCAACATCAGGGTACTCTATCATAACCAAACAAGTGTGACACAGTTTGAAGACAATGTTGGACGCGTGGGTATCTAAAATAAAATCGTAGCTCCAGACACGAAAACACATGGGACGTACCGCAGCTCCGGGCAAAGAGTCACACGGGTGATACCACTATACTAGATACAGTATCACTACATAAATACTACATAAATATATATAAGCGCATGCAGAGGAGCCCAAACGCTAGTAACTGTCTTTCCCTTCCCAAGCGGTCAACGATTGTGCGCTGAACCTAAACCTCTATCTACAGTCTTGACACACAGAAATAACTCAACAGATGCTACCCTAAGGTCATCCCAGTCTCTGGTCATGACATCAGTATCAGGTTACAGGAGTATGGCATGATCACAGTATATGGGTGTGTCCTGGGGTGTCGATATACTCGGGTACATACATCAAGGTGCAACGAAGCATCTAACAATTATTCTAAGACGTTACGATGAACGTCAGCACCCGGTTGTGATCCGAACATGAGGTATCGAATGTCAACATAAATACGTACACAATGTACATAAAGAAACAATAAATATCTATAATCTGAAATACAGGGTGGCAAGGTACACTTGCCTGCGTGCGGCTGCTGCTGATGGGGTTCTGGTACCACGTCCAAGCCCTCAGGTCCCACAGTACCTAGAGATGAGATATAAACCAAAAATTAATAATCTATTCCACGTCAAACATGGATGCGACGAACATCTATACCGAAGCTCAGTCTCTATCTCAAATAATTAACTAATATTTTACAGTCCTCAATATCTAACTCATGATCCGATATAATACCTATCTCAAATTTAATCACCTGCTCCCAATGTCCATCAACCTTTAAATTATCATTTTATTTTCAGTCATAGTTTTAAAATAGATAAACCACAATAACCAATGCGCGTTTAATAATTAGGATAACCGTCGCATATGGCATTAACATCCACCCTCATTTTATATCCCAATTTCTATCCTCGCATGCATGTATTTCATATCCTCAATCAAACCCTATTTAAACCGTAAATATTTGATTTAGCATTTATTTTTCAACCATGCAAAAATATTCATAACCTCAAGTTTAAATCAAACCCTAAACTCACCATTAATCCCAATCTCATAATATCATCACATGCTCATCTATACTACACTACATCAACACAACCATGATTTAAACACAAGCTTAGCTAAGGTACACAACCATATATATCAAGAACCCTAATCCTCAAATACATTATATGCCAAAACCCTAACTAAACACCACTCATCAGATTTATAAACAATTAAAACCCTAATAATAACTTAACTAAAGCCAATATGTAAAACTAAAAGGCAAGGTGAGGGGAGAGTTATACCTCGACGACGTAGGGGGGGTCGATGGCCGGAGCGAGGTGGATGCAATGGTGGTGGGGACCAAAAACTCGTCGGAGAAGAAGAGTGGATGAAGTGGTGGTAGTGGTGATAGCTCGTGGTGGAGGAGAGGCCGGACAGGGAGGTGGTGTGGGTTATACAATGGTGGTGATGGGGGAGACCAGAAACTCGTCGGAGTGGCGGCTACGCAGTACCGGAGGGGCCGTTCGTCGGGGTAGAATGGAGTCAAGGGGTACTGCAGCCGGACTAGATGCAAGGGTGGAGCGGGCTCGACGCGGTTGGGCACGGCCGGAGCAGCGGCGGAGTGGCGCTGCACTGCTCGACTGGAGCGGGCTGCGGTGGTGCACAGTCGACGGAGAGCAGCTGCACAGCCGGAGCAGGGTGCAGTGGCACACAGTCGACGGAGAACAGCTGCACAGCCGGAGTGGTGGTCAGTCGTCGGAGTGGGTCAGTCGACCGGAGTGGGTCAGTCGGCCAGAGGGATCCCTTTTCAGGAAGAAGAAAGGAAGAAGAAGAAGAAAGAAAGAAGAAATAGGGAATAAATAAATATGGAGGAGGGAGGAGAGAGAGAGGGGGGGTTTTCCCTAGGTGTTGGGATTAGGGCCTACTTGGGAAAGAGTGTAGGAAGAGACACTTTATAGGGGTTGGCGATGTGAGTGTGTGGTGGGGATGCTCCAATTCAAATGGAGGGTGTGGATTTATCATGGAGGATTGGGTTTCTTCATGCAAAGGAAGGGGGAGAATGTTGACTACGGTCAAAGAAGGATAGGCTCTCTATTTGGTCTTGGCCAATGAGGTGAGGACATATAATTCAATAATTATAACTAAGTCCCTTAAATTTGGGTAATTGTACAAACACATGAAATAATACAAAAATTGTTAGGAAAATAGTGTTTGGTGTTTTGCATGGTGAGGAGGTATTGTGTGTTTGGCATGGGTTTAATTAAATGGGCATTAGGATTAATTGGGGATTAAAATAGGATTAGACAAAATCGGTATCCCCGATTTAAATAGAATTAAAGTGTCCCGTACTTTTAAATTAAATGGGGGCACTTGGGGTCAAAATTTGGAAATGACACAAAGGTCAAAAATTGTGGGGGCTTGGAGTCAGTCTTGGACCCTTTAGTTGGTCCAGCTCAACGGGTTAAGTTGGTATCTCAAAATTAAAGGTAACGACACAGGTGTCCGACACAAAATTAAATGAAATTTTGGATATGGAAAGTTGTGCAATTAATTTAAGGCACAACGGATTTGATTTTGAGTGACGGAAAAGTCCAGTGCCTAAATTGGCGAGTTAAGTCAGAAGTATAATAGTCCGATAAAATCTATGGGCTGATATTGGGCTCCGAATAATTCAACAATGGTAGGGCACGCCAAGGGTTTAATTAATGAATAACAGACATAAGCAACCCTACTATAAACCTCAAACATCTGTTGCTAAACCAAAATTTTTTAATCCATACCTGACTATCTATAAAATTAATTGAGGGGGTTTACATTCTTTCCAACTTAGAAAAATTTTGTCCCCGAAATTAAAATTAAAGCACGATAATAGCTAAGAGAATTTAAAAACAAGCTAGTAATCAAATGCGGTACATAAATTCGTACCTTGCTCCTCAAATAAATACGGGAACCGCTGTCGAATAGAATTCTTGCGCTCCCAAGTAGACTCACCTGGCGAATGATGCTTCCATGCAACTCTGACTAGTCGAATAGTCTGCCCTCTCAAAGTCTTCTCGCTGTGATCGAGGATCTCAACTAGCTGCTCTACGTAAGATAGACTGGGCCCGACTGTAATCTCTGAATGATCAAGCACGTGGCTAGGGTCTACGACATATCTTCTCAGCTGCGATACGTAAAATATGTCATGCACTCCCTCTAATGATGGAGGTAATGCAAGACGGTAAGCCACTTCGCCAACTCGTTCCAAGATGTCAAAAGGCCCGATGTACCTCGGACTCAGCTTGCCTCTGCCTCCGAATCTGATGGTACCATGAGTAGGCGATATCTTCAAAAATACATGGTCACCTACCTTGAACTCCAATGATCTGCGGTGCGCATCTGTCTAATATTTTTGTCTGTCCTGTACTGCTCGCAGGTGGCTCTGAATTTGCTTGACCTTCTCCACTGTATGTGTCACCAACTCTGGACCAAGTATCTGACGCTCTTTCACGTTACTCCAACAAGTGTAGATGGTCCTCCCAATTCTGAATTTACTCTGAATTGGTTACCTGTATTTCCTGTCGTACAGTACCTCATAAGGTGTCATCTGTATGCTAGCCTGGTAGCTGTTATTATAGAAGAATTCTACCAAGTGTAGATGGTCCTCCCAAGATCCTCCAAAATCAATCATGCACGCTCTCAACATATCCTCTAATATCTGTATCGTGCGCTCTGACTGGCCATCAGTCTATGGATGATATACAGTATTGAACTTGAGACGAGTTCCTAGGCTCTCTTGCATACTCCATCAAAAAGGTGACGTGAATCTAGAATCACGATCCGATATGATACTGACAGGCACTCCATGTAGACGTACTATCTGCCTTATATATATGTCATCTAATATCTCCGTGGACTGCCCAACTATGAAGGGGAAAAAATATGCAGACTTAGTGAGTCTGTCTACGACAACCCAAACTGCATCTTCCCGCTAGAGCTCCGCGAGAATCTTGTGACAAAGTCCATGGTAATATGTTCTCACTTCCACTCGGGAATGGGAAACGGCTACAATAATCCTGCAGTCCTCTGATGTTCAGCCTTGACTTGCTGACAAACTAAATATTTTGCCACGAATCTTGCAATCTCTCTCTTCATCCTATGCCACAAAAAATATTGTCTCAAATCTTGGTACATCTTTGTACCCCCAGGATGAATAGAATAAATCGAGCTATGAGCCTCGGTCATCAACTCTTGGCGTAGCTCGCCACTCGAAACATATAGGCGATCTCCATATCTCAATATTCTGTCTTCATGAATCCTGAGTCCCGTCTGCATGCCGGCCTTTGTCCTCTCTCGTAGACGTCAAAATCTCACATCTGTAGGCAGGGCTGCCCTGATCCTCTCAATCAGTGTAGACTGAACCTCGAGACTGGCCATCTGTCCATCCATGCCTGGCAATACAATCTCTATCCTAAGCTCCTGGAGATCCTCTAGCAATTGCCGCTGAGTCGTCAAAAAGTATGCCATGGGCTTCCTGCTTAAGGCATCTGCTACTACATTCGCCTTGCCAGGGTGGTACTGCAACTCTATATCATAATCTGTCATCAACTCTAGCCAGCGCCTCTGTCTCATGTTGAGCTCTTTCTGCATGTAGACATACTTTATACTTTTATGATCTGCATAAATCTCAACACGCTCACCATAAAGGTAATATCTCTATAGCTTTAGTACAAATATCACTGCAGCTAGCTCCAAATCGTGCGTCAGATAGTTCTTCTCATGAACCCTCAGTTGTCTCGATGCGTAGGCTATCACCTTGCTTTGTTGCATCAGTACACATCCTAATCCGCTCCCAGACGCATCACTGTACACTATAAATCCTCCTGATCCTGAAGGTAGTATCAAAATCGATGCTAATTTCAGACGCTTCTTCAGCTCATCGAAAGCAGCCTGACACTCGTTGGTCCAGATAAACTCCTCGCCTTTACGCATCAGTCGCATCATAGGCGCAGCTATCCTCGAGAAGTTTTTTACGAACCTCCGATAATATCCGACAAGTTCGAGGAAACTCCTAACCTCTGTAACTGATGTAGGGGTAGGCCATATCTCAACTGCAGCTATCTTCTCCGGGTCAACTGATAGTCCATCTTCGGTGATTATGTATCCCAGAAACGGTACTCTATCCAAGCAGAACTCATATTTGTTGAGCTTGGCGTACAGCCTCTCCTGTCTTAGCCTCTCCAATATGATCCTGAGATGTCTCTTATGCTCCTCCTGGCTCTTGGAATATACCAAGATGTCGTCGATAAATACCACCATGAACTTATCTAAGTACTGGTGTAAGATATTATTTATCAAGCTCATAAATACTGTTGGCGCGTTGGTTAAACCAAACGGCATGACTAAAGACTCATAGTGCCCATACTTCATCCGAAAAGCCTTCTTCGGGATGTCCTCTCTCCGTACCTTGATTTGATGATAACCGGATCTGAGATCGATCTTTGAGAATACACATGCACCACTAAGATGATTAAACAAATCATCGATGCACGGCAGTAGATACTTGTTCTTTATAGTTACAATATTTAATGCCCTGTAATCGATACACAAGCGTACCGTCCCATCCTTCTTCGGTACAATATGATGGGTACTCCCCATGGAGAAATACTAGCCCGAATAAAATTCTTGTCTAAGTGATCCTCTACTATGGACCTTCAACTCAACCAACTCTATCGGTGCTAGTCTGAAGACGGAAAAATAACCGGCTCGGCTCTTGGAGTCAACTCTATAGCAAACTCTACCTCTCTGTCAGGTGGCAGTCCCTGAAGGTTCTCTAGAATCACATCCTCATACTCTGATATAATACGGGGTACACTGGTTCACCTTACATTATGTGCCCCTGAGGTAGATGGGCACCATACTACTGGGCTCCTTGAGGAAACTCAACTCAGGGTAACCTGGTGGTCAAAAAAAATAATTCAACCACATCGCCAATCCAGCATCGTGTGGTATTGGCTCAACCAAACCATATCTAGGATAAGGTCATAGTCTAGGCTAAACCTCATAATAATTTCTTTCGTTCTGTTTCTAACATCAATCCTCAAAAAAAAATTTCCTCGCCTAATGTATAATTTCTCTTCTCCTCAAGGTTTTCCTTAAAATTTTATTTCTCGAATTTCTTCTTTTCGTTATTTCTCTCTCCAAGTCACAAGTACAATGATGGTATCACTCAAGCACATACTAGAATTCTTGGAATCCGATCATTACCTTCCAAGTGAGATCCTAAAATTTTTATCTCCTCTAGCTCATAATCATCGTTCCTAGTATTGCTATCATATACACCCACTAGTTTCCATCATCAGGCTATGCATTTCCATAAATTATTCTAGGTCATGATCAATAATCCTTCCAGCTCCCAGTACTTCTAAGATCACTGCTATCTCAAGCACGGGTAGGGTACTACTGGGTCCAATTCTCTTGCTACCCTTCCATACTAGTTCTAGAATCCAAAAGAACCTATCATTCTATCCTACTCAGGGTAACAATCTTCTCTGAGAATGTTATACGAATTCTGTCTTCTGTCGTCTGGGCTACGATCTTCTTCTGGAGGGAACCAACAGGCATAAACGTCCGTCTTCCTAATAATAGGAGATGAGAGTCAATGATAACGATATTGACAGAAATTGAATGAATGCAAATTGAAAGTTCAAGGGCGATAATCACATACAAAGAGTTTTTAAAATCGATTATGGATAGAGATCCTATTCAACAATCATAATATCTATTCCTAATTTGCAGGCTCGTTTGGCACAGTCAGGTGACCAAGATGATTTAAAATGGACCTGTATGGGCCACTACAAAAATATGTCACACCCCAGTCCCAAAATACATAGGACCAGGAATACGTGACACGCTAGCTACACATTCGACCAGACTCTGGTCTGACTCGAATACGTATAAGCTGTATAAAATAAAGGGCACTATCTAGATATCCTACTGTAAACCTCTATGTCTTAAACCACAATGTACAGCAGTATACAAGAAAGAGCTAAATATGCTAAAGTCGGCTGCCCAATAACATACAAACTCGAATAGACTCAAGAAGAGATAAGTCTACAAAACTAGGCTACAATAGCATATGAATAAACAATATGAATAAAGTAACCATAATGCCGGTAGAAATAATATGAGTACCTGGTATAATACTCGCAAGATATGCCACTCCATCAGCAACTCCAAATGCTCCGTAATCGTCTATGCTGCAAAACTGGAAGGGAACCAGGTCCTCAGAGGGACGTAACAAGGTACAAAAATACAGCATACCAAGTAAACAAAAAGTACAAGTGCAACATCAGGGTACTCTATCATAACCAAACAAGTGTGACACAGTTTGAAGACAATGTTCGACGCATGGGCTATCTAAAATAAAATCGTAGCTCCGGACACAGAAACACATGAGACGTACCGCAGCTTCGGGCAAAGAGTCACACGGGTGATACCACTACACTAGATACAGGATCACTACATAAATATATTTAAGCGCGTGCAGAGGAGACCAAACGTCTAGTAACTGTCTTCTCCTTCCCAAGCGGTCAACGATTGTGCGCTGAACCTGAACCTCTATCTACAGTCTCGACACACAGAAATAACTTAATAGACGCGACCCTAAGGTCGTCCCAGTCTTTGGTCATGACGTCAGTATCAGGATACAGAAGTCTGGCACGATCCCAGTGTATGAGTGTGTCATGGGGTATCGATATACTCAGGTACGTACATCGAGGTGCTACGAAGCATCTAACAATTATTCTAAGATGTTATGACGAACGTCAGCACACGGTTGTGATCCGGACGTGAAGTATCGAACGTCAACATAAATACGTGCATAATGTACATAAAAAAATAATAAATATCTGTAATCTGAAATACAGGGTGGCAAGGTACACTTGCCTGTGTGCGGCTGCTGATGACGGGGTTCCGGTACCACATCCAAGCCCTCAGGTCCCACAGTACCTAGAGATGAGATACAAACCAAAAATCAATAATCTATTCCATGTCAAACAGGGATGCGACGAACATCTATACCTAAGCTCAGTCTCTATCGCAAATAATTAACTAATATTTTACAGTCCTCAATATCTGACTCATGATTCGATATAATACCTATCTCAAATTCAATCACCTACTCCCAATGTCGATCAACCTTTAAATTATTATTTTATTTTCAGTCATAGTTTTAAAACAGATAAACCACAATAACCAATGCGCATTTAATAATTAGGATAACTGTCGCATATGGCATTAACATCCACCCTCATTTTATATCTCAATTTCCATCCTCGCATGCATGTATTTCATATCCTCAATCAAACCCTATTTAAACTGTAAATATTTGATTTAGTATTTATTTTTCAACCATGCAAAAATATTCATAACCTCAAGTTTAAATCAAACCCTAAACTCACCATTAATCCCAATCTCATAATATCATCACATGCTCATCTATACTACACTACATCAACACAACCATGATTTAAACACAAGCTTAGCTAAGGTACACAACCATATATATCAAGAACCCTAATCCTCAAATACATTATATGCCAAAACCCTAACTAAACACCACTCATCAGATTTATAAACAATTAAAATCCTAATAATAACTTAACTAAAGCCAATATGTAAAACTAAAAGACAAGGTGAGGGGAGAGTTATACCTCGACGGCGTAGTGGGGGGTCGATGGTCGGAGCGAGGTGGATGTAATGGTGGTGGGGACTGGAAACTCGCCGGAGAAGAAGAGTGAAGGAAGTGGTGGTGGTGGTGGTGATAGCTCGTGGTGGAGTAGAGGCCGGACAGGGAGGTGGTGTGGGTTATGCAATGGTGGTGATAGAGGAGACCAGAAGCTCGACGGAGTGGCGGCTGCGCAGTACCGGAGGGGCAGTTCATCGTGGTGTAGTGGAGTCGAGGGGAACTGTAGCCGGACTAGATGCAAGGGTGGAGCGGGCTCGACGCGGTTGGGCACGGCCGGAGCAGCGGCGGAGTGGCTGCACTGCTCGGCCGGAGCGGGGTGCGGTGGTGCAAAGTCGACGAAGAGAAGCTGCACAGCCAGAGTGGGGTACGGTGGCGCACAGTCGACGGAGAGCAGCTGCACAGCTGGAGCGGTGGTCAGCCGCCGTAGTGGGTCAGTCGGCCGGAGTGGGTAAGTCGGTTGGAGGGATCCCTTTTCAGGAAGAAGAAAGGAAGAAGAAGAAAAGAAGAAGAAGAAATATGGAATGAATAAATATGGAGGAGGGAGGAGAGAGAGAGGGGGGGTTTTCCCTAGGTGTTGGGATTAGGGCCTACTTGGGAAAGAGTGTAGGAAGAGACACTTTATAGGGGTTGGTGATGTGAATGTGTGGTGGGGATGCTCCAATTCAAATGGAGGGTGTAGATTTATCATGGAGGATTGGATTTCTTCATGCAAAGGAAGGGGGAGAATGTTGACTACGGCCAATGAGGTGAGGACACATAATTCAATAATTGCAACTAAGCCCCTTAAATTTGGATAATTGCACAAATACATGAACTGATGCAAAAATTGTAGAGAAAATATTGTTTGGTGTTTTGCATGGTGAGGGGGTTTTGTGTGTTTGGCATGGGTTTAATTAAATGGGTATTGGGATTAATTGGGGATTAAAATAGGATTAGACAAAATGGGTATCCCCGATTTAAATAGAATTAAAGTGTCCCGTGCTTTTAAATTAAATGGGGGCACTTGGGGTCAAAATTTGGAAATAACACAAGTCAAAAATGGTAGGGGCTTGGAGTCAGTCTTGGACCCTTTAGTTGGTCCGGCTCAACGGGTTAAGTTGGTATCTCAAAATTAAAGGTAACAAAACAGGTGTCTGACATAAAATTAAATTATGGAATTTTGGATATGGGAAGTTATGTAATTAATTTAAGGCACAACAGATTTGATTTTGAGTGACGGAAAAGTCCAGTGCCTAAATAGGCGAGTCAAGTTAGAAGTACAATTGTCCGATGAAATCTATGGGTTGATATTGGGCTCTAAATAATTCAACAATGGTAGGACGCGCCAAGGGTTTAATTAATGAATAACAGACATAAGCAACCCTACTTTAAACCTCAAACATCTGCTGCTAAATCAAAATTTTCCAATCCATACCTGACTATCTATAGAATTAATTGAGGGGGTTTACAGCTGATTTAGGAACAGGCTATGTCTCGACTGTCGAGATATTTTCTGGATTAACAAAAATACCATCTCTTGTAACAACATATCCAAGAAATGTGACTCTGTCCAAGAAGAACTCATATTTACTGAGCTTTGCATACAAGTGTTCTTTCCTCAAGGTTTCTAGAATAATTTGCAGGTGCTTCTCGTGCTCCTCGTGGTTCCTTGAATAGACAAGTATATCATCGATAAAGACGACCACGAACTGGTCCAAATACTGATGGAAGACTCGATTCATCAAGTCCATAAAGATGGCTGGAGCATTGGTCAATCCAAATGGCATGACCAAAAACTCGTAGTGTCCATATCTTATCCGGAATACGGTCTTCAGAATGTCATCCTTTCGTACTTTCACCTAGTGATATCCCGATCTCAAATCTATCTTTGAGAATATCTTGGCTCCACTAATGTGATCAAATAGGTCATCAATGCGTGACAATGAATATTTATTCTTTACTGTTACTATATTCAAGGCTCTATAGTCAATGCACATACGCACTGACCCATCCTTCTTTGGTATAAACAATACTGGTGCTCCCCAGGGTGATGCACTTGGTCGGATGAAACCTTTCTCTTCTAGTTCTTTCAACTGTGTCTTTAGTTCATCCATCTCCTTTTTTGCCAGTCTATAAACCTGTGATGCTATGGGTGCTGCTCCTGATGTTAATTCAATCGAAAACTCTACGTCTCTATTTGGGGGTAGTCCTGGCAGTTCTTCTGGAAATATGTCTGGGAATTCTGAAATAATAGGATGATAGACAACATCATCCATTGCGAGCTGCATACCATCAAGGATTTCTATGGATCCTCGTACAAACTCAAATTCAGGCTGTCCTGGTACCTTGAAAAGAATGCTTACTCTAAAGCAATCGAAGAAAGCGTGGTACTTGCTTAGCCAGTCCATTCTAAGCATAATATCAAAAGTTGGCATAGGAAGGACTAAGAGTCGGGCGTTCATCTCTCTGCCACGTATTACTATAGGACACGATCTATAAATTCTACTAATAGGTACAACTCCTCCTCCGGTAAGAATTCTAACACAACTATATAGAGGTGCGGAGGCAATGTTGTGTTTGCCAATAAAATTATATGATATGAATGAGTGGGTGGCTTCCGTATCAAATAATGCCACAGCAGGAAAAGTAAAAGCAAGAGTGATACCTGCTATGACATCAATCTCTTGATTCATGTCGTCTACTTCCATTGCAAAAGCTTGTCCGTTTCTCTGTGGTTGTCCCTATCTAGCCCTCGTGAATTGATCTTCCTGTGCAGGTAGTGGTGGTCCTCGCTGAAATCCCCCTACTGTTGGAGGTCGAGGTGCTTCTGGTCTCACCGTCTGCTGAGCTGGCTTTGGTGCTGGAAGTGCTAGCCTCTGTGCTGGCGGTGGAAGCGTCGATGCTTGTTGCATAGCACAGTCTTTCAATATATACTATCCGGAACCACATATCATACATTGTCTCAAACAGACCCGACAGTCCCTTGAGATATGCTCGCGTCTCTCACAATAATTGTATAGGGGTTTTTCCGGGATCTGGTACGGTCCTACTCTATGTTGGTACTGCTGTTGCTGAGCTAAAGGACGTCTGATAGGTCCTCCTTGTTGTGTCCTTGTCGGTCCTTGTTGTGTCCTCAGCTGTCCTCCTTTTCCTCGACTGATAGTTTCTTATAATCTGGCTTATGTCAGTAACTTGGCATAAGAGATTCGGGACTAAGAGCTAGTATAATATTGGAGCTCCTGAGTCAGTCCGCGATAAAATCTCTTGGCTTTAGCCAAGTTATCTGGTATCAGAGCAGCACCATATTTACTAAGGCAACTAAACTCAGCATCATACTCGTCAACTGTTCTGTTTCTCTGTTCTAGGTGGAGAAACTGATCATACAATGCATCTCTGACGGTGTCTGGGAAGTACTTTCTTTCAAAGCACTCCAGGAACTGCTCCCAAGTCTGGTATGTGCCTAACTGGCGTTCCATGGATTTTTACCAGTGATGAGCATTACCATCAAGAAGCGTCCTTACACCTGTCATCCACAGGTCTGCAGGTAGATGTGATGCCTCTAATAACTTTTGAGTGTGGGTGACCCAGTTTGAAGTTTCTTCTGGGCTCTCAATGCCTTTGTACTGCCTCAGACCCATTTATATAAAATCTTTTACTGAACCAACTCTAGCTCGGGGTACTGGAGCTAGTGCTTGAGCTGGTACAATAGTCTTTGCAGCCATCCTTTCAAGTGCTACTAGGAACTCTTGTCTCTGTTCTGTTGCTTGCTATCTCTGTTCCTGTAACATTATCTGAAAGAATTGGAATAATTGAGCCTGGCCATCCTGCGGTGTCGATGATACTGGAAGGTTCCCATTAGGTGGAACAGAAAAGTCAGATGGAACTGGATTATGAATTTGTCCATCTGGTCCTGAAAGTCTAGGATTTATTGAGGTCCCTCCTTGAGTCTGACTATTGACTCCAGGAGTTTTGTCACCATCGGTGACAGTACATCCCTTCTGCATATCCATCTCTCTGCAGGTGATGTACACAATATTTTGGAAAAAGTACAGGAATCAAACAGAGATGTAAAATTGTCGGCGTAAAACATGGTTTTAGAAATATTCGCATAAAATAGAGAAGCGTAAGGTAAGATTTTAGAGTTGTCTGCGTAAAATAGAGATTTAAAAGAAGTCAGCATAAAATAGAGCTTCAAAATTGTTCGCATAAAATAGGACTTCAGAACTGTCTGGGTAAAAGTCTGTGTAAAAGTTTTCGTGCGTAAAGTCTGCGCGTAAAAGATCGGCTGTGTAAAAGATATGCTGCGTAAACATTTGCCTATAAAGTCTTGCTATACTTTATGCGTAAAGCTTGCGCAAAAGGTCCATGCATAAAATCTGATGCATAAACTCTGCGCATAAAAATCTAACATATGCTGCAGCGTAAAGCTGTTCGGGGAATTCTTCGTATTCCTCAGACGAATTTGTCAGTCAAATCAGTAAACCTGACATCTGACAAAAGTACTGCACGATGATCGAGAGGACGGTTGTGATGATAATTTTGCACAGAGACCCAGGTTATCGTTTAGTAATATTTTTAATACAAAGTCATTTTATGCTTCAAATGAGGAAGAAAAGTTAGGGTTTCTGCATATGCTTTCTACATGGATGAGTTTTACGCTTAATAATGAGACAAAATTAGACGCTATATCAAAAAGCTGTTTCTTGCACAGGGCTCGAGGTATATCTCTGTATTTAATGCAAGAGATTCGGTTCTAACTAGTCATGACTGGGAAAACTAAGATCGTGACAAATACGCTCATATCCTATCTTATATTCTATGCCTAATCAGATTATTCTACACTGGTTATCTATTATTCATGAATCCTCAAGTTTATGCAGGAGCAGTTACCTACGTGACTTGTATAACGTGTCATACTTAGACTGGGAAGACTAAGGGAATATGGGTAGTAGTTGTTATAACCATAGCGTAAAGTAGAGAGTCTCCTTCATATCTTGGCATTTTATGCCAACAAGACAATCCTTTGGCTTTTACGCCAACTAGGCAATTATTTTGGCTTTTATACCAACTACAGTCATTTGGCTTTTACGCCAACAAGGTAAAGGGTCTTCGGCATAAACTTGGGTTTATCCAAATATGGGTTGGTTGAAAGGAAGAAATGAGGTTTTAGTCAAGCATGGATGAGATCCTTATACTCTATTCCTATACGCAGGCTTATTTGATACAGTTACGTAACCAAGATAATATATTCAGGACCTGCATGGGCCACCACCAAAAATATGTCACGCCCCAGTCCCAAAATACATAGGACTAGGAATACGTAACACGCCCAGCCGTATGTATATGAACTCCAATATATGGAAACCATATACACACGTACGCTGTGCATGAATATGCAATCCACCAGTGGTAATATACTGTCACAACAAGTCACACAGAATCTATATCTCATCCATAGCACAAATAATCAGTAGAAATCAAGAGCTGAATAATAACTGGATATCCAAAATGAGTATCAAGTCTAATAGTCGGGTGGAAACAAATCCACTACAAAATGACTATACTGAAATAACAACAAAATCTCTAAACAGTGGCCATAAATCACAAATACTCTGAGGGTAGGTCCTCCTCAGTCTGGTAAGTCACGTCAGGTCCCGGTCCGTACTCCTACGGGTACTCCTGCTCGTCCATATCTAGAAAGGGACCAGGTCCTCAGAGGGATGTAACAAGATACATAAAAATATGTCAATAAGTACTGAAATATAAACATCCACTAGGTCGCCTAACCATCTAAGTGAATGCAGTTTGAGAACAACTTTTCAACAAGTGGGCTATCTGGCCAGTAAATGGGATTGTCATGATTCTCTCGGAGAATCAGGGGCCTAAAAGCATGTCATCTTTTGAATGACACATACCGCCAGTAAAATATAGGGTCATCATCACCCGTTTCTCCGGCGGAGAATCCGTGTGTACAGAAGAAAAATGCAAAGGAGCCCAAACGCTTTACTTATTATTCTTCCCACCTCATGCTCTAAGCATGCTATGTCCATGACACGATAAACCTCTAATAACTGCCAGGTCTACTAGCATACAAAGTTTCTATCAGCAGTCATCCTTATCGTACGACTCTTACGTACAGGCGGCCAACCCAATATGTAGTCCAGAATCTATATGAGACTCATAACTTGTATAAAAATTGTGTCACGGCCAATGAACCAAATAATTCTTCATATTATTGGGGTGGTCTCATAAACAAGGTCCAATGTAAATACATAAAGAAAATAGAATCATGCATCATTTGGAAATATAAATAATAGTACTGTGGCAAGGTATACTTGCCGAGCAAGGTTTTCGTATAGTATAAGCGTCCACAACAGTGTTAAGTTCAAGAAGTGAGGTTTACGGTTTTTGGGTGTATTGCATAGATATATATAGAGAATAAGAGGAAGTGGGGAACTTAGTGTTTAAGAAAACTAAAACTACTGCCGCTGCTGTTTTTTTTTTCATTGGTTTTGATTTCGGTTGAGGGGTGTTTAGTAATATTAGTGTTAAGAAGCGGCACAATATGAAGCTTACATGTGTGGGATAGCAAAGCAAAGTAAAATTGGGTTTTGCTTCTGCTGTTGATATTTTTATCTCTCAATGGGTTGTGGTTTGGTTTTACGCGCGGTGAAAGAAAAAGTTTACGCGGGGGTGAACTGCTGCTGCTGAGGAGTTTTACGCGCGGGTGATAGGGAAGTATACGCGGGGTATTTTACTTTACGCGCGGAGAAAATAATTAAGCAGCGGGGTTGTTGCTGATATTTCTCTTCTTTACGCGCGGAGAAAGGAAAACAAAGTGGGCTTTGCTACTTACTGTTGTTTGATATTTTCTTCCCTAATGGGTTCGGGTTCAAGCGGGTAGGGTAAGCTAAGGGTTTACCGGTTTTGGGTAGAGATCCAATAAGAATTATTTATATATACACACCTCTATTCACAGAAAATTCTAAGAATCATACTGATGTATATGGTTGAGCTAACAACTGTCCAAAGGGTCTCTTACATAAAATAAATTAGGAAAAATTTATAATGGCTCCAGAAATCTCCTAGATATTCAAATACCTTAAAATAAAACCTAACAAAAATCTATTTTCTCTATTTAGCTCATAATTACCATAAATAAATAAATAATAAAAATACGGTTTTTAGAATTAGGGAGTTTTACAGGTTCGTTGGCATGATCTCGGGATACCATTTTCTCCAAATGTTACTACCACTTTTAGTTACCTAATTAGCCCTATGTTGTGCTTGAAATCTCAAGGCGTGGTCACATACGAATTTTTCTTAAGATATCGTACAAAGTATAGGCACGCTAGATACGAATCCATGAAAGTCAAATCTGGATTCACCCGAGCGTGTATACAATATTCATAAAATTAATGTCCTAACCATGCTTTGGTAGTTGATTTGCTTACCATGCCCGTGCTCGAGAAACCATATATATTTATAATATCATACATTCAAGAATTTAGAGGCATTCTTGATGCACAACCCAAATATAATCACTTAACACGTGACATGATGTGTCGTACCTTGGCGCACATTAAATCATGAACAATAATCATGCAATAGAGGTATCAGCACGGATATAGTATTCGAGTATAATTACCAATTATATATTGGGTCACATAAATCAAGAATATTCAATCAACAAGCAGGGACGCATGGATCTCTAGGCCGCATGGGAAGTTAGGCCGCATGGCAATCCTGGCCGCATATGAAGTCTGGGCCGTATGGGAAGTCAGGCCTCATAAAGTCAGGCCACATGAAGTCAAGCCGTATGAAGTCAGGCTGCATGCTTAGGGTTAAGGTCTACTCCTATGGTCAAGTGTTGAAGTGACAGTCAAATAAATAAAATATCAGTGATGAGTCATAAAGTAACTGATATTACTGAGGTGACAAGCCATAATGTGTGTTAGGAAGAAAAAAAACTATAGAAATAAGTGCCAATAGTTCAGAGCCACGCGTCCAAGAAATAGGGGCCGCATGAGTGTCGGTGCCGCATGGGGTACGATACCGCATGGAGTTCTTTGATGCATAGAGTTCTCTAGGAATTAGCGAATTTCTCATTCGTTCAGTGAGTGAAAGCACAAAGTGTTCAAGGAAACTTGTGTAAACAGTAGTCATGCATCCAACAAGATGGACGCATGTTGTCAGTATGCGGCAAGAGTTTAGGCCGCATAACCCTCTCGGGCAGCATGACACTCTCAGTCGCATATGCTCACTGGCCGTATGAAAACTTCATCTTTTCCAATAGCACGTTCGACCATGGCAGAAAAGATTCAAAAAACTAAAATCTTATTTTGTTCATAAAAATATCATTTTAAGTCCAAATTGGATGAACCAAAAGCCAAAATGCTATAAATTGAAAGCTCTATCATGTAGCAAAATCTGGTTTTCAAAGACACAAGTTTACTAGATCAAAACAAAGAAAAACTCATGAAACCCATAAAACCCTAAGTTTAGAAATATAGATCTACACTAATCCATCCATCAAAACATAAAATCTAAGAACTAAAAGTGCATAGAAACACCTAATAAATATAATGGAACAATAATATAGAGGGTTTCTCTATTTTTCATGCAAGGTTTACTTGCCTATGAATATTGGGAGAGAAAACTAAAGT
Source organism: Iris macrosiphon (assembly GCA_036927795.1). Lineage (NCBI taxonomy): Eukaryota > Viridiplantae > Streptophyta > Magnoliopsida > Asparagales > Iridaceae > Iris > Iris macrosiphon. The sequence continues at coordinate 87,926,318 of JAYESA010000016.1, forward strand.
AGAGTAAGTAATGAAGAAGTGAAGAAAGAGAGAAAAAATGATGGGTTATATATGGTAGGGTTAAGGGTTGAACCAAAGGTTCTCATGACTTAAACCAACCCACAAAATAAACCATGAACCAGGTTAAACCAAAGAATGGGTCTAGTCTCCATTCACATGAAACCATGCTAAAAATAAATATACGTTCCAAATACGTATATCGAGAACGGGAAGTGACATCTCTATCATCCTTAGAAAGAATTTATCCTCAAAATTTGAATCCAAGAAATAGCTAGAGAAGTTAGGACAAGCACTCTATAAATCTACTAGCAACTACACATGCAAGCAATATCATCACAACATAAAGGTGATCACTTGATCACAGAATTCGAGATATGAGGGCATAAGGTAGAATATACCTTTCGAATCAAATATGTGCAAGTACCGAGACCGAATATCGTCCTCGTGCTCCCACGTCGATTATCCAAGAGTGTGATATCCCCAAGCAACTCGGACAACAAAAAATAGTCCGATTCTTGAGCACCTTCTTCCTTCGGTCCAATATGGATACCGGCTGCTCCTCGTTAGATAAGTTGGTACCTATGACTAATTCAGAGTAATCGAGAATATGACTCGGATCCGAAATATACCTACGTAATTAAGACACATAAAATACATCGTGTACCCCACATAACGAAGGCAGAAGGATAAGACAATAAGCAATATTGCCTACCTGCTCGAGAATATTGAACGAACCTACATATCTGGGACTAAGCTTCCTATGAACCCCGAATCTAATGACTCCACGGGTAGGCAAAATCCGTAAAAATACGTGGTCATCGACACGAAACTCTAAAGATCTACGATGCTAATCTTTCCAATGATGATGCCTATCTTGTGCAACTCGAAGTTGCTCTCTAATCTACTTGACAATCTCTACTTTTTGTATGATTATTTCAGGGCCTAACATATTTCGCTCACCAATATCGTCCCAAGCTAATGGTGATCTACACTTCCTACCGTATAGTGCTTAGAAAGGTTTTATTTGAATACTGGGCTGATAACTATTATTGTACGAGAATTCCACCAAGTGAAGGTGATTCTCCCAAGATCCACCAAGGTCTAAGGTACAAGCTCATAGCATATCTTCCAGGGTATAAATGTTCTCTTTGATTGCCCGTCTGTCTTGGGAAGGTAAGTTGTGTTGAATCTTAACTTGGTGCCCAAGCTCTAGTGCAAACTTTACCGAAATAAGAAATAAACCGAGTGTCTTGATCTAACATGATACTTACTGGAATACAGTATTGTCTCACTATCTGTTGCATATATATTTTAGCCAATTATTCTGTAGACTATCCTACTCAAAAATGAAGAAAGTGAGCTACTTTTGTGAGATGATCTACTATCACACAAACTGTATCTCGACCAGTCGGTGATCTAGGTAAACCAGTCATAAATTCCATCGTGATGTGTTTCCACTTTCACTCTGGAATAAAAAGTGACTGCAATAATTCTGTCGGTCTCTGTTGTTCTTCCTTCACTTGCTGACATATCAGACATCGCGATACAAAGTATGTTACTTCCCTCTTCATTCCGTTCCACCAAAAGTGTTGCTTGATATCTTGGTACATCTTCTTGCCTCCCGAATGAATGGAATACTGGGAACTGTGTGCTTCAATCATAACATCTTGCCGAATACCCCCGCTTGGTACGCATAAATGATTTCCAAACCTTAGTGTTCAATCCCCATGTATTATCAACTTCTTCCAAAGACCTGACTCATATTTTTCTTGTAGATTTTGAATCTTTGGGTCCTTTGCCTGAGCTAGTTTGATTATATCTACCAAAGTTGACTGAATTTGTAGGCTAACCTGAACTCCTGTACTCTGTGGAAGTACTATCTCGATACCCATCTCTCGTAAGTCTTCTAGAATATGGTTCTGAGTAGTCAACATAATTTTTTACCTCTTCTGCTAAGTGCATCAGCTACTACATTAGCCTTGCCTGGATGGTACTGAAGTTCCACGTCATAGTCTTTCAATAACTCTAGCCGCCTTCTTTGCCTCATGTTTAGGTCCTTCTGCGTGAATACATACTTCAAACTCTTATGATCTGTGAATATTTCTACTCGATCACCGTTTAAGTAGTACCTCCATAGCTTAAGTGCAAATATAATTGTTGCGAGCTCCAAATAGTTAGTTGGATAGTCCTTCTTATGATCTCTGAGCTACCGAGAAGCATATACTATCACTAATGATTGGTGCAGAGATTAACTTCTTCTTCAACTCTTCAAAGGCTATCTGACATTCTGTTGACCACACAAATTTAACTTCCTTATGTGTCAATCGAGTCAATATTGCCGAGATCTTAGCAAAATCGGACATAAACTTCTGTAGTATCCTGCCAAGCCCAAAAAACTATGCACTTCTGCTACTGTCTTTGGAACTGGCAAGTTCTCTACTGCTTCTACATTTTTCAGATCAACTGACAGTTCTGCTCCAGAAATAATGTGTCCAAAAAAGGATATACGATCCAGGCAAAACTCATACTTACTAATATTTTCATATAACTAGTGATCCCTCAAAGTCTGCAGAACTATCCTGAGATGTTCTTCATGCTTCTCCTCATTACGGGAATATACCAAGATATGATCGATGAATACTACCATAAATTGGTCTAAGTAGGGTATGAAATTACTGTTTATTAAGTACATAAATATTGCTGGAGCATTAGTCAGTCTGAATGACATAATTAAGAATTTATAATGCCCATATCTTGACCTAAATGTTGTCTTTGGTATATCCTGCTCCCAGACTTGCACCTGATGATATCCTGATCGTAAATCTATCTTGGAGAAGACTCTTGCCCCACTTAACTGGTCAAACAAATCATCAATCCTTGGTAATGGGTACTTGTTTTTCACTATTAGTGCATTCAACCGCCTAAAATCCATACACAACCGCGTCGATCTATTCTTCTTCTTCACCAATATCGTTCATGCTCCCCACGGTGATGTACTGGTATGAATAAACTTTTTTCCCTTCAGTTCTTCCATGTGTTGATATAAATGATCAAGTTCTGATAGCGACATAGGGTACACCTTTTGGGATACTGGTTCTGATCCTGGCATCAACTCTATACAGAACTTTACTGCTCTAACTGGGGGTAATCTGGAAACATCATTTGGAAATACATCCATGAACTCTTCAACTATCTTGGGCAGCAGGTTTGCTTCACTTGCTACTATTGCGACTCCTCCCTTTTGCTGGTCTCTTGCTATTCTGCTAAGGAAAAACTCTTCTAGACCAAGAATTTTAAATAACACTCTACCCTCATGATAGTCTATCATTTTATGACTCTCTCAACCAGTCCATGCCTAAGATAACATCAAAGTTATCCATAGAAAACTCGATCAACTTTGTAGGTAATAAATGTCCATATACTACGACTAGACATGCTAGGCAAACCCTACTAACTTCTACGATCCTATTGCCAGTGAGTATATTCAGCCTCGTTGGCAATGCCACAAACTTCAATCCAATGAGTGTCGCATATTATGCAGATATAAATAAGTGCGAAGCTCTAGAATCAAATAAAGCTATGGCAGAAAAGGTTACAATAAAATATTACCTGCCACTACATCGTCCGACGCCATAGCTTCCTCCAAAGATAAGGTAAGTGCCTGCCCTCGGCCTTTTTGAGCTCCCTGCTGCTGTCTTTCTTGTTGTCGTAGTTGTGCACCTGCTGATTCTGCTATTGCTGCCTATAAAGCTGGGCCTATATCGGCAACGGACGCTAAGCCAAAGGTCGTGATGCTACTGCTGGTTCTCCTTGCTGTATTGCCTTTGGAGCTGGCAGTGCGGGAATATGTTGTATTGGCCCTCTTGGCCTCTGCATCAATGGATATATGACAATCATGTGATCAGGGCTCCCACATCTTAAATATAGTCTGTTAGCTGCGCGATAAACATCTCGGGTATGCCCTTCTTTGCCACAGTAGGTGCAACCTACCGGCGCTTCCCGTCATTGTTGTTGCTGTTGCTGCTGCGTCGACTGTTGTTGCCGAGTTGGTACTGTTACTGTTGGAACGGACATCCTCTACGATGCTGAATTATGTATACGAACACTAAGTGATGGTGCTGACTTTCGGGGTAATGTTCCTCCCTTATTATTCTGTCCATGAAGCCTCTTCCAATCCACTCTTCTTGATGCCATCGTTTGAGAAGTAAGCTCGACCCTCTTGGCTGCTATCATTACTGCCTCAAAGGTCTGGTAGTCGTACACCTCTACCATATACAAGATCTCCAAGTGAAGTACCTGCTGGAACCTCATTTCTCTCTTCAACTCTGTTGCCCCCATGGTTGGTGCAAATCTGTTAAGTCGACAAAACTATGCCGCATAGCCGTCTTATGTCCTTCCTGCTTGCTTGAGGTTAATGAACCTTTGATACAACTCATACTGAGCCACAATCCCAAAGTACTTTGCCTCTTAAAATTCTTCCATAAAATAGTACGCCTCAGTCCTACCTCCATCGTAGCCCACAAATCTCTTGCCACATCTTGGAGTTGTAGGCGAACCAAGTCAACTTGTTCCTCGGCCGAAACTTTAGCCGCTGTCAGAATGGTCTCAATATCCTGGAGCCAATTATCTTCCGTGATTGCGTCCTCCGTGCCATCGAAATATCTTGGGTTCAGTCTGCAAAATCTAATAGATGTCCTAGAATCTGTTCTCCCGCCACGTTCTAGGGCCGTTTATAACCCTTGGTTCAACAAGACATTATGTTCCTGCTTCTATTGTTGTTGTTGTTGTTGCACCACTATCTGGTGTTGTTGGGAAGCCAACAATCTATGGATAATGCCTAGCAAAGCTAGGGTATCTAGTAGTACCAATACTACGGGAGGTACGGGAACACCTGGAGCCGACTGCTTTGTCCCATTCATCGTGGGTTTAACTCAGATCCTTGGCCAGGGTTCCACTGGCAACTCTATATCTCTTGTTGCTGCAGCATCGGGGGAAGGAGAAGCCCTAAAGAAGAAAGCAAGAAACATCAAGCACATGACAAGAAGGAACAAGAAAGCAATCAATCTAGAAGAATTTAAGCTGAGTATCGAAGAGGACGAATTCAGAATTTCAAGAAGGATCATGTTTGATTGAGACTCCTATGACAACAATACCCCACAAGTCTGAAGAACTGACCTGCATGGGCCACCAATAAAATCTTGCCACGACCTAGTACCGGAATACGAAGTCGGACATGACCAGCTACCCCGGACAAGGTACTATACGTAGTACGACAATCACGGTTGTATAAGACAAGGGGGTGCATGCTATAATCAAGTCTCCTAGGATTAAGAACTTCTATGTCTCAATCATTCAAACAAAAAATAGTAATCATAGAGCATATATGATAAGCAATAAATGGTCCCAAACGCTCTCTCAAAATATTCTGGAGTCCAACTGTGCAAAAATAAGAAGCTAAAAGAGTAACAAAAGTACATGACAGTGATTCAGCTACAGTCTGATTTAATACAAATATGTAAGAAAAGCTAATGTCCAGATGAGCCGGCTAATATGTGCCGGTGGCTAAACGCCAAAATAAAGTAAATGTGCAAGATGAGCAGGAAAGAAGAAAATCCATTCGCTATCCCCTGCGACCATATTCCTGGTGCGTGCCATGAGTCGAGAGAAAGTACGCTAGATCCTCAGGTACTGGCTTAAAACCTGGCCATGCAAAATCAGTGGGGTTAGATCCCAAATAGCAAGTACCACAAAGGAAGAACGAAATAGAGAAACAAAAATCCAAGAAAAATATATAATAATACATAGGTTCAGTATTGTAACTTTGGTTCATGGCATATCCTAACACGAAGGCTCAACCCTACAACCAAATATGGACAAGGGTTGAACCATCACACTATGATAGTCCACTTCCCTAGGTTACTAGCTGAATAATACAATCACAACCAAATTTATTTCTTATATCGGTCAATCATTTGTACGGCTTGCTATTTTGTGGATTCTGAGATTATCTCAGAATAATTCATAAATAAGTATCCTCATATCACGTCAATACTGAACATGAGCTAACCGAACTAATATAATAAAATAGGCATTTGCAGGATGCACCAGTCCCCCATAGGGCCACTGTACTAAAATACGGTATTAGCGGTTCCAGTATTCCTATATTAAAATAGTGGCTCGACATAATAATAAGTCAGATACTGCACTCCACTATGGCAGATGATATACAGTATCTGTAGTGGCTAGCCCAGAGCGCACTTAGAATGAATCTCTGTGGGAATGTTCATTAGCATGATCTCGAAATACCGTTTCCTCCAAATGTTACTACCACTTTTAGTTACCTAATTAGCCCTATATTGTGCTTGAAATCTCAAGGTGTGGTCACGTGAGAATTTTTCTTAAGATGTCGTACAAAGTACGGACACGCTAGATATGAATCCATGGAAGTCAAATATAGATTCACCCCAGCGTGTATGGAACATTCATACAATCAATGTTCTAGCCACGCTTTGGTAGTTGACTCGTTTATCATGCTCGTACAGGGAAACAATACACACACACACACACATATACACACACACACACACACACACACACACACACACATATATATATATATATATATATATATATTGTCATGCCCCAGTCCCAAAATACCGAAGGAATAGATACGTGGCAATGGCCAACAGCACACACCGATGGACAAATCTATTTTAATAGACCCATCAGGTTGTACTTAAGCTGTAAAATAATAATATGGGCAATGGTACTAATCTCATCCATAGAAATAAATACAAACAATATCAGAAATATAAATCAACAACAAGTCTCAATAAAATATATCTCGAAGAATAACCCGATGATAAGTCTGTTACAATAGTCAAGAGAAAAGAATAAAGAGTATAACAACAATAAATACTGAGTATGGTTAAAGCATATACTCAGAAGAAATCCTCGGCAATCACCTCATCCTCGGTTTCGGGTACTACTCCAATGTATGCACCTGTTCCTGCTAATGCTCCTGTCCCGTATACCTCGGGATAGATCTCCTCTACTATTCCTGGGGACATAATCCGAATCTAGGTCCTCAGGGTACATAGCAAGGTACAAGAATAACTCAAGCCATAATAAATGTAGTGCAATAATAAATGAAACAATAGGGTAAAGTATATAACCAGCTAAGTGATATGCAAGATGAGAGCATCACTAGAATCCAGGCTGAGACCACTACAAGCTCGGTGTCGGGGAGCCGGTAGTAGTGATAACATATAGTTGTCTAGCTCGGAGAGGCTATGACACTGTCATAATATAATCAACCTGTAGCCTGTCTGTCTCTTTCTATCCAATGTAATCACACGTCTCATGTCCATGACACACAAGATCATATCTAGTGCAGCAAGTCATAATAAGATCTAAGCATATGAATAAAGTATATGTCATGAAACCTGTATCCTATACAGAATTACCATGAATATCTCAGGAAGATTATGTCTCATAAATAGTATCAGGTGTCCTGAGGTATGACGTACTTGATGATGCAAGCACGAGAATGTATAGGGTCTCGATATCCATGTCTAGGTGACGTACACAACGCCGCGTACGGTGTTGACATCCGAATATTATTCGGACGCTAAGTAATGTCACACGGTCCTAGGTTGAACAGAGATATTACAGTAATAAATCAAGAGAATAGTATAAACAAATGCTGCAAGTATGACAATGTACACTTGCTTGGAACTTGATTACCAACTGCTGCTCTGGTATCAGCGGGATCTGCAGGTACTCTTCCGGTTGCTGAAATAAATGTTACCATCAGGTTCAGAAGATATCAAATAGCTAGGATTTCCTGTCCATAAGTTCAATTTGGACATAGGGGCAAAAGTGACAGTTTCTGGTCAAAGCGGGGTCCACATGTGTCCCGCTTCGCATCGAAAAATATGCCAGAGACAATATTCTCTAAATTCATCAAACTTAGTGTCTACAACTCCAGAACGACAATACAAACCCAACGAAATATCCAGAACTGGATTCCGATGAGCCGATCACAAAATCGTCCGTCAAGTGGAGCCGTGGGGCCCACAATATACGATTTTGTCAACGTTCTCAAAATTGAACCAAACTTGGGTCATAGGACCAGCTTATTACTACGAGTTCGATGGCGCAAGTTTTATTTTGATACGACATGCGTACACAAAATTATAATAATTTTTAGAACAGGGCTGATACGGGGTGTTGTCGAGGATATGCGTTGATTTCGGTGTGCACGCACATCCAAATCAACTTCCATGAAATCCCATACGTTCGTACTAACGGCGCGCACCTTTCGGTGAAGTCCGCATACGATCAAGTCATCCCGTTTAGCGGGACGCACCCAGTTCCGGGGAAATCAGGGTATTTATTTTTCTGATTTTGTGTCACAGTTTGCGATCGACATAGGACGCGATACCCCGAATAAATTATACTGGGTTCTAGAGGGTCATACAGTCTACGCACACGAGTCGACAGAACAGAAAACGGGAGGACGAGGAGAGAGAAACCTCACCTAAATAGGGCATCGAAGATGACTAAAATTATGCATTTCTGCGAGGTGGCGCGACGTGGCATGGCCGGCGGCTGCTAGGTTTTCTGCTGGCTGCTCAGCTGCTGGATCGGAGGGGAGACATCGCCGGAGTGAAGCGGCGGAGCTGAAGGAGAGGTCACCGAGGTTCGTCGGGGTCGGAGGTGGCCTGATCTGGCGGAGAGGGGCGGGTAGCTGTGATGGTGGCAGCTGCCGGGGTCGAGGTCACGGCGGTGGGGTGAAGGTCAGCTGGGGAAGGAGATGGGGGTTCACGGCGGAGGAGAATCGGGGTGGCCGGAGACGGTTGCTGTAGTGGTGGAGCGGGATGACGGTAGAGGCTGATGAGAGCGGCCGGAGTATGGGTTTTATAGAAAGGAAGAACCTGTAGGGGAAGTGGACGGCTGGGAAAGGGAGAGGCGCGGGGAGCGGGGGAGGCAAAACTACCGCGGGGCAGGGGCGGAGCTGTAACCATTGGAAACGGAGGGTCACGGCAGTCGAGGTCTTCGAACGGCGGAGGAAAATCGGGGGTCGACGGTTAGGGATTCGAAACAGTAGCAGGTTTGGGTTAACGGGTTTTGGGTTTAGGCCCGGATTTGCTGCGCTAGGGTTGTGTTGGGTTGGGTTGGGTCAGTTCAAATAGGCCGATTCGGTTTAATTAGGGTATTTTAAACTAGTTTGTTTTGGTTTAATTAAAATTTTAGTTTTTAGGTCTTTAAAAATAGTTTTGGGGCCCAATAAATTCCAGAAAAATTACCCTATGTCTAATATTTTATTTTACACCAAAAAAATTATTTTTATAATATTTTAATATTTAGTAAAATTATTTAAAGTTATTTAATACCATAATACCTTGATTTTAATTAGTTAAAAATATCCAAAAAATTCAAAAATTTGTTTTTAAAATTCTAAAAAATTTGGGGGTTTACAATCTACCCCCCTTAAGAGGATTGCGTCCTCGCAATCAAAGAATAATGAAACACAACCGGTCAGAAGAGATGACACGGTTTGCAAAACAGGTTCGAAGCACGACACAATCAAAGAATCATGATTAAGGAGAATCAAAGGATGAGGATTAAGCAGAATACATAGGGAAGGAACAAAATATTTCCCTCATCAATGAAAGTTAGGTAATTCATGAGTGAAGGAAATTTGGTTAGAAAAAAGAAAACTACAGTTTTTAGAAAAACTGGGTTTACCAATTATTAACAAGTTCAAAATACTAGGTTTAAGGCTAAGGATTGGACTAACAAGCACGTGCTAAAGCAATACTAGGAATAGACAGCTATGAATAACTTAAATCTTACGTGCATTCGCTATTTCACGAGTCTGTGCGTCCTCCATTGTCATCACAAAAGCTTGTCCGCGTCCTTGTGGTAGAGTCCTCTGCGGTTGCTGGGCCTGCTGGAAGAGTGCTGATCTGCTTGATTGACCTCTATCTTCTGGTGTCACTTCATCTTTGTAGGTGACCACAGCACCTTGTGGTGTTCCTGCAAGAGTCTCGTTGCTTGCTTGTGATTCCATTACTCTGTATCCAAAATAAACTATAAAAGGCGCACAGGGAAATCAAGGCAGGATGCAAGTCAATTAATTCAAATCCGGTATAGAGATCAAGAATGATTCAATCAAGTAGATAAGATCCTATAACTTATCCTATAATTATTGCAGGCTTGCTCGGTCCCTAAGTTGAAATCAAACAATTTAGTCGTAGACCTGCATGGGCCACCACAAAAACTATGTCATGCCCCAGTCCCAAAATACCGAGGGACTAGACACGTGGCAATGGCCAACAGCACACACCGATGGACAAACCCAATTTAATGGACCCATCAGGGTGTACTTAAGATATAAAACAATAATATGGACAATGGTACTAATCTCATCCACATAAATAAATATAAACAATATCAGAAATATAAATCAACAACAAGTCTCAATAAAATATATCTCGGAGAACAACCCGATAATAAGTCTGAAACAATAGTCAAGAGACAAGAATAAAGAGTATAACAACAGCAAATACTGAGTATGGTTAAAGTATATACACAGAAGAAATCCTCGGCAATCACCTCGTCCTCGGTTTCTGGTTCTACTCTAATGTATGCACCCATTCCTGCTAATGCTCCTGCTAATGATCATGTCTCATATACCTCGGGATATTCTTGGGGACATAATCTGGATCCAGGTCCTCAGGGGACATAGCAAGGTACAAGAATAACTCAAGCCATAATAAATGCAGTACAATAATAAATAAAATAATAGGCTAAACTATATAACCAGCTAAGTGATATGCAAGATGAGAGCTTCACTAGAACCCAGGCTGAGACTGTCACGCCCCAATTTTGCCCAATCGATAATCGTCCCCCGGGCGTGATGCCGTGCATGCGTATGGCGCGCGTGCACAAGGCCTAGGCATAGTAATTATCTTTAGAACATATGCAACAGAGTACGCAAATAAGATAAAACACATTGAGGCATAGAAAAGTTTTTTTTTATTGATAATGAACATCTGTTTACAGACTCTTGACCCAAAACGATAAGGATGCCCCACAGGCTTACAACTTGGATACAAAATGAGATGACCGTTCCATATATTACATCCTTTACTAGAATTCAAAACACAAAACACCTTGGGTTCTAGTCAGCACCATCGCCCTGAGGCTTCCAAAAGTAAGAGCGAGCTCCTTTCTTCTTATGTATTGGAGCTACCAAAAGTCACGTCACGAAAGCATCTTGATTCAGGAAGGGGGTTGGAGAAAGCTTCAGCTCCTCGCCGCGTCGCCTTGACTCGGGGAACCTGCTGCAACGAGGGTCAGTACTTCGAAAAGTACCGGTGAGGGCGAGCTAACCCAACTTAACCAAAATCTACAACGGGTTCATATGAGCATGCAACATTTATTATTATGTGATCTATCTATCTTGCCTTAGTTCATTTTTTTCGTATATGATAGAGTAAAATAACATAACCAATTGTGCCACCGCTCGGTGACTTTACCTGTACCGTCTGAGCCACCTGTACAAAACTTACCATGACCTTCCCTGCCACGAAGACATAGTTAGTCTGCACAGTTAAATATACATAACACTCACTTGGTTGGACTTGGATGGATCGGCTGCCATTCCGCCTCGGGTAGCTAGCCCTTAGCGGACGCACGGACCCATCCAATGCTAGGACTACACTAGCAAATTGTTCTACCCGGGGCAAAGCGGTCCCGGTGCCCCGGCGACCGTTCGTAGAACGATATCCCTTGTATACAAGTTATCCAAGACCATACCACCACAACCGACTAAGTTATCTCATGAAACACATATTCAAGCAAATACAAGGAAGTAAACATAGTGTATTTTTCATAGTCTATGCTACTTCGTGTAAGGATCACATTTTTCTTCCCTTTTTGTACCATACCATGAACAGTTATAGGTAAATGAATCTAACTACAACTTAACACATAATTAGTTATGATATTTGATGGGCATGCACGTTCCAGTGTGATCATTCAGAATAATTCCATATGACAAGCATTAATAGTGTTTCAAGCCTACTTCTTTTCTATTTTGACTCAGTCATATGTGTTTTAATATCGTTTGATCGGGATGAACCATGAGTCAATCTATATTTAGAATGCAGACTTGGAAGAAGGGAGCTAATCGAAATAAAGCCACTCACAAGTTAGTGAAGTAGGAGAGAAAAGGAAAAGCTTTAAGACTCCGCACGAGCGTCGTCTACTCGATCACCTGCATGCACCAACAGACGATCAATATCCCCTGCTTCGGTCTCCAAGATTTGATACGAAATGCAAAATCCTAAGAACGAAAGCAATGAAAATTCATTGAAACCGTTCAAGAAAACGCAAGTCATAAAACCAATAAGAAAGCAACCAAGCGGCACGAAAACGGGCAAGAAAACCAGCGAAATGGAAAGGCCCCTCTCGACTCTGCCGCCGAGTCCTTCCTTGAGGCACGATCCATTAAATATGGGACCTGATTCCGAAGAAACCAATCCATAACGAGGAAAGGATCTTGATTCAATCTGTCCCGTTCGGACGGTCGTAAGTATTTCTTGACCGCGCTTCCGGAATAGGGGAAACGGGGCATTACATCATAACCATCCAAAAGAAAGTTTCGTCCCGAAACTTAGGAATAGAACCTACCGCTAAGGAATAATGAGGGAAACCTTTCCCTCATCTCAGATTCGATTACCCATGTCGATTCTTCGACCGCGTGGTTCCGCCACAGAACGCGCACTAACGACACTGCCCGATTCCGTAACTGCTTTTCCTTACGTTCCAAGATCTGTATGGGTTCTTCGGCATACGACAAGTCTGCCTGCAGATCTAACTGACCCAAGTCTACCACATGGTTCGGGTCGTGCACATATTTTCTAAGCTGTGACACATGGAAAATATCGTGTACATCAGATAGTACTGGCGGTAAGGCTATTTGATAAGCAACTGAAGTCACTCGTTTGAGAATTTCAAATGGGCCAACAAACCTTGGACTCAACTTCCCTTTTATCCCGAATCTTGTCACACCACGCATGGGCGAGACTTTTAGGAACACGTGGTCCCCTTCTTGGAATTCAAGGGGGCGACGTCGAACATCGGCATAGCTCTTTTGCCGACTTTGTGCTACTTTTAATCGTTCACGAATCAGCCGAACCTTCTGTACGGTCTGTTCAACCAGTTCCGACCCAAGGATTTATCGCTCTTCAACTTCATTCCAGCAGATCGGTGACCTACACTTCTACCCATACAGCGCCTCATACGGAGCCATCTGGATGTTAGACTGATAACTGTTGTTATAAGCAAATTCGGCGAGCGGCAGGTTGACGTCCCAACTTGACTTGGAATCGATCACGCAGAGGCGCAACATATCTTCTAGTACCTGATTCACCCGTTCGGTCTGGCCATCGGTTTGAGGATGGTAGGCTGAGCTGAATTTCAACTTGGTCCCCATCGACGACTGAAGGCTTTCCCAGAAACGTGAGACGAACCGCCCATCCCGATCTGATACTATAGAAACTGGCACTCCGTGCAGCCGAACTATCTCGTCAAGGTAGGTCTGAGCAAGGCGATCGGCGCCCCAAGTACTTTTAATGGCTATAAAGTGTGCAGACTTGGTTAACCGGTCGACGATGACCCAGATTGCGTCGTTCCCCCGTTGCGTCCTCGGCAGACTAACAATAAAGTCCAGGCTGATGTGCTCCCACTTCCATTCCGGGATAGCAAGATTTTGCATTTCTCCGCCCAGCCTCTGATGCTCTGCTTTCACCCTCTGACAGGTTATGCATTGCGACACAAAGAGTGCTACATCTTTCTTCATGCCGTGCCACCAGAAGACCGTACAAAGGTTCTTATACATTTTCGTGCTCACGGGATGGATCGCATAGGCTGTATAATGTGCTTCCGTGAGGATTTCCTTTCTGAGTTCTGAATCGTTGGAGACGCATAGCCTTCCCTTCACTCGCAATGCCCCATTCTCATCTACCACAAAGTCTTTCGCCTTCCCCGCTTGGACCTGCTCTCGCATTTTCCGGAGGAATGGATCGTCTCTTTGAGTAGATGTGACTCTCTCTATCAGATTGGGTACAAATCGCATCTGAGCAACCCGCGCGCCGCGATAACGAATTCTGAGTTCGATGCCCATTTCTTCTAAGTCGCTTCGTAACCTGCGATCGACGGACAGAGATCCCGCAAAGACCCGACTCAACGCATCTGCTACCACATTTCCCTTACCAGGTGTGTAGTCTATCATCAAGTCGTAATCCTTTATCAATTCTAGCCAGCGCCGCTGTCGAAGGTTCAAATCTGCTTGGATGAATAAGTACTTTAAACTTTTATGGTCGGTATAGATTCGGCAAGGCACTCCGTACAGGTAGTGCCGCCACAATTTCAACCCGAACACAATTGCTGCCAGTTCCAGATCGTGTGTGGGATAATTTTTTTCATGCTTTTTCAGCTGTCTGGATGCATAGGCTATCACTCTGTCTCGCTGCATAAGTACACACCCTAAGCCCTGTCCTGAAGCGTCACTGAAGATTTGGAATCCCGAAGTCTCGTCCGGTAGAGCAAGTAACGGGGCAGAAGTGAGGCGTTGCTTTAACTCAGCAAATGATGCTTCGCAGTCGGCAGTAATACGACTCCCTTCTGAGTGAGGCGAGTCAGAGGTGAGGCAAGTTTGGAGAAGTCTTTTACGAACCGTCTGTAGTAGCCCGCTAACCCGAGGAAGCTTCGAATTTCACTAACGGACGCAGGTTGTTTCCACTCGACAATGGCCTCCACCTTCTTCGGATCGACAGAAATGCCTCCCGCAGAAATGATGTGCCCTAGGAAAGATACACTGCTCAGCCAAAATTTGTACTTACTCAGCTTCGCGTACAACTTGTTGTCTCGAAGGGTTTGTAGCACGGTCCGCAAGTGCTCTGCATGCTCCGCCCCATTCTTCGAATACACCAAGATATCATCAATGAACACTACTACAAATTTGTCGAGGTACGGCCGAAACACTTGGTTCATCAAACCCATTAAGGCAGCGGGGGCATTAGTCAAACCGAACGGCATTACCAAAAACTCATAGTGGCCGTAGCGAGTGCGAAAGGCTGACTTCGGCACGTCGTCCGGCTTAATTTTGAGCTGATGGTAACCCGAACGGAGATCTATTTTCGAGAACACTGTGGCTGCTTGTAACTGATCAAAAGATCGTCTATCCTGGGGAGGGGATATTTGTTTCGAACAGTTGCCTTGTTTAATTCTCGATAGTCGATGCAGAGTCGCATCGAGCCATCCTTTTTCTTAACGAACAGTACCGGAGCACCCGACGGAGACACACTAGGCCGGATATACCCACGATCGAGTAATTCCTGTAACTGAATTTTCAACTCTTTTAGTTCTGCCGGAGCCATTCGATACGGAGGTTTGAAAATAGGCTGGGTTCCTGGAAATGTGTCGATGGTGAACTCTGTCTCTCGATCGGGCGGCATACCGGGCAACTCGTCGGGGAACACATCAGAAAAATTCGCCACAACGGGAATGGACTCAATGTTTGCACAATCTAGCCGAGTGTCTCGAATGGAAGCCAAGTACCCTACACAGCCGGAGTGAATCATCCGTCGAGCAGACATCGCTGATATCACCATGCAGGTCTTTGACGCTTTCAACTGTGGACTGCACGAATAGCAAAACTCGCTCTCGCCAGGAAGACGAAATACGACTTTCTTCTCCGCACAATCGATAGTAGCTGAACAAGCGCCAAGCCAATCCATTCCCAGAATGATGTCGTAGTCCCCTATGTCTAGAACTATCGCATCAAGTGACAATTTCCTCCCTCCGATACAAATGTAGCCGTTACGACAAACTGAATCTGCAGGCAAGCTCGTGCCTGACGGAGTACTGACGCTAAGCCTTAGGCCTAACGGGGTTTGAATGAATTTGTGTTCCCTAGCAAAATTTGTTGACACAAAACTATGCGTCGCACCAGAATCAAACAATACTCGAGCAGGTACATCATTAAAGAGTAATATACCTGACACCGTCGTGTTTGATGCGAGTGCCTCATCCCGAGTCAAAGCATAGACTCGACCTTGAGCGTTTGGTTGTGCCGTCTGATTCGCTCGAGGTACTTGCCCCTGATCCTGAGTCACACGGTTTTGTTGTTGCTGCTGGTTAGGTCCACCTGTCCGACAGTTCGCTGCCATATGCCCCTGACGATCGTACTTAAAGCACGATCCGTTGAATACTCGACAGTTCCGAGCGATGTGTCCAGCACGATTACATCGATGACAAACAAGCTCACCACCTTTACCCTGATTTGCACCCTTGTTACCGTCGTTATTGGAGCGCTTAGGCGCATTATTACCCCCTGTGTTGCTAGGACGCTTGTGATTGAGATTTTGCACAACGTCGGTGCGAACTGGTGGGTACTGCGATTTGAGGGAGAGTGCGTGGTTCAGGGACTCACGCATGGTGCGATATTGAGAAACGGTGACGTGAGCACGAATCGAAGGTCGCAGTCCTATCTCAAATCTTCGTGCACGTGTCTCAGCATCACTAATTTGAGACCTAGCCAACTTAGCAAGTCTATTGAACTCTGAAGCGTACTGCCGCACGGACATGTCTCCTTGCTGCAGATGGGTAAACTCGTCTTCCTTCTCGCGGCGGACGGCGGGTGGAAGATACTCTTCTTCGAAGGCCTTACGGAACACTGACCAGGAGATAATCGTTGTGCTACCTTCACTCAATAAATCTTGTTTGTACACGTCCCACCAATCATGGGCATTTAAACGGAGTTAAAGTTGGGCACAAGCGACTCTCCTGGTTTCGTCCATACGGAGTACTTCAAAGTGGTCTTCTAACTCGACCAGCCAGTCCAACGCCACGGAAGGGTCTTCGGTCCCCTTAAAGGTAGTATGGCATATTTTCTTAAATTCTGATATATGTAGGATGGACCCCTTATCATCTGAAAGTGGAGGTTCCGGAGAGCCCTGAGGTCCCGCAATGTCAGCTACAACAGGCGCTGCCACGGCGGCCGCGGATGCAGAATGGTTGCTGGCGACTAGTGTCATCACAATCGTTTGCAAGGTATCCATTTGCTTCTGCTGCGTTTCGACCTGAGTCCGTTGCGCCAGAAATTGTGCTTCTATTCGAGACTCAAATTAACTCTGTCGTAGTTTGGCTTGCCTCTGTTGTGTTTCCATCATACGCATCATCCGTTCGAACGGATCAACAGAGGGCGCGGCAGCCGGACTCCCTGAGCTGCCTGATATTCCAGAACTACTCCCTTGCACTTGCGCCACCATCTGCGCTTGTGCACCCGGCTCAGAGGCCGTTCCTTCAAAGAAAAGTAACTTGTATTAGTTTCAAGGTATATTATGGACTCACTATATGGAACGCATCTCATTTTGCACCAATTGATTTCAAGAGTTTACTCGGACGGGACAGGGTCATCTTAGGAAAACTTCTCGACTTGAGATCAAAGGATCTGAAGCATTGCTCTGATACCACTATGTCACGCCCCAATTTTGCCCAATCGATAATCGTCCCCCGGGCGTGATGCCATGCACGCGTATGGCGCGCGTGCACAAGGCCTAGGCATAGTAATTATCTTTAGAACATATGCAACAGAGTACACAAATAAGATAAAACACATTGAGGCATAGAAAAGTTTTCTTTTTATTGATAATGACATCTGTTTACAGACTCTTGACCCAAAACGATAAGGATGCCCCACAGGCTTACAACTTGGATACAAAATGAGATAACCGTTCCATATATTACATCCTTTACTAGAATTCAAAACACAAAACACCTTGGGTTCTAGTCAGCACCATCGCCCTGGGGCTTCCAAAAGTAAGAGCGAGCTCCTTTCTTCTTATGTACTGGAGCTACCAAAAGTCACGTCACGAAAGCATCTTGATTCAGGAAGGGGGTTGGAGAAAGCTTCAGCTCCTCGCCGCGTCGCCTTAACTCGGGGAACCTGCTGCAACGAGGGTCAGTACTTCGAAAAGTACCGGTGAGGGCGAGCTAACCCAACTTAACCAAAATCTACAACGGGTTCATATGAGCATGCAACATTTATTATCATGTGATCTATCTATCTTGCCTTAGTTCATTTTCTTCGCATATGATAGAGTAAAATAACATAACCAATTGTGCCACTGCTCGGTGACTTTACCTGTACCGTCTGAGCCACCTGTACAAAACTTACCATGACCTTCCCTGCCATGAAGACATAGTTAGTCTGCACAGTTAAATATACATAACACTCACTTGGTTGGACTTGGATGGATCGGCTGCCATTCCGCCTCGGGTAGCTAGCCCTTAGCGGACGCACGGACCCATCCAATGCTAGGACTACACTAGCAAATTGTTCTACCCGGGGCGAAGCGGTCCCGGTGCCCCGGCGACCGTTCTTAGAACGATATCCCTTGTATACAAGTTGTCCAAGACCATACCACCACAACCGACTAAGTTATCTCATGAAACACATATTCAAGCAAATACAAGGAAGTAAACATAGTGTATTTTTCATAGTCTATGCTACTTCGTGTAAGGATCACATTTTTCTTCCCTTTTTGCACCATACCATGAACAGTTATAGGTAAATGAATCTAACTACAACTTAACACAGAATTAGTTATGATATTTGACGGGCATGCACGTTCCAGTGTGATCGTTCAGAATAATTCCATATGACAAGCATTAATAGTGTTTCAAGCCTACTTTTTTTCTATTTTGACTCAGTCATATGTGTTTTAATATCGTTTGATCGGGATGAACCAAGAGTCAATCAATATTTAGAATGCAGACTTGGAAGAAGGGAGCTAATCGAAATAAAGCCACTCACAACTTAGTGAAGTAGGAGAGAAAAAGAAGAGCTTTAAGACTCCGCACAAGCGTCGTCTACTCGTTCACCTGCATGCACCAACAGACGATCAATATCCCCTGCTTCGGTCTCCAAGATTTGATATGAAATGCGAAATCCTAAGAACGAAAGCAATAAAAATTCATTGAAACCGTTCAAGAAAACGCAAGTCATAAAACCAACAAGAAAGCAACCAAGCGGCACAAAAACGGGCAAGAAAACCAGTGAAATGGAAAGGCCCCTCTCGACTCTGCCGCCGAGTCCTTCCTTGAGGCACGATCCATTGAATATGGGACCTGATTCTGAAGAAACCAATCCATAACGAGGAAAGGATCTTGATTCAATCTGTCCCGTTCGGACGGTCGTAAGTATTTATTGGCCGCACTTCCCGAATAGGGGAAACGGGGCATTACAGAGACCACTACAAGCTCGGTGTCGGGGAGACGATAGCAGTGATATCATGTAGTTGTCCAGCTTAGAGAGGCTACGACACTGTCATAATATAATCAACATGTAGCATGTGTGCCTCTCTCCACCCAATGTAATCATACGTCTCATGTCCATGACAAGTAAGATCATGTCTAATGCATATATGTCATGAAACCTATAACCTATACAAAATCACCATAAATATTTCAGGAAGATTCTGTCTCATGAATTATCAGGTGTCCTGAGATATGACGTACTTGATGATGCAAGCACGAGAATGTATAGGGTCTCGATATCCATGTCTAGGTGACGTTACACAACGTCGCGTATGATGTTGACATTCGAATATTATTCCGACGCTAAGTAATGTCACACGGTCCAAGGTTGAACAGAGATATTGTAGTAATAAATTAAGAGAATAGTATAAACAAATGCGACAAGTATGGCAAGGTACACTTGCTTGGAACTTGATTACCAACTGCTACTCTGGTATCAGCGGGATCTGCAGGTACTCCTCCGGTTGCTGAAATAAATGTTACCATCAGGTTCGGAAGATATCAAAGAGCTAGAATTTCCTGTCCATAAGTCCAATTTGGACACAGGGGTAAAAATAACAGTTTCTGGTCAAAGTGGGGTCCACATGTGGCCTGCTTCGCACCAAAAAATGTGCCAGAGACAATATTCTCTAAATTCGTCAAACTTAGTGTCTACAAGTCCAAAACGATAATACAAAATTGCCCGTCAAGTAGAGCTGTGGGGCCCATGATACACAATTTTGTCAATGTTCTCAAAATCAAACCAAACTTGGGTCACAGGAACAGCATATTGCTACGAGTCTGATGGCACAAGTTTTGTTTTGATACGACGTGCGTACACGAAGTTACAACGAGTTTCAGAATAGGGCCGATACGGGGTGTTGTCGACGGATACGCGTTGATTTCGGTTTGCATGCACATCCAAATCAACTTCCGTAAAATTCCACATGTCCGTATTAACGGTGTGCACCTTTCGGTGAAGTTCGCATACGACCAAGTTGTCCCGTTTAGCGGGGCGCACCCAGTTTCGGGGAAATTAGGGTATTTATTTTCTTGATTTTGTGTCGCAGTTTGCGATAGCCACAGGATACGATACCCAGAACAAATTATATGGGGTTCTAGAGGGTCACGAAGTCTATGCGCACGAGTCGACAGAACAGAAAACGGGAGGACAAGGAGAGAAAAATTCTCACCTGAATAGGGCGTCGAAGATGAATAAAATTACACGTTTCTGCGAGGTGGCACGATGCGGCACGGCCGGCGGCTGCTAGGGTTTCTGCGGGCTGCTTAGCTGCTGGGTCGGAGGGGAGACGTCGCCGGAGTGAAGCGACGGAGCTGAAGGAGAGGTCGACGGGGTTCGTCGGGGTCAGAGGCGGCCGGATCTGGCGGAGAGGGGCGGGTGGCTATGATGGTGGCAGCTACCGGGGTCGAGGTCACTACGGTGGGGTGAAGGTCAGCTGGGGAATGAGATGGGGGTTCACAGCGGAGGAGAATCGGGGCGGCCGGAGACGGTTGCTGTGGTGGTAGAGCGGGATGACGGTAGAGGCTGATGGGAGCGGTCGAAGTATGGGTTTTATAGGGAGGAAGAACCGGTTGGGAAGGTGGACGACTGGGAGAGGGAGAGGTGCGGGGAGCGGGGGAGGTAAAACTGCAGCGGGGCAGGGGCGAAGTTGTAACCGCAGGAAACGGAGGATCACGGCGGTCGGGGTCTTCGAACGACGAAGGAAAATGGGGGGCCGACGGTTAGGGATTCGAAACAGTAGCGGGTTTGGATTAACGGGTTTTGGGTTTAGGCCCGGATCCGACCCGTTATGGTTGGGTCGGTTCAAATAGGTCGGTTCGGTTTAATTAGGGTGTTTTAAACCGATTTGTTTTGGTTTAATTAAAATATTAATTTTAGGTCTTTAAAAATAGTTCTAGGGCCCAATAAATTCCAAAAAAATTACCCTATATCTAATATTTTATTTTACACCAAAAAATATTATTTTTATAATATTTTAATATTTAGTAAAAATATTTAATACCAGAATACCTTGATTTTAATTAGTTAAAAATATCCAGAAATTTTTTGAAAATTTGTTTTTAAAATCCTGAAAAATCTAGGGGTTTACATATATATATATAATATCACGAGTTCAAAAATTTGGAGGCACTCTTGATGCACAATCCAAATATAATCACTTAACATATGACATGATGTGTCGTACCTCGGCTCACATTAAATCATAAACAATAATCAGGCAATAGGGGTATCAGCAGAGATACAATATTCGAGTCCAATTACCGATTATATATTGGATCACATGAATCAACAAGATATTCAATTAACAAGCAGAGCCGCATGGGTCTCTAGGCCTCATGGGAAGTCAGGTCTCATGGCAATCCTATACGCATATGAAGTCAGATAGCATAAAGTCAAGCCGCATGAGGTCAGGCCGCATGAAGTCAGGCCGCATTCTCAGGGTTAAGGTCTACTCCTATGGTCAAGTGTCAAAGTGACAGTTAAATAAATAAAGTGTCAATGATGAGTCATAAAATGACTGATGTGACTGAGGTGCCAAGCCATAATGTACGTCAGGAAGAAAAGATAAAACTATAGAAATAAGTGCCAACGGTTCAGAGCCATGCGTCCAAAAAATAGGGGCCGCATGTTCTCCAGGCCGCATGAGTGTCGGTGCCATATGGGGTTCTCTGGCGCATGGAGTTCTCTATGACTTAGCGAATTTTTCATTCGTTCAGTGAGTGAAAGCACATGGTGTTCAAGGATACTAGTGTAAACAGTGGTCTTGCGACCTACAAGATGAACGCATGCTGTCAGTATGCGACAAGAGTTTAGGCCGCACATCACCCTCTTGTGCAGCATGTCACTCTCGACCGCATATTCTTACCGCCGAATGGGAACTTCATATTCTCCAACAACAGGTTTGACCATGACGAAAAAGCTTCAAAAAACTTAAATCTTATTTTATTCATAAAAATCTTATTTCAAGTCCAAATCAGGTGAACCAAAAGCCAAAATGCTCTAAATTGAAAGCTTTATCATGTAGCAAAATTTGGTTTTCAAAGACACAAGTTTATTAGATCATGTCACTACCACATTTCCAGATTAGGGCCTTTGTGTAATTTTACTATTTGGAATAATATTGAATTTAATTAATTTGCTGAGTTTAAAATTATTTATATATTGTTAGTGATGTTTGGTTTTAGGTCAAACCCTAGAACTCATTAGGACAAACCCTAATGACCAAACCCTAATTTAAAAACCCAGTTCTAGAGAAACCCTAGAATTCTAATTTTAGGGTTGGACCTCAAACCCTAGACTGACTAAACTTTAGTTAACTAGGTTCTACATGACCTAACCTGGGGGGTTTAACCTAAAATAATGCATTTGAAACCCTAGTTAGGTTTAATATAAAAAGGAACCCTCTCTTCCTTCATGTAGAAAAGAGAAACCCTAGCCTCCATCAAGAGAAACCATCTTCCCACCCAATTTTCGAGATCTAACCCTAGGGCTTCCATTTTCTCCTCCTCCAAAGCAAGGAAAGCAAGGAACGTGGGTCAGGAAGCCTTGGAGAAGAAGAACCTCCATTGAAGAAGCCATCTCCCTAGGTAAAACCTTATTTCTATTCATTTTAATTCTGTTTTCAGATGTTAATGCCCATTAGGAACCCACCCTAAGGGTTAGAATTCGAATTTTAGGGATTCTACATGAAAACCTAGGAGATCTAGGGTTTTGGTGAATTTTCAGGTGTTCTCCCCAAATTTCTGGAATCCTAAACCTAAGGATTTCGTGTAGGCATGTTTACATCTCCTACCTTTAGTTTTGATCTTGATTTTTAGGGTTTTAAGTTGGGTTCATGAGTAAACTAGGTGAAACTCTATTTTCACATGCTAGGTGTTTGTTGTAATGCCAAGAAGGATGAATACCTATCAATTCTACCCTAATAATATCTAAATTGATGTATGATGTGTATATATATATATATTTATACATATGTTTGTAGATGTGTTGTGTGTTTGGAGAGTTAAACTGGGTATTTTCCTGTGTGAATCAGCATGTATGCAGTCGGGTTTGGGACTGTTCTGTGGTTGTGTAGCAGAGTAGGGAAATAGGAACTTGTGTGTATGCAGTGAGGTTAGATGCATACCTGTGTGAGTATCCAATATCTGTGTGTATATGGCTGTGTGTTTATGTATCAGTTAATACTTGTTGTGTGTGTTCAAAGAGGATCACACATGCTCGAGTACAGTGAGGGTAGTGAGGTATTTCTCGAGTATATGTGCATCAGTGTGTTCTCAGGGTGCAGGGTTCTGTTCAGTGTGTGGTTGGCAATTAGGAATTTTGGTATCAGTATTCAGCACTGTGTAGGTATTCACATGTAGGGTTGGTGTGAGTGATTTCAGAGTGTGTAGCAGTTAGGTGATAGTTTAACTGTGTATGTGAGTGTATTTTCAGTATGTAGGATTTTAATTCCAATGTGTTTGGACTGTGCTGAGCAGTGAATTAGGTGTGTGGGAGTGAGGGATTTGTATCAGTAGCTAGTTAGGGTATTTGAGTGTCAGTGTATCAGGAATTATTTATGTGTATTAGTGTGCCAATGTTGAACTAGCTGTGTTGGTTTCCACAGTGCAGTGTGTGGGAGAGGAAAAGTCTGAGAGCAGTATCAGTCAGCTTTGGAGTTTCTGTCAGTGTGTAGATTTATGTGTGTGTAGATGTTTCCTGTGAGAGACTGTGTGAGTACCTGTATATCATTAACCAGTGAGTATGGCTGTGAATTGGGTGTATGTGTGTAGCAGTTGTGTGAGTCTAACTAGTATGTGAGAGCTGTGTATTAGGTGCAGATTTCTGTGTTAGATAGCTATATGTAGACTGTGTATTAGTGAGGATAGCATGTGCACAGATTACTTTTTCAGTATCTATAGTTAGTGTCAGTTCAGTAGGTTGTGGGGAAACAGAGTACCCCTGAGTTATGAGTATTAGTTTAGAGGAGCAAGGAGAGGGAGTTGGGTAGAGCAGAGGGTATGTAGCAGTATCCTGAAACCTGTGAGTAATTGTGAGGACTGTGTACATGTGTGAGTATCCCAAAACCCAGTGAGCAGTGAGCAAACTGTTTAGACCTGTGTGTGTGTTGTTTTGGTGTGAAGTGCCTATGTGTGCAGCAACTGAGCATGTTTCAGAAGCAGTAATAGGTAGGTATATTAGTACTTGTCTGCAATTGGGGGGTTCCTATGTAGCATAAGGGCTGATACTTGATCGTATCAGTGTTGGGAACTCGAGTTAGGGCTGATGGAGTGTGTGTGTTGGTTCTAGAATTTTATGGTGATGGTAGTAAGGTATTGTCCCTAACTGAGAACAGAGGGAAGAGTATTAGGCAGCTTAGCATCTGTAGTAAGATCACCATGGATCTGTAGGTAAGTATCAGGGTGTATCAGTGGAAACACACTGATTTGTGTGTATCAGAGGGAACACATTGCAGTGGATTATATGGGATGGCTTGGTGTGTATGAGAGTTGAGGTAGTAAGTTAAGAATTCATTCAAGGTATCAGGGATGTTTAACTAAGTATCAGGTAAAAAGATAGGTGGTATAGTATTAGTTAAGGTAATCAATAGCATTAATAATAGATACTAAATTATCTAGAACACTTAGTATTAAGAGTTAGTCTAATTAGATATCGATAATTAGTATATGATAACCCATTACCTAGTGTAAATAGTTAGTATAGATAATACAATATAGGGTTAATTAGTTAGTGACCAATATGGACTCATTAACTTAGTGTGGACCTAGGAACTTGTGTATGGCTTAGTTGACTAGTTTGGTTAGGTTGGTCTAAGTATGGGCTAGCAAGGTATCAAATGGACTAGTATTGACCAGTAGATTTTTAGGATGACCTAGAAACCTCGTATTCAATTTGTTAAACATGTTATTTCTTAAATTCAGCATCTGACATAAATATTCCATAAATAGGTTATTGTGATCCCACTTTGGACATTGATCCTCACACTTTGCTCAGGACCACAGGCGAGTACATTCTCTGACAGTTTTCATTGTTGATTACTTCTATAAATTGTAGTGTATTACATACTTGATTTCGACACTATGGATACACGGGTTAGCACCCTAGATCCCCATCATGAGGAGTCGTGATTGGAATCCATCGTGCTAGCTGGGGGATGGGGAACTATTAGTAGATTATATGATCATATCCAAATATTTATATGTACCATAGCTCACCCCACTTCTCACGTCGGGTGCAGCCTGACCATTTATATGCTCCATAGCTGTTATATATGATTAGCCTGACCACTACATGCACCATAGCTAACCATATGGTTAGCCTGACCTAAAAGAATCATAGCTAATCATATATAACCAGCCTGATCCAGTCCCAAGCCGATCACATAATAAACTAATATTTCAAACACTTAGTTAAATGTTTATCTTTATTCAGATTCATTTGTTCTAGCATTCACTATTTATTGTTCATTGCTAGATGCTCTATTGTCTATTTCATTGCTCCTGTACTTCTCATTTTCAGCATTTATTTCCATCTTGTATCTCTTACACTATTTATAGACTTTGTCAATTTAATGAAACTGCTGTTAGTGCTTGTGCTTCGCTCCAATCCTGACTGGATAACAATATTTTCAGAGGACCTGGAGGACTTTTGCCCCACTCATTACGGCCCAGGATTAGAGGGAGATTTCACTCCGGAAATCCCATAGGAGGTGCCTATCCTAGAGGAGATCCTACCTGGCTGTACTTAGATTATTTTTTCTGCATTTATTGTTTTAGACTGAGACTGAGATGTATTTATTATTTTGTGACTTTGTGAGGTCATCTAGACCAGGATTTGAGTTGGATTATTGTGGTTGGTTTTTTTTAGAACTCTTTTCAATTCTCATCGTGCCATTATTCTTATAGCTTGTGATTGAGTATATTATAGAACTGTGGTTTATTGTCATTGTCCTCCGTATGGAGTTGAAACTATTGACAGGATATACTATGTTTGTGACCTAGACAGCGTTCTACCGCCGATGCTGCGGCGTAGGCTGGACGTACCCACGACTCATGCCCAAATTCTGGGTGCAGATCGTGACACGTTTTTAGTGGTGGCCCATGCAGGTCTAGTCTTAGATTCAGATTAGAGTGATATCGTAGTGGTGCTCGCTTAAAGTATTACTACGAGCCTATTTTAGGAAATAAGAATTAGGCCAAGGATATGCTCATTCACAATTAGGAAATTTCTGATTCTTATGATACTACTCTTAATGATTTCCTTTTAGAAATTTTTACTGTCCTCCCTTGATGATATCGTATCTATTACCTTCATTGATTCCTTTCGCGCTGTCCTCAGGATGCCGTCGAAGACCAGATCGCAGGATCAGCAGCAGCCTCCGAGGCAGATCCAGCAGGCTTGTCACTTCTGTAAGAAGCCAGGTCACCTTTGGAAGAGCTGTAGGGTGAGGCGAGGACTTTGTTTGTACTGTGGCATTGCGGGACATCAAGTGAGGGGTTGTATTCGAGCTCCTTATCTTTCCGACCAGTGCGCAGATCCAAATCAAAGAAGTCCAGTTAAACCACCTGTGGAACCGCAGATGGCTCATCATCAGCAGCACCAGACACCAGTTCGAGGACACATCCAGCAGCAGCAGCCACAGAGACAGACTCAGCCCACTATCCAGTGTGTGTATTGCAGGAAGATGGGACATACAAGAGACATCTGCAGGAAGAGGTTGGGCACATGTCTGTCCTGCGGATCGATGACACACCAGCTGAGGGATTGCCCTACCATTCGTCCAGGTCAGGGTGGAGCAGCCACCCAGAGAGGACCAGCCAGGGTACCTGCCGTACCAGGAGGCCAACAACAGAGAGGACCTCCACTTCCACCGCAGCAGCAGATGTTTGCTCAGCACCGGCAGCAAAGAGGTGCACTCCAGGGGCGAGCATACGCCATAGCAGTCGAGGAGGTCGAACCAGCAGGAGACTTGATTACAGGTTCAGTTCTTCTCGATTGTATTCCCGTATTTACCTTATTCGACTCTGGCGCTTCCCATAGTTTTGTGTCTCTATCTTATGGACTTCGACATCATTTAGAGACAGAACCATTAGCTAGGACTTGCAAGATCACGACTGGAGGAGATATTATCCTAGTCCATGATTACTGCAAGGACCGAAGGGTGTCAGTAGGAGGCCGAGAGTTGAGCGTGAGCTTACTCGTCATGCCACTTCTGGGGTACGATATTGTACTCGTAATGGACTGGTTGAGTAGGCATCATGCTACTATAGATTGTTATAGAGGCAGAGTATTATTTCGACCACCAGGAGAGCCGGAGTTCGAGCTCGCCAGAGGAGCAGGGGAGCAGAGCAGGATGCTCAATCACAATTATTGAGAGATTCCTGGGACGACCCTTGAGAATCTCATTATGAATTCCAATTTAATTCCTTTCCCTTGTTTTATCTGTTCTCGCTTGTTGGTAATGAGTTGGATTCTTGTTGACCAGTTGATTAATTTAATTCTTGGTATCGTTGTTGAGTTGATTTTTATCGAGATGAATTTTACGGGCTAAAATTTACGGTATCATCTGATGACATATATATTGATGAGGACAGTGAGAAAGGTAAAACGTCTACTTTGGTTATGGGACCTAGAGTTTATCGCAGCCATATTAGCTGTCGTGACGAGAACGTAGGAACCTAACTTGGATGTACATATTTTAGTTATGAGATTTAGAGTTTCTCGCAGCCATACCGGTTGGCGTGGCGAGGATTCTAGATGACATGATTATAGGGTTGCATACCTTAGTTACGGAACCTGTCGGTTATCGCACCTATGCTTACTGGCGTGGCGAGGATTCTGAGTGTCATAATTTCTGACAGACGTGTATGATTATCAGGTTGTATCTTAAATTGGTTCTTAAAGTATCATCTCAACACTTATCTATTTCTGTTGATTTAGGATTTTTCTATCGTTTCTTCTGGTTGCTAGCAGTAGAATACCCTTAGTCCTCAGTCCAGTTCCTTTTGAGCTTCTATTTTTCGAGGATTCCTTGTTAAGTATGATAAGTAGTGACTTGTAATTATGTCTGTGTCTTGAGTTTAGTATTGACTGAATGTTGCTTGTGAGTTGTAAGTGTTTCCTAGTTGGACATGCGAGCAGTAGGCATTTATCTAGAGTTAACCCATAGCGTAGTGCCTTGTAGCAATAGTTCTATGATAGGTGTGTTATAGTTGGTATTGACACTATAGATAGAAGGAGAAAAGAGTATCAGTGATGATTCCAAGAGTTAGTATCAGAGCCAGCATACCCGTCCTGGATAATCATGATTATGTAATTGGGGATGATCTATGTAAATAATTAGGTATCAAGGAATTGTGTTAAGGATTAAGGGAGCCTGATGTTCAATTTGATGATTGATACCGGGTGTGCTAAAAATAAAGGAATGTATACACATAAAGGGTTTTAATGCGATGTTATGTTGTTAAAATATTGAGGATTCAAAAATTTGATTCAATAAACATAGTCAAAGCTATAAAGATTTTTAGAAGTGATTAAAATTTTATTTCGATATAGAGTACTTGACTTTGAGGAAGTGTATGCATTTATTTTTAATTTGTTCAAGAAGTTAAACTTAGATGATCTTATTTTGAGGATTAATTTATGGTGGGTAAGAAATATATTAGGATATGAGTGGATAAAGTGCATACGAAAGGATCTGTTAACTTGGACATGGTTGAGATGGCACTGCAAACAAGACTTGGGTGTCCATCTAGAGTTGTATTAGAGAGAGTAGTATTTAGTATGGTGTGTTGCACTTGGTGTGCACTTGAGTGATAATAACAGCTAGTATGAACAATTGTAGTAGGATAGAGAACTAGCAGTGGGTCTACTTAAAGTAGAACAGGGGTACCTAAAGAGATAGAGGTATCAAACTTTACATGCATCAATTGACCTATGATTGTGTTAGAGGTTCTTGGTATCAGATTTTGGTATTAATAGACAGGTGTGTGCAATAGGGATATATTCATGGATCTTGTGGATTAATGATTAGTGATATGGGTACCATGTACAGGAATAGGAATTAGTTAGAGATGTGCTAGAGTTAAGTGTATGTTAGAGATAAGGGATACTGCAGGAAATATGTTAACATGTTCTTTCTTTTCTTTCCTAATGTTCTTTATCGTCTTTTGATTGATTGATTCCCTAGTACCGTGGTTTGTATTCATGAATTTTCTTGTTAGAATATAGCTAGTAGTACACCCTGGCAAGGACTGCAATACCATGATAAGAGACACATGACCTATATATTTTCTTAGATTGCATGACTGTAGGTAGAATTTTTTCTTAAACCATGATCGTTGGAGTTTTGACCATAACAAAGATCTATGAAAAGGTTATGACTTGACAAAAAGGGACAAGATGATTAAATTTGTGGATAAGCATTAATTTAAATAAAGAATTAAGGGGATAATATAACAGAATTGAGGGGTCATTGATTTTACGAAGATCGAGGTATGATTGAGACTCGAGGATAAAACAGTAACTAAAAAGGGAGAGTTAAGAAATTAACATGGCAAAATTGAGGAATTATTAATTTTAGTAAGGTTATGATATGATAGAATTGGTGATTAAAAATTGAGAAATTTTTTGAGATTGTGAAATGGCAAGATGGATTACCTACCTGATTTTGGGATTGATGAATTTAACTATTGATGAGAAATAAAATGGTGAATAAACACTACTATGAGGACTTTAAATTTCGAGGACGAAATTCTTTTAAGGAGGGTATACTTGTCACTACCACATTTCCAGATTAGGGCATTTGTGTAATTTTACTATTTGGAATAATATTAAATTTAATTAATTTGCTGAGTTTAAAATTATTTATATATTGTTAGTGATGTTTGGTTTTAGGTCAAACCCTAGAACTCATTAGGACAAACCCTAATGACCAAACCCTAATTTAAAAACCCAGTTCTAGAGAAACCCTAGAATTCTAATTTTAGGGTTGGACCTCGAACCCTAGACTGACTAAACTTTAGTTAACTAGGTTCTACATGACCTAACCTGGGGGGTTTAACCTAAAATAATGCATTTGAAACCCTAGTTAGGTTTAATATAAAAAGGAACCCTCTCTTCCTTCATGTAGAAAAGAGAAACCCTAGCCTCCATCAAGAGAAACCATCTCCCCACCCAATTTTTGAGATCTAACCCTAGGGCTTCCATTTTCTCCTCCTCCAAAGCAAGGAAAGCAAGGAACGTGGGTCAGGAAGCCTTGGAGAAGAAGAACCTCCATTGAAGAAGCCATCTCCCTAGGTAAAACCCTATTTCTATTCATTTTAATTCTGTTTTCAGATGTTAATGCCCATTAGGAACCCACCCTAAGGGTTAGAATTCGAATTTTAGGGATTCTACATGAAAACCTAGGAGATCTAGGGTTTTGGTGAATTTTCAGGTGTTCTCCCCAAATTTCTGGAACCCTAAACCTAAGGATTTCGTGTAGGCATGTTTATATCTCCTACCTTTAGTTTTGATCTTGATTTTTAGGGTTTTAAGTTGGGTTCATGAGTAAACTAGGTGAAACTCTATTTCCACATGCTAGGTGTTTGTTGTAATGCCAAGAAGGATGAATACCTATCAATTCTACCCTAATAATATCTAAATTGATGTATAATGTGTATATATATATATTTATACATATGTTTGTAGATGTGTTGTGTGTTTGGAGAGTTAAACTGGGTATTTTCCTGTGTGAATCAGCATGTATGCAGTCGGGTTTGGGACTGTTCTGTGGTTGTGTAGCAGAGTAGGGAAATAGGAACTTGTGTGTATGCAGTGAGGTTAGATGCATACCTGTGTGAGTATCCAATATCTGTGTGTATATGGCTGTGTGTTTATGTATCAGTCAATACTTGTTGTGTGTGTTTAAAGAGGATCACACATGCTCGAGTACAGTGAGGGTAGTGAGGTATTTCTCGAGTATATGTGCATCAGTGTGTTCTCAGGGTGCAGGGTTCTGTTCAGTGTGTGGTTGGCAATTGGGAATTTTGGTATCAGTATTCAGCACTGTGTAGGTGTTCACATGTGGGGTTGGTGTGAGTGATTTCAGAGTGTGTAGCAGTTAGGTGATAGTTTAACTGTGTGTGTGAGTGTATTTTCAGTATGTAGGATTTTAATTCCAATGTGTTTGGACTGTGCTGAGTAGTGAATTAGGTGTGTGGGAGTGAGGGATTTGTATCAGTAGCTAGTTAGGGTATTTGAGTGTCAGTGTATCAGGAATTATTTATGTGTATTAGTGTGCCAATGTTGAACTAGCTGTGTTGGTTTCCACAGTGCAGTGTGTGGGAGAGGAAAAGTCTGAGAGCAGTATCAGTCAGCTTTGGAGTTCCTGTCAGTGTGTAGATTTATGTGTGTGTAGATGTTTCCTGTGAGAGACTGTGTGAGTACCTGTGTATCATTAACCAGTGAGTATGGCTGTGAATTGGGTGTATGTGTGTAGCAGTTGTGTGAGTCTAACTAGTATGTGAGAGCTGTGTATTAGGTGCAGATTTCTGTGTTAGATAGCTATATGTAGACTGTGTATTAGTGAGGATAGCATGCGCACAGATTACTTTTTCACTATCTATAGTTAGTGTCAGTTCAGTAGGTTGTGGGGAAACAGAGTACCCCTGAGTTATGAGTATTAGTTTAGAGGAGCAAGGAGAGGGAGTTGGGTAGAGCAGAGGGTATGTAGCAGTATCCTGAAACCTGTGAGTAATTGTGAGGACTTTGTACATGTGTGAGTATCCCAAAACCCAGTGAGCAGTGAGCAAACTGTTTAGACCTGTGTGTGTGTTGTTTTGGTGTGAAGTGCCTATGTGTGTAGCAACTGAGCATGTTTCAGAAGCAGTAATAGGTAGGTATATTAGTACTTGTCTGCAATTGGGGGGTTCCTATGTAGCATAAGGACTGATACTTGATCGTATCAGTGTTGGGAACTCGAGTTAGGGTGATGGAGTGTGTGTATTGGTTCTAGAATTTTATGGTGATGGTAGTAAGGTGTTGTCCCCAACTGAGAACAGAGGGAAGAGTATTAGGCAGCTTAGCATCTGTAGTAAGATCACCATGGATCTGTAGGTAAGTATCAGGGTGTATCAGTGGAAACACACTGATTTGTGTGTATCAGAGGGAACACATTGCAGTGGATTATATGGGATGGTTTGGTGTGTATGAGAGTTGAGGTAGTAAGTTAAGAATTCATTCAAGGTATCAGGGATGTTTAACTAAGTATCAGGTAAAAAGATAGGTGGTATAGTATTAGTTAAGGTAATCAATAGCATTAATAATAGATACTAAATTATCTAGAACACTTATTATTAAGAGTTAGTCTAATTAGATATCGATAATTAGTATATGATAACCCATTACCTAGTGTAAATAGTTAGTATAGATAATACAATATAGGGTTAATTAGTTAGTGACCAATATGGACTCATTAACTTAGTGTGGACCTAGGAACTTGTGTATGGCTTAGTTGACTAGTTTGGTTAGGTTGGTCTAAGTATGGGCTAGCAAGGTATCAAATGGACTAGTATTGACCAGTAGATTTTTAGGATGACCTAGAAACCTCGTATTCAATTTGTTAAACATGTTATTTCTTAAATTCAGCATCTGACATAAATATTCCATAAATAGGTCATTGTGATCCCACTTTGGACATTGATCCTCACACTTTGCTCAGGACCACAGGCGAGTACATTCTCTGACAGTTTTCATTGTTGATTACTTCTATAAATTGTAGTGTATTACATACTTAATTCCGACACTATGGATACACGGGTTAGCACCCTAGATCCCCATCATGAGGAGTCGTGATTGGAATCCATCGTGCTAGCTGGGGGATGGGGAACTATTAGTAGATTATGTGATCATATCCAAACATTTATATGTACCATAGCTCACCCCACTTCTCACGTCGGGTGTAGCCTGACCATTTATATGCTCCATAGCTGTTATATATGATTAGCCTGACCACTACATGCACCATAGCTAACCATATGGTTAGCCTGACCTAAAAGAATCATAGCTAATCATATATAACCAGCCTGATCCAGTCCCAAGTCGATGACATAATAAACTAATATTTCAAACACTTAGTTAGATGTTTATCTTTATTCAGATTCATTTGTTCTAGCATTCACTATTTATTGTTCATTGCTAGATGCTCTATTGTCTATTTCATTGCTCCTGTACTTCTCATTTTCAGCATTTATTTCCATCTTGTATCTCTTATACTATTTATAGACTTTGTCAATTTAATGAAACTGCTGTTAGTGCTTGTGCTTCGCTCCAATCCTGACTGGATAACAACATTTTCAGAGGACCTGGAGGACTTTTGCCCCACTCATTACGGCCCAGGATTAGAAGGAGATTTTACTCCGGAAACCCCAGAGGAGGTGCCTATCCTAGAAGAGATCCTACCTGGCTGTACTTAGATTATTTTTTCTGCATTTATTGTTTTAGACTGAGACTGAGATGTATTTATTATTTTGTGACTTTGTGAGGTCATCTAGACCAGGATTTGAGTTGGATTATTGTGGTTGGTTTTTTTTAGAACTCTTTTCAATTCTCATCGTGCCATTATTCTTATAGCTTGTGATTGAGTATATTATAGAACTGTGGTTTATTGTCATTGTCCTCCGTATGGAGTTGAAACTATTGACAGGATATACTATATTTGTGACCTAGACAGCGTTCTACCGCCAATGCTACGGCGTAGGCTGGACGTACCCACGACTCATGTCCAAATTCCGGGTGCGGGTCGTGACAGATCAAAACCAAATTTTTTTTTTATAAAACCCATAATATCCTAAGTTTAGAAATGTAGATCTACAATAATCCATCCATCAAAATAGAAAATTCTAAGAACTAAAAGTACTTAGAAACATCTAATAAACATAATAGAACAATAATATAGAGGGTTTCTCTATTTCTCATGCAAGGTGTACTTGACTATAAATATTGGGAGAGAAAACTAAAGTAGAGAAAGTTATGAAGAAGTGAAGAAAGAGAGAGAAAATGATGGGTTATATATGGTAGGGTTGAGGGTTGAACCAAAGGTTCTCATGACTTAAACCAACCCACAAAATAAACCATGAACCAGGTTAAACCAAAGAATGGGTCTAGTCTCCATGCACATGAAACCATGCTAAAAATAAATATACATTCCAAATACGTATATCGAGAACAAAAAGTAACTTGTTATAGGCTCTAATACCACTTTGTTGTACTCTCTCAAGCTCTAAACAGATACTCAAGTAGTCTGGAAGTCGAAGCTTGTTTTATTCATTGAAATATACTACTACTTATATAGCAGACTTACAAAATATAAATGCTAGAATAAAGCAACCACCTAAAGATGTGGTCAAGCTGGTTACAGGAATGAATCAACCAAATCTAAATACCTATAAACCAGGCATTATTAACAGAAGCATACTAAGTCAAATTGACTTAGTCACAAACAAGTAACAAACCTAACATATTGACTGGTATTACTGCTTCTGAAAATAATTAATAATATTGATAAATCATAGCCTCTGATGCCATAAAATAAATTAACAATATTAATTTTATTATTGGATGATATAAAATGTCATATGACTATAAATATATATAGAGGGAGAACGAATCCATATCCATATAGGAAATATGAATCTGAATTCGAATAGGAGAAGGAATATAATCTGCTTAATCCGAATAGGAGAAGGATTCTTATCATAAACCTATCTAATCTAATTAACAACGGTGTCCATGAAGTTATCCCCCATCTAAATGGCAGCTATAATGGTTGTGTGGCAGTTGAAATCAAGATAGAAGCAAACAACAATGTCATAAGTCTCGTTCTTGATTGGTCATGATAAAACTAAATAATCCAAATCAGATAACCTTTACCATGCAAAACTAAATAATCCAAGTCACACAACCTTCCTATTTTTTAATTTAATTTTAGGGTCTCATAAAATATTTAAATTTACGTGTAGTCTCTATATTTTACGGTTAGCCAAGTCAACCGTTAAGATGAGACCAAAATCTTCCTCTGGACAATATGAAGACTGAAATGTAAATGTCCAACATTATACGACCCTAGAACTGACAACCCTTATTTTTTTGGTTTGTGATAAGGGCACTACAAAGAACACTCAGGGCTGCCCATTCCTCTCTCCCAAAAAATTACAAGTTTGCCACTCCTCAAACTTACTTAGGACTGCCCACACCAACCTATATAAGTAAAAATTAGTTCTCTTCTTTCTTTGTCACCTTCAAATAAAGAAATCTCTCATTCTCACTAAGTCCTAAAACCTAAACCTAACTTTAGAATTTGATAGTTGTGGTCCCAAGTGGAAAAAAATTTTGATTTGGTGATTCTCCAACGAATATTCTTTCGGTATGTCTTCGACAACATACGATGAATAAGTTTTGCAATTGTCACCAAATTATTTAGTTTTATTCGACTATTATTGGAGCGATGAATGAAATTCTCTTCGATGAAGAAGTCGGATCATGCAATCCATTAAATATGCACTCCGCTCCTTCCGAAGAACATGTCGGTTGTTCCGAAGCACCTACGGTACGTAAAATGACAACCCTATTTCGATAGTCAACAGTCATCGTGTAAGGACTGTATAAACTACGACAGTCCTGTATAAATATAGGACTATCATAAATTCTACAATTCTATATAAATATAGGACTGTCATAATTTTGACAGTCCTATAGACTATGTAGACTGACAAAATACTGACAGTCCTGAAGATAAAATGCTGACAAAATTATTTTTTTAAAGACTGTAAAAATTATGACAGTCTACTCAATACATTAGTCTATACAAATTATAATTTAGACTGCCAATTATTTGAAGTTATTAATTTTTATATTATTTTATATTGGTTATAGGACCAATCTCGTACAGATGCTGTGGTACATCCTGCTATTGGGGTTGATATCGAGAATATATTCTCAATAGATATTCGATTTGCATTCCACGAAGAAGCATTAGATTGGTGCAGATAAGTTGGAAGACGATATAACATAGTCATTGTCATTGCAAGATCGATCAGATATCGGCCGAGCCAAAAATATTTAGAGCTGGCCTGCAAAAGAGGAGGTGTGTTCAGGCAACATCAGGAAAAAATGTGTTGTTGAAAAAAATTTCCTAAGAAAAATGTTGGGACAAGAAAATATGGTTGTCCATTTAAGGTATTGATTGTAAAAGTAGAAGATGTGAAGTGGATAGTCAAAGTTAAGAATGGAATACACAATTAACCTATTCCAGAGACACTTATGGGTCATTTCTACGTGGTACGATTGAACAAGGATAAGAGAAAGTTGGTTGAAGAACTGTTTATTTTTGGAGTTGCACCTAAACAAATTTATTCTGCCATGCGACAAAAAGAAGATGAGAACAAGTCAACCATAAGGATGATCTATAATACTTTAACGAGAGCAAAATATAATAGTATGAAAGAAAGAATGATGATGCAGCAAGTATTGAAGTTACTTGGGAAGCATCACTATGTACAGTACCATAGAAGACATCCACAAAATGATGAACTTCTTTCATTATTTTAGGCTTATCTTGATTGCACATACTTAGCTAGGTCCTTCGCAGACGTGTTGGTCCTTGATTGTACATATAAGACCAACAAATTCAAGATACCTTTTTTTTACATTATTGGGTTTACGTCTACGAAAAAAATATTTTCAGTCGTTTTTTGTTTTATGAAGAGTGAGAAAGTAGAGAATTACACTTGGGAGTTGAGGAAACTACAATCCCTTTACACAGGATACAAAGAGCCCTCTGTTTTTATTACTGACAGAGAATATACGCTGATAAATGTTATAGATATTGTATTTCCTCATGTGCATAGACTACTATGTACTTGGCATATAAATCAAAATATCCAAGCTCAATGCAAGAGAAAATTTAAAAATGTGTACGGTAAAATTGATAAGCTTCGCTTCGAAGAATTCTATAGTGATTAGAGTCTTGTATAACAAGCAAGTACTAAAGACAGCTATAACACAGCATGGTACATGTTCAAACAAAAGTGGGAGACGAGTAACCCGACATGCATTTCTTATATCAAAGATACTTGGCTAGAACCACATAAAGAATAATTCGTCTTAGCATGGACGAAGATGGTGAAGCATTATGGCACAATTACTATGAACCGGGTCGAAGGATCATACTCAAGTTTAAAAAGATATCTACGGTCATCGGTCAATAATTTTGCCCCCATTTGGCAATCGATTTATTTGATGATTATATCTACGGTGAACGAGATTGTAGCATCATTTGAGACGAGTCTCAATATTGTAAAGCATGAATACAAGTATGAACACCTCTTGGATGATTAATCCATGTAGTATCTCATAAGGCCTTGGGCTTATTGTTTGAGGAGATTGGTAGGACAAAGTTCGTTGGTTATGATCTCGAGGTTTGCGGTTGTTCATATCGATATTCACGCGACCTTCCTTGTGCACATGAGATTAACGAATATCGTCATCAATCTATACCTATTCCAATAGATATTGTTGATCAATGTTAGAGACAGTTGTCGATCATACTGACAGTAGAAGTTCACAATGATTTCTTTTCTTTGCCATAAGTGAAACTCCTTCACACAAGGTGGCGTGTCACATCAGAACCGAAGAAAAAATCTATTGAGGTTAAAATCCAGGAAATTGTAGTCCCGGAAACAACTTGATTGCAAGAGCCATCTGTTGTTCGAACTTCTAAGGGAAGACCACACTCAAGAATCAGTAGAGCACAAAAAAGGAGGTGGAGTCAACTAAAAGAGATCCATCCTTATTTGAACATATTGAACGCAATTTAGAGCAAGTTAAGTCAAAGTTGGTTATCAAAATTATGGTAATTTTAAAGAAAAAGAGTAAGCTTACTATTCGAAAAGAGAAGAAACCGAAAACGAACAATGTAGTCACGGTGGGGGGTTTAGATAACTTCTCTGATTTATATAGTCTATACATTCAAAAAAATTTACCTGAGATACAAGACTTCATTTGGTCTATTGTTGATGTTCCTAAGGATGGCCATTATGGATTTTATGCACTCGTAAGACATCTTGGCTATTTAGTTGAAGTAGGATGGAGACAGGTTAGGGAAGAGCTGTACGAGGAGTTGGAGTCTCGTCTACCCTTCTATAGGCAGATACTCGGTGAAAAAATTATTGGAGATTTGTTGGCAAGCATACCTTTTACGGACACAGTTACCGGAGTAGACCATTACATGGATGTCCCGTCTGCTGCATACGTATTCTCTAATAGGTATAAGATACCTATTATAATTATTTCAGAAGGTATTAACAATACTTTCTTTCTAATGTGCGCTCCCTCGGCCGGACACAGACTATCCAATCTATGTTCAATAGGGCTTGTCGGACAATACTTTGTCATCCCAAGGTTGATCAGTCATTCTCCTAAACCTCTACCTTCTACGCTTTAGTATAAATACGCACCAGAGAAAGCAATGGCATGGACGATACCGTACATGGATGCAATTGCTGGCTATAATAAGATGATTAAGATAGAGGATCCCGAAATCTTGCCTAAGGACTACTTTGATATTCTAATCGATTGATACATCTTATACTTTTGTATCATTTTATAATTTTGTGCGATAGAAATGGAATATAACATCTTGTACTTTTATAGCGTGATAGTGCAATAGATAGTGACTATGAAAGAAATAAAATAAAGTACTATATGTTGTGCAATGACTCCTGTATGTTGAGATTTGGTATCTTTTCCATTGAGCTTTGGTATCTTTTCTAACTTATATATATATATATATATATGTTGAAAGTCTAAATTTTTACAGTCCCTGTATGTTGTGCAATAGATAGTGTCTCTACACATTTATATATAAAACTAGGACTGTCAAGATTATGGCAGTCCCATAAGTTATTAGGACTGTCAGAATCTTAACAGTCCTAGTTTTAATCTCTTGTCTCTGCAAATATATATAAAACTAGGACTGTCAGGATTATGGCAGTCTCATAAGCTACTAGGACTGTCAAAATCTTGACAGTCCCAATTTTAATCCCTTGTCTCTGTACATTTGTATAAAACTAGGACTGTCAGGATTTTAATAGTTCCATAAGCTATTAGGACTGTCAAAATCTTGACAGTCCTAGTTTTAATCTCCTGTCTCTGCACATTTATGTATAAAACTAGGACTGTCAGGATTTTACAGTCCTATAAGCCATTAGGACTATCAAAATTTTGACAGTCCTAGTTTTAATCCCCTGTCTCTGAACATTTATATATAAAACTAGGACTGTCAGGATTATGGCAGTCCCATAAGCTACTAGGACTATCAAAATCTTGACAATCCTAGTTTTAATCCCATGTCTGTGCATATTTGTATAAACCTAGGACTGTCAGGATTTTTAAAGTGCCATAAGCTATTAGGACTGTCAAATTCTTGACAATCCTAGTTTTAATCCTCTGTCTCTGCACATTTATAAATAAAATTAGGACTGTCAGGATTATGGCAGTCCCATAAGCTGTTAGGATTGTCAAAATATTGAAAGTCCTAGTTTTAATCTCCTATCTCTGCATATTTATATATAAAACTAGGACTGTCAGGATCATGGCAGTCCCATAAGCTACTAGGACTGTAAAAATTTTAACAGTCCTAGTTTTAATCCCTGTCTCTACACATTTGTATAAAACTAGCACTCCTATAAAAAAAATAACAGGTCAAAACTAGGAAGCCAACTTAAACAAAATATAACCAATCAAAAAATTGATACACAAAGTTACAACCAACTTTAAAGTTTAACATGTCCAGATTACAACCCAAAAAAACTCTAAACACAAACTGTAGCAACGTAGCAAAGTTTTATATCAATTGGAATATGGCATAAACTTTATGACGACTCTTTGTACGTTGATCCCTATTTTCAAAGAAAGAAAAATGTTCAGTGTTATCGATGAGTTGTAGCTTCTCATTGATTTCCATATAATTCGTACCCTGGCAACTGACGTAAATTTTTCCCAACTTTTTTGCTTTCCTAGACTATTGATGATAATTCATAAAATTTGTTAGGTTATAAACATTTATATATCCTCAATATCTTGACCAATGCAGTATATAA
The DNA here is from genome assembly GCA_036927795.1 of Iris macrosiphon. Lineage (NCBI taxonomy): Eukaryota > Viridiplantae > Streptophyta > Magnoliopsida > Asparagales > Iridaceae > Iris > Iris macrosiphon. The sequence continues at coordinate 87,966,857 of JAYESA010000016.1, forward strand.
GACAGATTTGGCGGGAAGATCTGATGGTACATGCACAATATCGCCTCCGTGTTTGAACAACATAGGTAGTCCGACACCAGCGTAGTAGGCGAGGTAGTCGTCGCTACATTCTGTCATATTTACTGCTGCTTGTCATTCTGTTTCTCTAATAACGTGACGTTTCCACTCAGTGAAGAAGTCTGAGACCCAGTTGAACACCGCAGGAATACAGTTTATGGGTTTTATACCTCTCGGAGCACTTATCATTTTTAATGTGCACTTCGGAACTGTTTGTACATAGCCAAACTGACGGAGCACTCTATCAGGCATATAAGGCTTCTCGATTTCAGGATAACTTATCAGACCGTGATATAAAGCGACTGGTTGCAATGGACGACTACTCTGTCACAAATCACGATATGGATCCCAAACTATTTGCAACGCATAAAATTTAGCATAACGTAATTTAGCATAACATAATTTAGTAAATTATTACCAAACATAAAAAAATTAGGTCTCAATTTACCTCTTCTATCGTCATATCTTCAAGTATATTGCGTAGGGTGGCCAATATGTTTGGACGTTTGGCATCTTCCTTAGTTGGCTTCCATCTGCACATTCTAGGAAGGTGCTCGTCATACCCTCGGTTAATTTTAGCCTGCTTCATGGTTGAAAAGTGCTCATATATCCATGCCTTCACGTAACCTAGTTAAAAAAAATTAGTTAAAAAAATTACAACAAAATTTTCTATTATGTATACAAGTTGAAAAAGATATATCTTTACATGGAGTAGAGTCTGGCATCCGGATATTATCTTGAAACCGATGCGGGATGCCGTACCAAGCTCGCGGTAAAGGTATGCTAGTATACCGCTTCCCCAAGATATTTCTCCTATCATGTCTATGTCATCAAAATTCAGGAGATATTTAGCATGTATCGATATTCCAGACTTATCCGGAATGCTGACAGCCCCCAAGATGAACTACATATATCCACGAGCCTTATTATCGCTATTATCCACTTCGGGGTCAGGATCATCGAATGTCTCCTCCAAATATTTCAAAAGAAGTCCATACGACTTATTGAAGTCTCGAAGGGTTGTAAAACTCGTTGCATCAACTCCCAGACAGCCTGATACATAATCTACGATATGGTCATAAAAGTTAATGCTCGATTCACTACCAGAAAAAGTCAAATTAGCGCCGTCTAAAAATGTCGCTAAATAACCGAAAAATGTCGCTAAGTTGGTTTAGCGACGTAATTAGCGACGTATTAAAGCAGTCAGAAAAAACCAAGTCGTTAAAATAAAAAATGTTGCTAAACGTCGCTATGCCGACATTTTTTACCGACTTTAATGTGTCGTTAAATTTAGCGACGTTTAGCGAAGCCGCGTCACTAAATAGCGACGTTTGTTAAAGTCGCTAAACGTCGCTAATTAGCAGTGATATCATGTAGTTGTCTAGCTCAGAGAGGCTACGACACTGTCATAATATAATCAACATGTAGCATGTGTGCCTCTCTCCACCCAATGTAATCATACGTCTCATGTCCATGACATGTAAGATCATGTCTAATGCATATATGTCATGAAACCTATAACCTATACAAAATCACCATAAATATTTCAGGAAGATTCTGTCTCATGAATTATCAGGTGTCCTGAGATATGACGTACTTGATGATGCAAGCACGAGAATGTATAGGGTCTCGATATCCATGTCTAGGTGACGTTACACAACGTCGCGTACGATGTTGACATCCGAATATTATTCCGACGCTAAGTAATGTCACACGGTCCTAGGTTGAACAGAGATATTGCAGTAATAAATCAAGATAATAGTATAAACAAATGAGACAAGTATGGCAAGGTACACTTGCTTGGAACTTGATTACCAACTGCTACTCTGGTATCAGCGGGATCTGCAGGTACTCCTCCGGTTGCTGAAATAAATGTTACCATCAGGTTCAGAAGATATCAAAGAGCTAGAATTTCCTGTCCAAAGTCCAATTTGGACACAGGGGTAAAAATGACAGTTTCTGGTCAAAGTGGGGTCCACATGTGGCCTGCTTCGTACCGAAAAATGTGCCAGAGACAATATTCTCCAAATTCGTCAAACTTAGTGTCTACAAGTCCAAAACGATAATACAAAATTGCCCGTCAAGTAGAGCCGTGGGGCCCATGATACACAATTTTGTCAACGTTCTCAGAATCAAACCAAACTTGGGTCACAGGACCAGCATATTGCTACGAGTCTGATGGCACAAGTTTTGTTTTGATACGGCGTGCGTACACGAAGTTACAACGAGTTTCAGAATAGGGCCGATACGGGGTGTTGTCGACGGATACGCGTTGATTTCGGTTTGCACGCACATCCAAATCAACTTCCGTAAAATTTCACATGTCCGTATTAACGGTGTGCACCTTTCGGTAAAGTTCGCATACGACCAAGTCGTCCCGTTTAGCGGAGCGCACCCAATTTTGGGGAAATCAGGGTATTTATTTTCTTGATTTTGTGTCGCAGTTTGCGATAGCCACAGGATGCGATACCCAGAACAAATTATATGGGGTTCTAGAGGGTCACGAAGTCTATACACACGAGTCGACATAACAGAAAATAGGAGGACAAGGAGAGAAAAATTCTCACCTGAATAGGGCGTCGAAGATGAATAAAATTACACGTTTCTGCGAGGTGGCACGACGCGGCACGGCCGGCGGCTGCTAGGGTTTTTGCGGGCTGCTCAACTGCTGGGTCGGAGGGAAGACGTCGCCGGAGTGAAGCGACGGAGCTGAAGGAGAGGTCGACGGGGTTCGTCGGGGTCAGAGGCGGCTGGATCTGGCGGAGAGGGGCGGGTGGCTATGATGGTGGCAGCTACCGGGGTCGAGGTCACTACGGTGGGGTGAAGGTCAGCTGGGGAATGAGATGGGGGTTCACGGCAGAGGAGAATCGGGGCGGCTGGAGATGGTTGCTGTGGTGGTGGAGCGGGATGACGGTAGAGGCTAATGGGAGCGGCCGAAGTATGGGTTTTATAGGGAGGAAGAACCGGTTGGGAAGGTGGACGGCTGGGAGAGGGAGAGGCGCGGGGAGCGGGGGAGGTAAAACTGCAGCGGGGCGGGGGTGTCACGACCCGCACCCGGTATAGGGGCACGAGAGCGTGGGTACGTCCAGCCTACACCGCAGCATCGGCGGTAGAACGCTGTCTAGGTCACAATACTAGCTAATCACTCTCACATGAATATCTAACTCCATAAGAAGACACAGATATCACAATATAATATGGAATATACTCAATCACATAAACTAGAGCACGATAAGATATCGAAGAAAATAAATAAAATACAAGATAAGTCTAAACAACAATAAACAGTCTAACCTGCAATCAATAACATCTAGTCTCCAAGTAAGTCGAAAACAAGTCCTCTAAGTCAAAGTCTGGAAAAATATCCAGTCAGGATTGGAACGAAATACACCTCTAACAGCAGTTCCATGCATATTGACAAAAACTATAACACAGTGTAAAGAAATACAAGACAGATAGGAAATACTGACAATAAGAAATACTGGAATAGAGAAATACTGGAATAATGAAGTACTGGAGCATGTCATCATCAATGTACATCTAGCAATAAAATAGGAATCCAAGTACACGCAAGAACAATAAACTGGTATATAAGTGTGTACAAGATCAATAACTAGAACATGTAGAGATGCTAGATCAATATACTAAAGATGCATGTCAAGAATCATCTAAGTGTGTGAAACATTAGTATATCATGTGATCGGCTTGGGACTGATCAGGCTTGTTACATATAATTAGCTATGATTCATGTAGGGTCAGGCTAACCATCCGGATAGCTATGATGCGAGCAATAGTCAGGCTAATCACATGTAACAGGCTATGAGGCATGTAATGGTCAGGCTGCACCGACGGGAGGTGTGGGTGAGCTATGATGCATGTAAGGTTGGGTATGATCACATAAGCTACTAACATTTCCCCATTTTCCCCAGCTAGCACGATGGATCCCAATCACGACTCTCCGTGACAGGTCTCGATGATGCCAACTCGTGTAAAGAACAGTGTCAGAGTCATGTATGCTATATAATAAGAGTTATAGAGATAACCAACATAATGGAAACTATCAGAGAATGTACTCGCCTGGGGTCCTGCTGCTGGTATGAATCAGAGTCCAAGTCACAGTCCAAATAGCCTATGTATTACAAACTTACCACGTCAAAAGATAATTTATTTTAATTTATTTAATTCTGGAATAATTACTCTAAAATCTTATTTTAATCTTATTATTCTGATTTTTAGGTTAATTCCTAAATTTTGTCCAAAGGAACTGAATTTTATCAACTCGAGACTCATGGCACGCAAATCGAGGTGATCTGTTGACCAAAAAGTCAACCGACACAAACTCGACTTTCATGCATGATTTCCTATAGATTTCAGCGTCAAAAACATGCTGGAATTTACGGCTCGTCCAAATTCAAATTCGTTTGAGAATTATGGCACATACAAGTTTCGTATCGTGCACCGATGGTTAAATTTTACCCTAGAAGTTCTACAGAATTAACAATAAAAAAATACTTTGAAATAAATTCTGGAAAAAACATATGTTAATGATCTCGACATTATCTTTCCGAAACTTTAAACGGTTCATGATTCTGATTCCTGGTTCTCCCGAAATCATGAAAACATCGAAACACGTCTATTTTCGGACATGCTGTGTTCTACGAATTTTCCAGAATTTAATAATAATAATTTCGTAAAAAAAATTATATAATCAGAAATTTAACCTCAATATCTTTCTAACACAAAAAACTAGGCCTCATTTGGAGTCCGGAGCTATGCGCAATGGCTTCTGGAAGATGAAGGAACCCTAGATGGCAATTCTCCAAAATTCGGCTGAAGAAAAACCCTAGAAATAAACTTAAACTAATATATATATAGAGGAGAGAGAAAGCAGTCGCGGCTCAGATCTTGACACGTGGCAGCCATCCAACGCTGCCCGCCCCGCAGTCACTGACAGGCGGGCCCGACACTGTTTGCTGCGGGAGGCTGACAGGTGGGCCCCCCTGTTTGCTGACTGGGCAGAAATAATTTCTTTTTGGGTTTTCTTTTTCAGAAAATAGTTTTTTATTCAGTTTTTTATAATTAACTCAAAATAAATGCTAAAAATAATCAGAAAATTCCCAAAAAATTCTAGAAAATATATTTTATTATTTAGAACCTAAAATAAAAGTTTTGGGATATTTTTAAATATATTTGTCCCTAAAATAAATTCTTGAAAGTCCTAGAAAATTAGGATTACTAGTTTTTAATTAACAAAAATTATGGAAAAAACCCACTAGCCCCAAATTAACCTAAAAATAATATTTAAGCACGAATTTCAGGATACGGAGGTTACAGGGGGCGAAGTTGTAACCGCAGGAAACGGAGGATCACGGCGGTCGGGGTCTTCGAACGACGAAGGAAAATGGGGGGCCGACGGTTAGGGATTCGAAACAGTAGCGTGTTTGGATTAACGGGTTTTGGGTTTAGGCCCGGATCTGACCCGTTAGGGTTGGGTCGGTTCAAATAGGTCGGTTCGGTTTAATTAGGGTGTTTTAAACCGATTTATTTTGGTTTAATTAAAATATTAATTTTAGGTCTTTAAAAATAGTTCTAGGGCCCAATAAATTCCAGAAAAATTACCCTATATCTAATATTTTATTTTATACCAAAAAATATTATTTTTATAATATTTTAATATTTAATAAAATTATTTAATACCAGAATACCTTGATTTTAATTAGTTAAAAATATCCAGAAATTTTTTGAAAATTTGTTTTTAAAATCCTGAAAAATCTAGGGGTTTACATATATATATAATATCACGAGTTCAGAAATTTGGAGGCATTCTTGATGCACAATCCAAATATAATCACTTAACATAGGACATGACGTGTCGTACCTCGACTCACATTAAATCATAAACAATAATCAGGCAATAGGGGTATCAGCAGAGATACAATATTCGAGTCCAATTACCGATTATAAATTGGATCACATGAATCAAGAAGACATTCAATTAACAAGCAGAGCCGCATGGGTCCCTAGGCCTCATGGGAAGTCAGGACTCATGGCAATCCTATACGCATATGAAGTCAGATATAATGAAGTCAAGCCACATGAGGTCAGGCCGCATGAAGTCAGGCCACATTCTCAGGGTTAAGGTCTACTCCTATGGTCAAGTGTCAAAGTGACAGTCAAATAAATAAAGTGTCAATGATGAGTCATAAAATGACTGATGTGACTGAGGTGCCGAGCCATAATGTACGTCAGGAAAAAAAGATAAAACTATAGAAATAAGTGCCAACGGTTCAGAGCCATGCGTCGAAAAAATAGGGGCCGCATGTTCTCCAGGCCGCATGAGTGTCGGTGCCATATGGGGTTCTCTGGCGCATGGAGTTCTCTATGACTTAGCGAATTTTTCATTCGTTCAGTGAGTGAAAGCACATGGTGTTCAAGGATACTTGTGTAAACAGTGGTCTTGCGTCCTACAAGATGAACGCATGCTGTCAGTATGCGACAAGAGTTTAGGCCGCACATCACCCTCTTGTGCAGCATGTTACTCTCGGCCGCATATTCTCACTGCCGAATGGGAACTTCATATTCTCCAACAACAGGTTCGACCATGACAAAAAAGCTCCAAAAAACTTAAATCTTATTTTATTCATAAAAATCTTATTTCAAGTCCAAATCAGGTGAACCAAAAGCAAAAATGCTCTAAATTGAAAGCTTTATCATGTGGCAAAATTTGGTTTTCAAAGACACAAGTTTATTAGATCAAAACCAAATTTTTTTTATAAAACCCATAATATCCTAAGTTTAGAAATGTAGATCTACAATAATCCATCCATCAAAATAGAAAATTCTAAGAACTAAAAGTACTTAGAAACATCTAATAAACATAATAGAACAATAATATAGAAGGTTTCTCTATTTCTCATGCAAGGTGTACTTGACTATAAATATTGGGAGAGAAATCTAAAGTAGAGAAAGTAATGAAGAAGTGAAGAAAGAGAGAGAAAATGATGGGTTATATATGGTAGTGTTGAGGGTTGAACCAAAGGTTCTCATGACTTAAACCAACCCACAAAATAAACCATGAACCAGGTTAAACTAAAGAATGGGTCTAGTCTCTATGCACATGAAACCATGCTAAAAATAAATATACATTCCAAATACGTATATCGAGAACAAAAAGTAACTTGTTATAGGCTCTGATACCACTTTGTTGTACTCTCTCAAGCTCTAAACAGATACTCAAGTAGTCTGGAAGTCGAAGCTTGTTTTATTCATTGAAATATACTACTACTTATATAGCAGACTTACAAAATATAAATGCTAGAATAAAGCAACCAACTAAAGATGTGGTCAAGCTGGTTACAGGAATGAATCAACCAAATCTATATACCTATAAACCAGGCATTATTAACAGAAGCATACTAAGTCAAATTGACTTAGTCACAAACAAGTAACAAACCTAACAGATTGACTGGTATTACTGCTTCTGAAAATAATTAATAATATTGATAAATCATAGCCTCTGATGCCATGAAATAAATTAACAATATTAATTTTATTATTGGATGATATAAAATGTCATATGACTATAAATATATATAGAGGGAGAACGAATCCATATCCATATAGGAAATATGAATCTGAATTCGAATAGGAGAAGGAATATAATCTGCTTAATCCAAATAGGAGGAGGATTCTTATCATAAACCTATCTAATCTAATTAACAACGGTGTCCATGAAGTTATCCCCCATCTAAATGGCCGCTATAATGGTTGTGTGGCAGTTGAAATCAAGATAGAAGCAAACAATAATGTCATAAGTCTCATTCTTAATTGGTCATGATAAAACTAAATAATCCAAATTAGATAACCTTTACCATGCAAAACTAAATAATCCAAGTCACGCAACCTTCCTATTTTTTAATTTAATTTTAGGGTCTCATAAAATATTTAAATTTACGTGTAGTCTCCATATTTTACGGTTAGCCAAGTCAACCGTTAAGATGAGACCAAAATCTTCCTCTGGACAATATGAAGACTGAAATGTAAATGTCCAACATTATACGACCCTAGAACTGACAACCCTTATTTTTTGGTTTGTGATAAGGGCACTACAAAGAACACTCAGGGCTGCCCATTCCTCTCTCCCTAAAAATTATAAGTTTGCCACTCCTCAAACATATTTAGGGCTGCCAACACCAACCTATATAAGTAAAAATTAGTTCTCTTCTTTCTTTGTCACCTTCAAATAAAGAAATCTCTCATTCTCACTAAGTCCTAAAACCTAAACCTAACTTTAGAATTTGATAGTTGTGGTCCCAAGTGGAAAAAAATTCTGATTTGGTGATTCTCCAACGAATATTCTTTCGGTATGTCTTCGACAACATACGATGAATAAGTTTTGCAATTGTCACCAAATTATTTAGTTTTATTCGACTATTTTTGGAGCGATGAATGAAATTCTCTTCGATGAAGAAGTCGGATCATGCAATCCATTAAATATGCACTCCGCTCCTTCCGAAGAACATGTCGGTTGTTCCGAAGCACCTACGGTACGTAAAATGACAACCCTATTTCGATAGTCAACAGTCATCGTGTAAGGACTGTATAAACTACGACAGTCCTGTATAAATATAGGACTATCATAAATTCTACAATTCTATATAAATATAGGACTGTCATAATTTTGACAGTCCTATAGACTATGTAGACTGACAAAATACTGACAGTCCTGAAGATAAAATGCTGACAAAATTATTTTTTTAAAGACTGTAAAAATTATGACAGTCTACTCAATACATTAGTCTATACAAATTATAATTTAGACTGCCAATTATTTGAAGTTATTAATTTTTATATTATTTTATATTGGTTATAGGACCAATCTCGTACAGATGCTGTGGTACATCCTGCTATTGGGGTTGATATCGAGAATATATTCTCAATAGATATTCGATTTGCATCCCACGAAGAAGCATTAGATTGGTGCAGATAAGTTGGAAGACGATATAACATAGTCATTGTCATTGCAAGTTCGATCAGATATCGGCCGAGACAAAAATATTTAGAGCTGGCCTGCAAAAGAGGAGGTGTGTTCAGGCAACATCAGGAAAAAATGTGTTGTTGAAAAAAATTTCCTAAGAAAAATGTTGGGACGAGAAAATATGGTTGTCCATTTAAGGTATTGATTGTAAAAGTAGAAGATGTGAAGTGGATAGTCAAAGTTAAGAATGGAATACACAATTAACCTATTCCAGAGACACTTACGGGTCATTTCTACGTGGTACGGTTGAACAAGGATAAGAGAAAGTTGGTTGAAGAACTGTTTATTTTTGGAGTTGCACCTAAACAAATTTATTCTGCCATGCGACAAAAAGAAGATGAGAACAAGTCAACCATAAGGATGATCTATAATACTTTAACGAGAGCGAAATATAATAGTATGAAAGAAAGAATAATGATGCAGCAAGTATTGAAGTTACTTGGGAAGCATCACTATGTACAGTACCATAGAAGACATCCACAAAATGATGAACTTCTTTCATTATTTTAGGCTTATCTTGATTGCACATACTTAGCTAGGTCCTTCGCAGACGTGTTGGTCCTTGATTGTACATATAAGACCAACAAGTTCAAGATACCTCTTTTTTACATTATTGGGTTTACGTCTACGGGAAAAATATTTTCAGTCGTTTTTTGTTTTATGAAGAGTGAGAAAGTAGAGAATTACACTTGGGAGTTGAGGAAACTACAATCCCTTTACACAGGATACAAAGAGTCCTCTATTTTTGTTACTGACAGAGAATATACGCTGATAAATGCTATAGATATTGTATTTTCTCATGTGCATAGACTACTATGTACTTGGCATATAAATCAAAATATCCAAGCTCAATGTAAAAGAAAATTTGAAAATGTGGACGGTAAAATTGACAAGCTTCGCTTCGAAGAATTCTATAGTGATTAGAGTCTTGTATAACAAGCAAGTACTAAAGACAGCTATAACACAGCATGGTACATGTTCAAACAAAAGTGGAAGACGAGTAACCCGACATGCATTTCTTATATCAAAGATACTTGGCTAGAACCACATAAAGAATAATTCGTCTTAGCATGGACGAAGATGGTGAAGCATTATGGCACAATCACTTAGAACCGGGTCGAAGGATCATACTCAAGTTTAAAAAGATATCTACGGTCATCGGTCAATAATTTTACCCCCATTTGGCAATCGATTTATTTGATGATTATATCTTCGGTGAACGAGATTGTAGCATCATTTGAGACGAGTCTCAATATTGTAAAGCATGAATACAAGTATGAACACCTCTTGGATGATTAATCCATGTAGTATCTCATAAGGCCTTGGGCTTATTGTTTGAGGAGATTGGTAGGACAAAGTTCGTTGGTTATGATCTCGAGGTTTACGGTTGTTCATATCGATATTCACGCGACCTTCCTTGTGCACATGAGATTAACGAATATCGTCATCAATCTATACCTATTCCAATAGATATTGTTGATCAATGTTAGAGACAGTTGTCGATCATACTGACGGTAGAAGTTCACAATGATTTCTTTTCTTTGCCATAAGTGAAACTCCTTCACACAAGATGGCGTGTCACATCAGAACCGAAGAAAAAATCTATTAAGGTTAAAATCCAGGAAATTGTAGTCCCGGAAATAACTTGATTGCAAGAGCCATCTGTTGTTCGAACTTCTAAGGGAAGACCACACTCAAGAATCAGTAGAGCACAAAAAAGGAGGTGGAGTCAACTAAAAGAGATCCATCCTTATTTGAACATATTGAACGCAATTTAGAGCAAGTTAAGTCAAAGTTGGTTATCAAAATTATGGTAATTTTAAAGAAAAAGAGTAAGCTTACTATTCGAAAAGAGAAGAAACAGAAAACGAACAATGTAGTCACGGTGGGGGGTTTAGATAACTTCTCTGATTTATATAGTCTATACATTCAAAAAAATTTACCTGAGATACAAGACTTCATTTGGTCTATTGTTGATGTTCCTAAGGATGGCCATTATGGATTTTATGCACTCGTAAGACATCTTGGCTATTTAGTTGAAGTAGGATGGAGACAGGTTAGGGAAGAGCTGTACGAGGAGTTGGAGTCTCGTCTACCCTTCTATAGGCAGATACTCGGTGAAAAAATTATTGGAGATTTGTTGGCAAGCATACCTTTTACGGACACAGTTACCGGAGTAGACCATTACATGGATTAAAACTAGGACTGTCAGGATTATGGCAGTCTCATAAGCTACTAGGACTGTCAAAATCTTGACAGTCCCAATTTTAATCCCTTGTCTCTGTACATTTGTATAAAACTAGGACTGTCAGGATTTTTATAGTTCCATAAGCTATTAGGACTGTCAAAATCTTGACAGTCCTAGTTTTAATCCCCTATCTCTGCACATTTATATATAAAACTAGGACTGTCAGGATTTTACAGTCCTGTAAGCCATTAGGACTGTCAAAATCTTGACAGTCCTAGTTTTAATCCCCTGTCTCTGAACATTTATATATAAAACTAGGACTGTCAGGATTATGGCAGTCCCATAAGCTACTAGGACTATCAAAATCTTGACAATCCTAGTTTTAATCCCATGTCTGTGCACATTTGTATAAACCTAGGACTGTCAGGATTTTTAAAGTCCCATAAGCTATTAGGACTGTTAAATTCTTGACAATCCTAGTTTTAATCCCCTGTCTCTGCACATTTATAAATAAAATTAGGACTGTCAGGATTATGGCAGTCCCATAAGCTGCTAGGACTGTCGAAATATTAAAAGTCCTAGTTTTAATCTCCTATTTCTGCATATTTATATATAAAACTAGGACTGTCGGGATCATGGCAGTCCCATAAGCTACTAGGACTGTAAAAATTTTAACAGTCCTAGTTTTAATCCCTGTCTCTACACATTTGTATAAAACTAGCACTCCTATAAAAAAAATAACTAGTCAAAACTAGGAAGCCAACTTAAACAAAATATAACCAATCAAAAAATTGAAACACAAAGTTACAACCAACTTTAAAGTTTAACATGTCCAGATTACAACCCAAAAAAACTCGAAACACAAACTGTAGCAACGTAGCAAAGTTTTATATCAATTGGAACATGGCATAAACTTTATGACGACTCTTTGTACGTTGATCCCTATTTTCCAAGAAAGAAAAATATTCAGTGTTATCGATGAGTTGTAGCTTCTCATTGATTTCCATATAATTCGTACCCTGGCAACTGACGTAAATTCTTCCCAACTTTTTTGCTTTCCTAGACTATTGATGACAATTCATAAAATTTGTTAGGTTATAAACATTTATATATCCTCAATATCTTGACCAATGCAGTATATAAGATAGATTTGGCGGGAAGATCTGATGGTACATGCACAATATCGCCTCCGTGTTTGAACAACATAGGTAGTCCGACACCAGCGTAGTGGGCGAGGTAGTCGTCGCTATATTCTGTCATATTTACTGCTGCTTGTCATTCTGTTTCTCTAATAACGTGACGTTTCCACTCAGTGAAGAAGTCTGAGACCCAGTTAAACACCGCAGGAATGTAGTTTATGGGTTTTATACCTCTCGGAGCACTTATCATTTTCAATGTGCACTTCGGAACTGTTTGTATATAGCCAAACTGACGGAGCACTCTATCAGGTATATAAGGCTTCTCGATTTCAGGATAACTTATCAGACCGTGATATAAAGCGACTGGTTGCAATGGACGACTACTCTGTCACAAATCACGATATGGATCCCAAACTATCTGCAACGCATAAAATTTAGCATAACGTAATTTAGCATAACATAATTTAGTAAATTATTACCAAACATAAAAAAATTAGGTCTCAATTTACCTCTTCTATCGTCATATCTTCAAGTTTATTTCGTAGGATGGCCAATATGTGTGGACGTTTGGCATCTTCCTTAGTTGGCTTCCATCTGCACATTCTAGGAAGGTGCTCGTCATACCCTCGGTTAATTTTAGCCTGCTTCATGGTTAAAAAGTGCTCATATATCCATGACTTCACGTAACCTAGTTAAAAAAAATTAGTTAAAAAAATTACAACAAAATTTTCTATTATGTATACAAAGTTGACAAAGATATATCTTTACATGGAGTAGAGTCTGGCATCCGAATATTATCTTGAAACCGATGCGGGATGCCATACCAAGCTCGCGGTAAAGGTATGCTAGTATACCGCTTCCCCAAGATATTTCTCCTACCATGTCTATGTCATCAAAATTCAGGAGATATTTAACATGTATCGATATTCCAGACTTATCCGGAATGCTGACAGCCCCCAAGATGAACTACATATATCCACGAGCCTTATTATCGCTATTATCCACTTCGGGGTCAGGATCATCGAATGTCTCCTCCAAATATTTTAAAAGAAGTCCGTACGACTTCTTGAAGTCTCGAAGGGTTGTAAAACTCGTTGCATCAACTCCCAGACAGCCTGATACATAATCTACGATATGGTCATAAAAGTTAATGCTCGATTCACTACCAGAAAAAGTCAAATTAGCGCCGTCTAAAAATGTCGCTAAATAACCAAAAAATGTCGCTAAGTTGGTTTAGCGACGTAATTAGCGACGTATTAAAGCAATCAGAAAAAACCAAGTCGCTAAAATAAAAAATATTGCTAAACGTCGCTATACCGACATTTTTTAGCGACTTTAATGTATCGCTAAATTTAGCGACGTTTAGCGAAGTCGCGTCACTAAATAGCGACATTTGTTAAAGTCGCTAAATATCGCTAATTAGCGACTTATATAGCGACGTTACACTGACGTCTTTAATGACCTGGCAATACTGCCATGTCAGCAGTTTACGACGTACATCGATAATTTTAGCGACGTTGTTAGACATATTTAGCGATTTGTAACAGCATCGCTAATTAGCGACGTATTTAGCGACGTAAGTGAATGTCGCTAAACGTCGCTAAAAATGTTGCTAATTTTCAAAAAAAATAAAAAAATATTACTTAATTGCATATCTAGTTTTACCAACCCTCTTGGGTTCATTATCAGGTATATGATGGTAGTATAAATAATTGAATAAAGAACACAGTAGCAGCACCAAGGGAGAAAATTCTAGTACACTGGGTAAATACAGGCCAAGTATCAATCATCAGTTATAAACCAAAATATGAATAATATAATAAAATTTGAAGAAAAGAAATCATCCAGCAAATCCATCGTAAACGTAAAGAATATGGCAAATTTATATCCATACAATTGCATCCTAAATAATAAAAAAATATAAATATTCAGTAACTAACTATACTACTGCGGATCTGCAGGAGGCTGACCACCGGCGCACTTGAAGGATAAGAACTGCTCATACTCGTCCTGTGGAATCGACACCGATGTCGATGGAGAAGACAGTGACGTCGGTGGAGTCTGTGTCAATGTAGGCGCACCAGGAGGCCGTACCCGCTCCAAGTCTGCGAGTCGCTGGTTGTAAGAATCCATGGTAGATAACAGCCTCGTACTGCTATGAACCATTGAATCCTACATCATCGTCAGCCTCTCGCCCATTGATACCTGTGACACCTGCAGCTCCCTGATGTTGCAGTCATTGGAGGCTCTAATATTATTTGTCAAATCCCGGACCTCCGTCATGCTGCGATCGAGCATATCGAATCGTGCGATAAGCATCGGACCGTCTGCCTGTGGCTGGGACCGGGGCTGCTCGTCCATCCTTCGCAGCAACTTGTCACGGAGAGATGCAATCTGACGGTCAACGGCCTCCTGGACGCTGGTCGACGACTGCGAGGGCTGCGACTGCGAGGGCTGTGTGGAATGCGTAGTTGCCGGGGAGGCCCTAGACGACTATGTCACAACCAGTGTGCCATAGGAGCCCGTACCGTAGTACGTACCCCTCTGGAGACCACCAGCTGCGGTCACCCACAGGTCGTCCGTCGACGGAGCTGGAGCGGGCTGCGACGAAGTACCAGCCTCTCCAGGTGTAGGTGCACTAGCAGTCGTCCGCTCACGCAGCCTAAGATACTCGGCCTAGAAAGGTTTGGAATCTCGATAATGCTTAAGTTATATTAAAATTAACACAAAGTAAAGTAATACTTACATAGGTCTGCGAGGCCCTCTCATCAATGAGATTTCCGTCCTTGCGATGGGTGGCCAAGAAGACGGTCACCATGTTTGCAGCCTCACCCCTCTGTACCTATTAAAAATATATTATTTATTACTAAACTTAAACATTTTTTTCAAGTACCATTTTATGGTACTTATATTAAAATAATATATTTTAAAAGAAAAAATATACCAAACGACAAAAATATTTCGTCATCAGAATTGAGCCACCACACCACTTGGCAGCATTCTGCCTAGCCGCCTTGGCCTTCTTAGACCTTTTCTTGTAGCTCGGATCATCGAATCTAGCCCTCATCGCAGTCCACTGCTCAGGCATGATCCAACCTTGGATTGGTTTTCTAGTACGATCACGAGCCTTCTGGTCATCCAGAGCATCTCGAATAAGTTTGGCGGCAACGGTAGGAAAGAGCCGCTCGATCAACTCGGCCCGGTGCGGAGGATAAAAATACGTTTGCTACAATAAATAATTTAGTAAGTTAGCATCACGGATAAGTTATATAATATGCATAAATTAGAGTATTTATTTAATATACTTTTACCTGGAAGTGCGCAAACCAGAATGCCTTCCTCTCCTCCGGAGCCTCAGAGTAGTTGATCCAAGGGCCACCGTAGTTGTTCCTCAGAAATTGGCCCAGGCGTCTCTGAACCGACGATGGACGATATCTATACAGAGATAATAATTTAGAATACTAAAAAAGTCAATATACAATGAATAAAGAGAAACACAAATATATACTAAACCATCCAATTGACTTACTTTGTACCGTCAGTCCAAATCTCTGTCCTTGTCTCCTCCGGAGGTGCGTATGGAGGATCTTGCTGATGTTGGGACAACGTGGGCACGACCTCCTCGACATGCTCATCTGTCCCCATGGTTCCGTCAGTAGGAGGAACGCTAGACGAGGGTGTACTATCACGCCTGGAGAACATAAGCTTGTAATCTCCTCGAGAACATAAGCTTCACAAATAGAGCCCTCAACCCGTGCCTTAATTTTCACCTTTCTCTTTAGGTGATTCAGATACCGCTCGAAGGGGTACATCCACCGATAACCGACAGAACCACCAACACGTGCCTCATAGAAAAGATAAATTGGCAAATGCTCCATAGAGTCGAAGATTCCAGGAGGAAACACCTTCTCGAGCTTATATAGTGTTACCACAATGTCCTTCTCTTGCTTTTCTAGACGATCGACGAGCAACTTAGTACAACAAAGATCTCTGAAGAATATGCTCAGCTCTGTCAATGGGTCCCAAATGACCTGCGGTAAGAATTCCTGAAATACAATCGAAATTAACCTCTCCTTGAATACGTAACAATCGTGGCTCTTCATACCCACCAGTTTGTTCTCCTTGAGGTCGACGCATCTTCTCAAGTTCGATACGTACCCGTCTGGAAACTTTAGACTCTGAATCCACCTACAAAGTCTACCTTTATCCTCTTTCTCCAGTAAAAAAACTGACTTAGGTTGCTTTAACTTTCTATTCCCCTCCTCTATCAAATGCAATGCAGGACGTCTACATATTTCTTCTAAGTCCAACCTGGCCTTCAGATTATCTTTCATCTTCCCCTTTACCTCCATTACAGTATTAATTATGTTATCAAACATATTCTTCTCGATATGCATGACATCAAGGTTATGTCTGATCAGATTGGTGCTCCAATTTGGCAGATCCCAGAATATACTCCTTTTCGTCCAGTTATGGGTGCGAAAAAATCCGTCACACTTGTACCCCTTAGCAGGCTCTTCGATAGCACTTGGTAAATCTTTTATCTCTTTCCATATCATGCATCCGGGCCACCTTGGCGGTCGATTGGTCTTCTCCACAACTCCCGCACGAAAAGTATTTCGGTTCCTCCGGTACGGATGATCCTTCGACAAAAATTGTCGATGACAATCGAAGAAGCACGGTTTACCTCCGTGTTTCAAACGGAAAGCCTGAGTACGGTCCATGCAATACGGACATGAGAGACGACCATGGGTGCTCCATCCCGATAATATTCCTTAGGCCGGAAAGTCGTTGATGGTCCACATAAGTGCTGCCCTCATCTGAAAATTCTGCTTTCTAGAAATATCGTACGTGTTCACACCTACTTCCCACAGCAGATTCAACTCATATATCAAAGGCTATAAATACACATTGATGTTCCTCTTCGGATTGTTCGAACCCGGGATAATAACGGTTAGGAACATATACGGAGTCTTCATGCACATCCAAGACGGTAGATTGTACGGAGTGACGATCATAGGCCAACACGAATACTGGGAGCCCGAAAGTCCGAATGGGGTAAAACATTCAGATGAGAGCCCAAATATGATATTACGCGCTTCCTCGGTAAAATGTGGATACTCTCGATCAAAGTGCTTCCATGCTTCTCCATCGGATGGATGATCCAATACTCCTTCGATCAGTTTTTGCCTATGCCAACTCATGTTTTTTGCAGTCTCCTTAACCATAAACAATCGCTGCAACCGTGGCGTCAAAGGTAAGTAGTGCATCGAATCGGTAGGCTTCCTTGAACCGACAGATTTTCCTCTAACAGTGGCCTTGTAGCGATCAGCACCACAAAATCTGCATGCATCTTCATCCTTGTCGTCTTTGTAGTACAACATGCACCCGTTGCGACATGCATCAATTTTCTTGTATCCCATCCAAAGCGATCTCACCATCCTCTTAGATCGATAGAAGTCTTTAGGCAACTTTGCACCCTCGGGAAAGATCTCTATAATCAAATCGAGAATTCGATTATAGCATTCTTGTGACATGTTAAAATTGGACTTGATGCTCAATAATCTTGTAACCACCTCTAACGGTGAATGATCCTCACAACTAGGATATAGTGGAGTCCTTGCATTCTCCAGCAACTCCATAAACTTTGCAGCATCGGCATTCGGTGCCTCCTCAGCTGCATCATAATTATCCGGATTGAAACTAGGTCCTACCGCATCATAATTGTCCGGATTGAAACTAGGCCCGCTGCATCATAAACTATGTTCACCAACCCGTCGTCGTAAGTATCGTGGTTGTGGACATCCATATACGGCTCCACATAGGGCTCCGACTCCGATGCTAGAGATACAAGTTCTTCGTGCATGGTCCACTGATAGTAATTCGGTATGAAGCCCTTCGAGTATAAATGATATGTAACTTCCACTTCTGGATGATATTTCCTGTTGCGATATCTCACACACGGACACTTAATTATGGTACCGTCCATGTACTGAGGGAACGCCTTGACGAACTACAGGAACTACTGTACACCCTCAATGAATTCATCCCGCACACCGCACATGTCATTAGGATGACTGTTGTACATCCATAAACGATGACACAGATAGTAATTCATATCCATTTCTAGATACTTCTGTAAAATGATAGTATGTGTCATATAAATCATTATATACAGTGGTTTATCACCTAACTTCATAACTTAACCGTACTATAAAAATCATAACTGATATAATACATACTTTTATTTATCAAAGTCTAAAATAAGCAATATTCAAAACAACTGAAAAGAGGCCAAGTCTCTTAGTTTTTTAATATTTTATACTATTGGTAAAAGCAAACAATAGTTTTTTTTACTACTTGAAAAGAGGCCAAGTCTCTTAGTTTTTTATTATTTTTTCTATGCGTAATTACTTAACTTCCCATATTAAATTGAATGAACAATTCTAATTAGTAAGAACTTTTTTAGAAAAAAAATTCTACTGTGAAGTCTCAGTTTTCTTATTATAAAGTAGTATAGATATATGGCTCATAGTATCCTAGTAAGTTGTGAGTTGGAAGCAAACACACACACACACACACACACATAAAAATGGATTAGATGTTATGTTAAGCCTTGGCTTACAAGAGTTGCCAATGGCCTCTTTTGCTACATAGTGCATCCCTCGAAGCCCAGGCCCACACACACAGACATAAAATGGATTAGATCTTATGTTAAGCCTTGGCTTACAAGAGTTGCCAATGGCGTCTTTTGTTACATAGTGCATCCCTCGAAGCCCAGGCCCAAAGCTCATCTAGAGCAACTAGTTATCAATATAGTTGTTGTATTTACTAGTTATCAATATAGTTGTTCTATAAATACAGAGGCATCATCTAGACAGGAGAATTCAGGAATTGAGGAATCATAAGCTAAATCTAGAATTTCCACAACTATTTCCTGCTGTATCGTTCTATAAATAAACAGAGGCACCATCTAGACCGGAGAATTCAGGAATTGAGGAATCATAAGCTAAATCTAGAATAATTCTTGAATTCCACAACTAATTCCTGCTGCACCCATTGCTAAAGTAGGAACTGTGCAAATTCTAATTGTTTCTTCTCCTTGATCCCCTAAAGAACCTAATAATTGAATTAGGATCCAGATCCCCTGAAGCAGATAATTCTTGCAATTCAATAAAGCTAGGCTGTACTGTAAGAAATTTACAAGGTACTAAAGTAACTGTACATCACGAAGGGTCTCTACTTCTTATAGAGGCAGAGGGGGATCATCGTAGTAAGTAAAATATGGAGGACATAGTAGCATGGCCTGTGGGGGGAGATAGACATGCATGCTCAGTGCATACAAGTGCAATGCTCCTCTACACAAGACAAACTAGGAAGAAACATCCCTAGTGAAGATAGAATATTGTGTGTGTGTCAGTGTGTGTGTGTGTGTGTCGTGCCTGTGTCAGTGTCAGTGTGTGTGTGTGTGTGTGTGTGCGTGTGTGTGTGTGTGTGTGTGTGTCTGCGTCTGTGTGTGTGTGTGTCGTGTATGTCTGTCAGTGTCTGTGTGCGTGTGTTGTGTCTGTGTGCATGTGTCGTGTCTGTCAAGTGTGTGTTGTGTCAGTGTCACATATGTGTGTGTGTGTGTGTGAGAGAGAGAGATTACCTAGAGCTCGAGGAGGAGGAGGCTGGTGCCGGAGTAGCCGCAGCCGTGGAGAGCCGGTCGCCGGAGAGGGTGGGCGGGGGAAATCAAAAACTTTTGAAATTTTTGCAGATGGGGGAAAAGAAAACTGAGCCCTAATTAACCAAAATTTAGCGACGTTTAGCGATGTCAAATAAAAATATCAATAAAATAAAATTTAGCGACGTCAAAGACGTCGCTAAACACGTTGCTAAATATTTTTAATATATACGTCGCTAATTACGACGCTAAACGTCGCTAAATCAGATATATTAACGACGTTTAGCGACCTTAATTGAACTTATAGCTGTAACGCCCCACTCCGCGCCGGCGTTATATATCAAGGTGAGTGGGCAGAACTTCGTTCTCTGATTCTTGCACGCCTTAATAATAACCTGAGTTTTTGCTTGTAATGTTTTCTTAAGAGAATGATAGAACCTGCCTTGCATGTTAATGAACGAACTCATCTAGCTTGTCTTTGAATCAATGTCTGCTAAACGAGAATCCTGAATCTCCTGCTTAGAGTGCATGAACATGTTCACTATCATCTATGCTTCGAGAGAACCATACTGTGCCCGAACGTGTTCAAGTGATAAGTCGGATTGCCCCGCAACAATGAGTGTATTCTGATGGTTTGTCTTGTCTGCATACTAGAGTTTATTTGATAGTGTTCCATGCATTCGCACGCGGTCGGACAATGGCTATTGGTGGAGAGCTGAACTACATGTGTCACGGCTGCTACCATGATAGTGCAAAGCAACCATGGGTCACAGCTGCCATTAGCATCAGAGAAATGAGTCATTGGTATGCTGGACTAACCGCTACCGATCCTGAATACTCGGGGACCGCCCTGCATATAGCTAAGTCATTGTGTTGGCTTGGATAGTGACTGCCCCTAAGAATGTGCATTGTGTGTCTAGCTTTGCATCAGACCCTCGAGTCGCACGAGACACGCTGCGCACACCCTGAAACATGAACGGTTTGCTTGCTTGCATATTCAATATGAAACTCTGTTTCCAAACATGTTTCTAAACAAGTAAATCGACTCTTCTAGAACTGCATAAAACGAACCTAGGTAAAACTAGTAAGATCACTAGTAATGTAATATTTTATAACATGATTACTTAGTGCCTGTTTGAGTGAATGCTTGTTTCTGTTCAGTTGATTTATCTCACCAGTACTTGTATAAAGTGCTGACCCACCAACAGTTTACTTGTTCGCAGGTACTGGATCGTCCGAGGAAGCGATAGGCGTGCCGCAGTCCCGAAGACCCGGAATCCTGGTTTCGATTGTTGCCCCGAGAATGCTATCGTATAAGGGGGCATAATCTATGGAACGAACGTGTGCCTTTGCTAAAGGAAACCCAAGTTGCCTCGATTGTCCCGAACACTCAGTTGGCTAATGCATTGCATTGCAACAAGTCCCTTTCCGCTGCTTACTTGATTGATGCGATGATAGCCAACTATAAACTTAAACGATTGGCCTTGCACGGGCGCAACCCCAGGCCCGTGCGGCATCACGTCCCCCGAAAGCTCGAACGGGCCATTCGCTTGGCTCCCTTCCTCCCTCGCACCCGCGGGACGGGCGCGATGATTCGCGTCCGGCACGCCGAGGCACGGTGATACGTGTCCGGTTCGTTAATTCTCGGCCGCACGGGGCGGGGCAGGGCGGAGCGGCGGCCCGGGCGGGGCCGGGGCGTGACAATAGCGACTAATCTTTTAAAATCTTAATAAAAGTCGCTAAACGTCGCTAAATTTTGCTATTTAGCGACGTCTAGCGACTTTCTTTATGGAGTCGCTAATTTAGCGACGTTTATTCTTGGAGTCGCTAAAATACGTCGCTAATCCCGCTTTTTCTAGTAGTGATTCGTCAAAAGTGTGATTCATCATGACTCGACCATCAACCCTAAGTCCCAATATATGATGGACGTCATCCAGGGTAATCGTCAACTCCCCGTTTGGGAGATGAAAAGTGTTGGTTTCTGAATGCCATTGTTCTACAAATGCTGATATGGGTGCTTGTCCACCGTCGTATATGAGTAGTTATCCAAATTTTGTAAACCAGTGGGATTTATTTTAGCCTTGACATTGTCTCCAAAAAAATTTAAACCCCCATGTATTGCACTTTTTGCCGTGGTTGATTACCGCTAACATACGAGAACTCTCCTGAAAAGTAAACAATTGAATGAACTTATACCTATATACTAAATGTAGTTATCTATAAATAATTGGATGAACTTAGAACTTAGAACTATATATAAAATTATCATAACATAATGTACTTATCGGATTGTTCCATATTTGGTATGCAATATGGTTCTCGATCGATGACAACATAGAGCAACCGTTTGGACGAGTCTCGACTGGACTATCTGGCTGCTGAAAAGGTCTTGAACCATCAGTAGGTCAATTTTCGAGGGTTGGTGGTCGAGTCTCGACTGGACTATCTGCATGCTGAGAAGGTCATGAACCATCTGTTGGCCAATTTTGGACGATTGCTATGTCTTCAACGAAGGAGGAAGAATAACCAGAAGTACTAGGAGCACGTCTCTTCGAACGAGTTACAGTCTTCTTCAGTCGATGTTTCCTAACTTGAGGGGGTGCCTTGGGGTCGAGGATAGTGAGGGCTGTCTCAATAGCACGCTGAACTTTGAGTTTCTTACACATCGACGCAGTAGGACGTCTTCTTATGATACCTTCATCCTCAATGTCCTTCCGAGGGTCGTGACAATAAGACAAAAAAGATATATATTTTAACATCCCAAAATTAATTGAATATTCAGGACTGTAAAAATTTCTACAGTCTTATATGTATATAGGACTGTTGAAATTTCTACAGTACTCTATATATAAAGGACTGCAGATATTTCAACAGTCCATAATGTATATAGGACTGTAGAAATGTCTACAGTCTGACATGTTTCTGTCCCGAATGTTTGAGGAATTTCGAACTTGTATGCCCTAAAATCGGGTTCGAGACTCCAAAAATACGTCGAAACTACATCGGAAACTACATTCAGGACTATAATTTTAAGATTGGAAAGATAATTTTTGAAAAAATTTCGAAATGCAATAGAAATTATTAAAAATTGAGAAGGACAAGGAGGAGGAGGAGGAAGAATTGTATCTTGATTATTTTGAAAGTTTGGGAGCGATCGATTAAATGTTGGAATTTGAGGAGATGGAGATTGCAAAATTTTAGGTTTCAAATGAAAGAAGTGGAGGAGGGGGAGGGCTCTGGCAACTAAAGAAAGGGAGGAGGAGGGCCCCGGTGGTGAAGGTTTGGGGGATTTGGGAGAAGGTTGGACTCGTATAAGTAATGTTTGGGCTAGTATGAATAAACTTCATTCATTAATAGGCTATTCCTAATACTGGACTAGCCCCAAGTGTATTTTGTAGTGCCTTTATCATCAGCCTTTTTTTCTCTCGAAAAAGCAGTACCAAAATAAAGTTATTTTTGTTTAGTAATAGTTGTTTATGCTTATTTCTTTTATAAGCTAGCTCATTTTAGGAATTACTATCTTTTGAAAGCAAGCTGGGGAGACTATTTTTGAAAAAGTAGGTGCGGTACCAAACTTGCTCCTTGCCCTTGAGCCCTTCTCTATTAACCCGTTGCAATCTGAATGAGAGATGGGTCATGGCAAACTCTCTGCATGCATGCACTGCACTCGTTCACATGCCATCGATCGGTACGTAGATGAGCAAGGGACAAGGGGTTGGCTATTGAGCATTCCTATCATTCATCTCTCTACTATATGTCTTAGTCGATTTAGAAAACCCTAATTGCTCTCGTGGTAAGGTTTCACTCTAGCTAGGGGCATGCACTCCAATCATTATGGGTTAGGCATATTTGTACACAGAGAGAGTGAATGAACTGGGGCTAACATGGCTTGTCTACAGTAGGAACTCCCTTTTAGTTTTAGGCACTTGGAAAGTCATGCACTTGATCAAACAATACAGGTGACAAAGAAGAAAACTTTTGGTTGTTTGATGAGCTCCGCACTCCCCCCTTCCTTCTTCCTTTTTCCTTTTGCCACTTGCAACACTTGTCTGCCCAATTCCAAGTCTCGTGATGATTGGCTTGCCATTACATTACTCAAGAGAAGCAAATTGGGGGAGGTTAGGTTCTCACAATGTTGCATTTTGGTTGCATGGTCTCGATCACTCCATTTTGAATCTTTCCGATGGATGATATATAGTTTCCAAGCAATTAAGAAGACTAAGCAAATTTAAGTGCGTTTTGTTTTGTTTTATTTTATTTTTTAACGTAAAATAAATTAATTTTTTTCGGATTATTAAAAAATAGTTTAAATATATTTGTATTAAGATTTGTTATATATGTTTATATTTTAATTAAAATTTATTATAAATTTGTTTATATTTTAATTATAATTTATATATTGAATAAAAGAAAGAATTTTCGGTTATACTGGAGAAAAAGGAATTAGTTTGTAGAGTTATTATTTTTGTTTTTTTTAGTTTAATAGTGAAGGATTTACAAAAGATTTGAAGGACTCAATTTTGGACCGTTTTCAAGTCGCATCTCACAATTTAAGAGAGTCCGACAAAATGATCCTGGTGTAACTAAGTTGATCTTGGAATGCAAAAAACGTGACTCGTCCATGTCCCTGCTTATAACTATATTTAAATTTCGATTTTGAGAGCCGTTCAGTTGTACATGTGCACGTTTTAGATGGTCAGGTCTAGCAGATTTGTAAAATGGTATATCAGACCTATTTTGTTCGACGATTTCGAGAACATATGATGTGCGAACTTTTGTGAGTTTCTTGTGAGAAAGAACAAAGAAGACAGAAGAACGATGACCCAAAGTTGGACGAGAGGTGGGATTAATTGACCAATTAGGCATTTAGGTTTCATGCTTTGAGGCGCAAGCTTCAAAGATGCTCCTTAAGATGGGAGAAAAAAAATTATTGGAAATCGGACACGTCCTGCAAACGTTTTGACATCGTATCTGAGAGTGCCCGCTGTAAAATCCTCTTCCTAGAAAATCGTATATACCTTTTTATTTATTAATTATTAATTAAATTGTAGTAATTAGGGGCTAAATAGAAGAAATAGATTTTTAATAATTTTTATGTTAGGTGTTCGGGCACTTAGAGGACTTATACGACCATCAGAAATTTTTCGGAATTTATTCCATGTAGGAGACCCCTTGAGCAGTTGTTAGTCTAACGATGTGCATTACCCTAATCTATAAAATTTTTTATGAGTATATATATATATATATATATGTATATACAAATATATATATACGTATATATATATTTTAAAAAGAAAGAAAGAAAAAAAAATTTATTAAATAAGTAACTAAGTATTATAAGTATAATAATAATAATAATAATATTAACAATATCAACCAACTACTACTAAGAAGCAATCAACTTTTGCTTTTCCCATTCAGCCAAACCCTTGCTGTGCCGCCTTCTCTACGAATAGCAAATTCAAAAACCCATCAGCCAATTGACAGACCCCCTTGCCGACCCTTTTTGCATTCGGTTCATCCATATCCCTTTCTCTCCCTCCTAATTATATATATATATATATATATATATATATATATATATATATATATATATTAGTTCTCAAACCCTAACCTAATATTTTCAGACCTCCTCTTCCCATCTAGAGCCGTCACCGCAGCCAGAGAAGCCTCCCCAAGCCATCCAACCATCCCGTCGACGCCGACATCGCGAACTGCAGTTTCCCACTAGAGGCACCTTCGCTCCGGCGTAATTTTCCGTTGACTCGCTCGACCAAACGCTGTTCCGTTTTCATAGGTATGATCTTCCCTCAACCCTCTCCAATATTTGTTTTATAGTCAACCTCGAAAAACGTGTGCCCCTAGGTGCAAAACAGCGCCCAAGTCAGCGCGAGCAGACAGAATTCTGCAATCGCAGAATTCCAGAATGACCGCCCATATTGCCGAGTTCGTATCTCCCACCACAGAGATCCGAATTCGGTGATTCTTTTTGATACCTGTAGATTACATGACCTAGTTTATTTTCTGTATTATAACTTTGTGCTATTAGTTGCTGTGGACATAATTGTAGTCATCACAAAACTGCGCGCACCCACCTTTTCTGGTTTTCCAAAAGTTGGAGATCGGAGCGCGCCCCGCCAAACGGGACTGCCCCGCCGTGTGCCAAGTGTACCGAATGGTGCACGCAGCATAACGGGACACGTGAAAATTTGTGGAGACTGATTCGAACGCGTGTGCGCGCCGGAATCAGACCGTATCCGCGGACAAATTTCGTGTCGCCACTTTTGTGGAACTCGCGCGTATTTTGTGCACGCTTGTCAGAAGGCGACGAAACTTATGCCACTGGACTCGTGGTAACGCACTGGTCCTATGACCCAATTTTCACGCATTTCTGAGATGGTTGACCAGATCGCCAATTGGCGGGCCCCATAGTTGACTTTTTGGACCAAATTGTGTTCGTCTCACCGGAATCCACATTTGGATATACCGTTGGATTCGTATTGACATCTAGAGTTGTTTGACCTTTAGTTTGTCCCATTTAGAGACTGTTACCCTCGGCACGCTTTTCGGTGCAAAGTGGGCCACACATGGACCCCACTTTTGTCCGAAATTATCGTTTTGCCCCTGTGTCCAAATTGGACGAAAGGGATATGCTTTTTAGCTATTTTGCTCATTCCGGAAATGTTGGTGATATTTATTTCAGCATCCGGAGACATTTGTTCTGTGGCCATAGCTTCTGGTCCTGTGTATTGGACATCTGGACGTGACATTTTGTAGTTTCTTGCCAGGCAAGTATACCTTGCCACTGTACTGTTATTTATATTCCATATGTTGCATGCATCTTTATTTTCTGTCCTTAGTTCATATATTTTAATTGTTATATAAAATGATCGCGACAGTGACGTCGCGATAGGTTTTTATTTATGTATTGCATTGACCTTGTTCATGAGACTACCCCATTATCATGTAGCACCATTAGGTTTCATTTGACTTTGACACATATTTTTACACGAGTTGTGAGTCTCATATAGATCACGGACGCATGTATTGACTGATCATCGGTACGTGTGGGACGTGCGTTAGGAATAACTGCTGTTAGAAACTTTGCATGCTAGTAGACTTGGCAGTTATTAGAGGTCCAGGGACATAGCTTATTGTAGTACGGTGGTCCCATCCTTGTCCTTGTTTGGTTGCAGGATTGGACTAGGGTACTAAGGATAGGCTATGGACCAAATCGTGTCATGGATGTGACATGCTTAGAGCATGGGGTGGGGAGAACAACAAGTACCGTATTTGAGCTCCTTTGCACTTTCTCCTGTACGCCCGGATTCTCCGCTGGATATACGGGTCATGATGACCACTATATATTATGTACTATCAGGCGGGCCACCGGCGTTCAAAAGACGACGTGCCTTTTAGGCCCCTGGATCTTCAAAAGAGAACTATGCCAAATCCCAGTTTTCAGCCAGATAGCTCACTTGTGGGGAAAGTTGTTCTTAAACTGCATTCACTTTAGACGGTTAGGCAACCCATTAGATATTTATTTCAGTACTTTATTGGCATGTGTTTAAGTATACTTGTTATGTCCCTCTGAGGACATGGTCCGCTGCCAGGTGTACCTGTTCTTGAGTATTTGCAGGAGCACAGATTTGGAAGGATATAGATGCTTCGTGGATGTCTTCTTTTCGAGCCGTGATTGGCAGCTGGTGCTTATATTGTTTGAGTGAGTTGTACTTATATTGTATTTACTTTTCCCATTCGAGTTGGTAGTGGATTTGTTTCCATCCAACTATCATCCTTAGATACTTCTTGTTGAGATCTAGTTTCATAGATACTGGTTATTTATTTCTATATAATTTTGGTGGATGAGATTTAGATTTTACCCTGTGACTTGTATTACATTTTATACCACTTGTGGATTTGATGTTCATAATACAGCGTA
Source organism: Iris macrosiphon (assembly GCA_036927795.1). Taxonomy (NCBI): domain Eukaryota; kingdom Viridiplantae; phylum Streptophyta; class Magnoliopsida; order Asparagales; family Iridaceae; genus Iris; species Iris macrosiphon. The sequence goes on from JAYESA010000016.1 coordinate 87,994,883, forward strand.
CGTGTGGATTTGGTTTCCATATATTGGAGTTGCCATATCCATGCGGCTGGCATGCTTACGTGTCCTAGTCCTACGTATTTTGGGACTGGGGCGTGACATATTTTTGTGGTGGCCCATGCAGGTCAAGAGCATATTGTCTCGGTTACGTTACTGTACCGAACAAGCCTGCACCTAGGACTAGAATATAGGATCTCATCCACAATTGACTATGATTCATCTTCCTCCTCTCTGTTCTATTTTGAACAAATGCATCCTGCTTGATTCTTGTGCTTCCCTAATAGTTCTTTAAGTATAACCTTCTCCTAGAATATAGAAGTTCTGTTGTTAGATGATAATTATGGTAGCACACCTATTTAGAATACAACGAGATTGTAGATACACCACTAAGTTTAGAATATCTAGCGAACCCTAGAATCCCTTATCCCTATAATTGGTTTACCATTACCCGGATGTATTATGAGGACTTGAGAGTAGTATAGATACTACTAGAGTTAGTTAGAAGCTTACCATAATGTTTGACCCTAGTATGGAGGGACCAATAGAAAACTAAAACTTAATGTTTGGACTGAACCTAACCTTCATAGTTAGATGATATTGGAACTATAAACTTAGATCATTGTCTTATTATTAGTAGACAGCACCCTAGGAAGCCTAGAGGAATGTAATAAACACTTCTCCCTTGATCATACCCCGAACATAGCAACCAACACCCCACCCCCCTTAGAGAACCATGATGCTATCTAGAGCCCTCTATCTTTATTTTATATTATTTCCCTGCAACCATAGCGCTCGCTATTTTGCGACGGCTAATTACGTTCCTTCTCTTCATCTTTCAACTCGTGCCATCTGACACTTCGGGTAGTAGGCCAAGTAATTTTATTCTTTGTTAAGGGCTCATAGTTTGCTAGGCTTACAGTTGTGGCCTTGAGTGTGAAATTATATGCTTGATAGTTAAAACTTGATAAGTTTAAGTTGTTTTGTAGATTGTGACCAATGATTAACCCTTAGTTTTTAAATCGTGTAATTTGTACCCTCACCTTGATACAAGTTAGACCCCTTTCTCCCTTAACGGCCAGTAACTCCTCTATCCCTACGATTGACACATGTTCTATGAGCACTATGATTAGGACTTAAGGTGACCCTTACCTATATAATGCAATAGGAGACCCTAATAAGAGTTTCTGTTCTATGTACATGTGCAAGATTATTGTGTAGGACCCCCTTAAGACTGTCCCGTATTAGTTTAATTTTTATAAGTTGGGTAGTATACCTCACCACCTAGTATCATATAGCCCTTGTGATCCATTGATGAAGTGTAACTGAATGACATCAATTGTATGCTAACATAAGATGATAGTGTTTATTCAGACTATAGAACTTAGAGGCTCATACCCCTACCTTGTCGACTATCGACTTAGACAAGGAATTAATATGATAACTGTAGAGATTGTAGAGTCTTTTGTTATTGTTGCTTATGTTGTTTTGTTTTTGCAACTTGAATTATTTGTGACTTCTCTCATCATAATCCAGCGTTATATTTTCTGTGCTGCCTTGAATTATGCTGCTATTATAGCCTAGTCTTTGCAAGCTTATTTTTTTTCGAGCTTGATCATGAGACATGTATTATTGGGGACGCCTACTGATACAATTGTCTAATCAGAATCAGTGTATTACGGTCTGGACAACCTTAGTACATTTTGGTTCGCCCTTCGCATAACTACTTTACGTGGATTGAGATATGTAAAGATTAGTAGACGAATATACTTGCCCTAGACATGTCTAAGCGTATTGTATCGGCTACATAACTGTACTAATACGAACAGGCAAACAAGGGATTACCAAAATAGGATTTCAATCCACAACTGCTTTGACAATTCCCATTGAATTATTTAAACGCCTTGATCCCGATACTTTTATTCTATTACCTCTCCCTTGAACTCTTTATTATTGATCTCCGTCTTCCCTTATTTCTGAAAGACGAAACCTCGTGCTTGGTATAAGTTTGATACACAGAGAGTACTAGATATACCCCATAGGCCGATCACATACTTGAGGATTATTCTTTCGTAATTAAGGACATATCATATGTGATATGATCGGCGTTAAAGTTTCGAGGATTGAACGACATGAGTAAATAAATTAAGGGATATTTTCTTAAGGTATATAGCCTTAGGTGATAGGTGGATAAATTCTAAGTTGGATAGTAGTTCATTGTCAACTCGGAAAGAATTTCTCTTAGATTATGATCGAGTAAGACTAGATTGGGAGAGATTCAAGCCATTGTAATTTTGAGAAATTTAGAAGGATGACTAAGATGATGAGTATCAATGAATTGATATCGAGGACCCAATATTTATACCTTAAGTGCATTTTGAACAATGAAGGTAGAATCACCAATTTGAATTTAGAGGATAAATATAGAATTTTAGACCTGAATATTGGTGGACTGCATTTAAATTATTTTTCAATTTGGTGATTTGAATTAAGAATTAAAATCTTGGTTGGACGACCTATTGGAAATAATGAGGATGTGAATGAAATTTAAAGAGTTGAGGCATACAAAATTTTATAAGTGAAAATGGGAATATATTGGACTCAACCCACTTCTAAAGGAGATTATGATAGTTAGAGATCGTGAGATAAAAGTTATATGCGTATGTAAATCTTGGAGATGTTATGTGGATATGGATAATTTGAAACAAGGGGAGAAGAGATAACCACAGGTTAAATTTTGATTGGAGCAGTGGTCATCTTAACCTAGAAGTGATTACAATGGATATGATTAGGATTTTAGTTATCGCAAGAAGATTGCGACTGACTTGCCTTATTGTACATAAAGGATTAACCGATTCTGCCTTATTTTAATTCTGAGGACGACATTGTCTTAAGTTGGCTGGATCGTGAAACCCTCCCTCACCTAAGAATTAGACATACTCGGCCTAGATAGTGAGACTAAGGCTAGATCGAATCCACTTAGAAGTAGAACACGGTATTTTTATTTAATTTTACAATAGTGATATCACTTGGCGCGCCTTACCCTTGCTTCAATAATTGGAGCACTACACTAGCCACTGCCTTTCTACAAATTCTACACCCTTGTCCTAGACATGTCCATCATCCAATTCCCATCTTTGTACAATTTTCCAATTGTTGGACGCTTTTATGCAAAAGAGCATTGTGTGACCACACCATTGGACATGACACATGAAGAAACCTATTTTTCGCTCATATGGATTTTTCCATAATTTTTTTTTTCTTTCGGGATGTGCAACGTGCAACATCGCACACCCCTTTAAACCTAGCCTTGCATTTTAAACAATGCAAATCTTATACCATCATTGCATTCTATCGTGGCTTAATTTTAATTTCGAGGACGAAATTTTTATAAGTTGGGTAGAATGTAAAACCCCCTTCCTAGAAAATCGTATATACCTTTTTATTTATTAATTATTAATTAAATTGTAGTAATTAGGGGCTAAATAGGAGAAATAGATTTTTAATAATTTTTATGTTAGGTGTTCGGGCACTTAGAGGACTTATGCGACCATCAGGAATTTTTCGGAATTTATTCCATGTAGGAGACCCCTTGAGCAGTTGTTAGTCTAACGATGTGCATTACCGTAATCTATAAATTTTCTTATGAGTATATATATATATATATATATATATGTATATACAAATATATATATACGTATATATATATTTTAAAAAGAAAGAAAGAAAAAAGAATTTATTAAATAAGTAACTAAGTATTATAAGTATAATAATAATAATAATAATATTAACAATATCAACCAACTACTACTAAGAAGCAATCAACTTTTGCTTTTCCCATTCAGCCAAACCCTTGCTGTGCCGCCTTCTCTACGAATAGAAAATTCAAAAACCCACTAGACCCGCCTTCAGCCAATTGACAGACCCCTTGCCGACCCTTTTTGCATTCGGTCCATCCATATCCCTTTCTCTCCCTCCTAATTATATATATATATATATATATATATATATATATATATATTAGCTCTCAAACCCTAACCTAATATTTTTAGACCTCCTCTTCCGATCTAGAGCCGTCACCGCAGCCAGAGAAGCCTCCCCAAGCCATCCAACCATCCCGTCGACGCCGACATCGCGAACTGCAGTTTCTCACTCGAGGCACCTTCGCTCCGGCGTGATTTCCCGTTGACTCGCTCGACCAAACACTGTTCCGTTTTCATAGGTATGATCTTCCCTCAACCCTCTCCAATATTTGTTTTATAGTCAACCTCGGAAAACATGTGCCCCTAGGTGCAAAATAGCGCTCAAGTCAGCGCGAGCAGACAGAATTCTGCAATCGCAGAATTCCAGAATGACCGTCCATATTGCCGAGTTTGTATCTCCCACCACAGAGATCCGAATTCGGTGATTCTTTTTGATACCTGTAGATTACATGACCTACTTTATTTTCTGTATTATAACTTTGTGCTATTAGTTGCTGTGGACATAATTGTAGTCGTCACAAAACTGCGCGCACCCACTTTTTCTGGTTTTCCAAAAGTTGGAGATCGGAGCGCGCCCCGCCAAACGGGACTGCCCCACTGTGTGCCAAGTGTACCGAATGGTGCACGCAGTATAACGGGACACGTGAAAATTTGTGGAGACTGATTCGGACGCGTGTGCGCGCCGAAATTAGACCGTATCCGCGGACACATTTCGTGTCGCCACTTTTGTGGAACTCGCGCGTATTTTGTGCACGCTTGTCAGAAGATGATGAAACTTGCGCCACTGGACTCGTGGTAACGCGCTGGTCCTGTGACCCAATTTTCACGCATTTCTGAGACGGTTGACCAGATCGCCAATTGGCGGGCCCCATAGTTGACTTTTTGGACCAAATTGTGTTCGGCTCACCGGAATCCACATTTGAACATACCGTTGGGTTTGTATTGACATCTAGAGTTGTTTGACCTTTAGTTTGTCCCATTTAGAGACTGTTACCCTCGGCACGCTTTTCGGTGCAAAGTGGGCCACATATGGACCCCATTTTTGTCCGAAATTACCGTTTTGCCCCTGTGTCCAAATTGGACGAAAGGGATGTGCTTTTTAGCTATTTTGATCATTTCGGAAATGTTGGTGATATTTATTTCAGCATCCGGAGACATTTGTTCTGTGGCCATAGCTTCTGGTCCTGTGTATTGGACATCTGGACGTGACATTTTGCAGTTTCTTGCCAGACAAGTATACCTTGTCACTGTACTGTTATTTATATTCCATATGTTGCATGCATCTTTATTTTCTGTCCTTAGTTCATATATTTTAATTGTTATATAAAATGATCGCGACGGTGACGTCGCGATAGGTTTTTATTTATGTATTGCATTGACCTTGTTCATGAGACTACCCCATTATCATGTAGCACCATTAGGTTTCATTTGACTGTGACACATATTTTTACACGAGTTGTGAGTCTCATATAGATCACGGACGCATGTATTGACTGATCATCGGTACGTGTGGGACGTGCGTTAGGAATAACTGCTGTTAGAAACTTTGCATGCTAGTAGACTTGGCAGTTATTAGAGGTCCAGGGACATAGTTTATTGTAGTACGGTGGTCCCATCCTTGTCCTTGTTTGGTTGCAGGTTTGGGCTAGGGTACTAAGGATAGGCTATGGACCAAATCGTGTCATGGATGTGACATGCTTAGAGCATGGGGTGGGGAGAACAACAAGTACCGCATTTTAGCTCCTTTGCACTTTCTCCTGTACGCCCGGATTCTCCGCTGGAGATACGGGTCATGATGACCACTATATATTATGTACTATCAGGCGGGCCACCGGCGTTCAAAAGACGACGTGCCTTTTAGGCCCCTGGATCTTCAAAAGAGAACCATGCCAAATCCCAGTTTTCAGCCAGATAGCTCACTTGTGGGAAAAGTTGTTCTTAAACTGCATTCACTTTAGACGGTTAGGCAACCCATTGAATATTTATTTCAGTACTTTATTGGCATGTGTTTAAGTATACTTGTTATGTCCCTCTGAGGACCTGGTCCGCTGCCAGGTGTACCTGTTCTTGAGTATTTGCAGGAGCACAGATTTGGAAGGATATAGATGCTTCGTGGATGTCTTCTTTTCGAGCCGTGATTGGCAGCTGGTGCTTATATTGTTTGAGTGAGTTGTACTTATATTGTATTTACTTTTCCCATTCGAGTTGGTAGTGGATTTGTTTTCATCCAACTATCATCCTTAGATACTTCTTGTTGAGATCTAGTTTCATAGATACTGGTTATTTATTTCTATATGATTTTGGTGGATGAGATTTAGATTTTACCCTGTGACTTGTATTACATTTTATACCACTTGTGGATTTGATGTTCATAATACAGCGTACATGTGGATTTGGTTTCCATATATTGGAGTTGCCATATCCATGCGGCTGGCATGCTTACGTGTCCTAGTCCTACGTATTTTGGGACTGGGGCGTGACACCCGCAGCAAAACTTTTAGGCCAACCCGTATGAAATAACCAACTCCTGTCTAACGAACACCAAGTACAGATAAAGACAAGTATATGACGGTGACTACGTCACCTGGACAAATTCCAACATTTATAACTGAGGTAAAATTACAAGATTGACAAAATCAATGTTGAACCCTTTGCTCTAATAGATTCAACCCCTTCACCACACTCAAGAAGAAAAGAAAGATATTACAATTGAAATCACTTATCAATCCGTAGCAATCTCCCTAACCAAAGTTGACGACTTCTCGATTAGATCTCTTCTTCCTTCTGTCTTGGATGACGAGGTCCTAAGAGTAAAGAACAGACTTTCTCTTATAATTTCTTGTGGACGAGCACCCCGAATCTCAACTTTGTGCTGTGATTTGTGCCTCCACCCTTCTCCTATATTTATAGCATGAGAAATCATATTTTAGATCATAATAGGATTTCCTAAATAGAAAACCTTAAAATAAGAATCATATTCCACCTAAAATAGTCCAACATCAATTATGGACGTCCAAATATGGTCAAATTAAATATTTAATACAAATTTGAAATCTAATCAAATTTTACATTTAATGTAGATTTTTAAATTACATCAAATCAAATATTTGATCATATTTGGGCTCCAAAATTCACCAAATCCAGACTGGACCCCAACAATCTCCCCCTCCAGTCTGATAAGAGGGTGTTCACTACCAAAATATGATGAACTAGCTACGTTTTTAGCGACGTCATAATAAAATGTAGCTAATATTAAACACCTGAGCGACTCTAAAAATAAACGTCGCTATACGTCGCTATTGACGACATATAGCGACAATACTTCAGTTTTTTAAAGAATAATCGCTATAAGCTTCTTTAGCGACGCCATAATAAAACGTCGCTAATATTTACCGACGTTGCTTTTTTTTATTTTTAGCGACGTCGCAAACTTTTCAATTAGTGACGTTTAGCGAAGTCTATTAATGATGTCGCTAATTTTTTAAATTAGCGACATTTAGCGACGTCAATTGATGACATTGCTAAACTTTTAATATATGGTTCAAGATTTTATTTTCTCCCATTCTGTCGATCCCCTTCCCAAAAATTCAAAATCCCCCCCTCTTCCCCCCCTCCGGCGAAGTACCCCCCCTCCGGCGTCCTCCTCCTCCCCCATCCCTACCCCCCTACAGGCTCTCCCACAGCCCCCCTACTCCGGCTCCCCAACCCCGAGCGCCCCCCTCCCGCACGGCTCCTCCCTTCTGGCGTGGCTCCTCCAATCCGATGACCTCAGGCTTCTCCTCCCCCTCCTCTTCTAGGTAAACTATAACCCTCTCGCTCTCTCTCTCTCTCTCTCTCTCTCTCTCTCTCTCTCTCTCTCTCAGATACAGACACGATATGACACTAACACAGACATGACATACACATGCTGATACAGACACGACACGTACACTGTCACAGACAAACCCTGACACAGACACGACACACACACTAACACAAACACGACACATACATACACTGACACGACACACTATCACAGACACACAAACTGAGACAGATATGACACACACACTGACACAGACACGACACTATATATATCCATGTAATTAATTAATTTACCATATTAACACACTTTTTTTTTTGTAAAATAGCATTGCATGTGTGTATTTAACTTAATTGATAAATGATAGGTGTAACCATCCTAAATAGGGTTTCTATATATGTATCGGGGAATCAAGTCAGAGATTTTACTTATCCATTAATGTAGTGTGCCGGATAAATTCATAGAGGGTGTAAACCCTAATCCTAACCCTATATCTCTCTCTCAGAGATACGTACACGATATTTGATAGCGGATATGACACATACACAGACATAGACATGACACGGGATACGACACATACAAATATACTAACACAATATGTCACTGACACGACACGGGACAAGACACAGACCCTCACCCTAACCCTATCTGTCTTCACTGATACGACACAGGACATGACACAGACCCTAACCCAAAGCTGATACACGACACAGACCCTAACCCTATCTAAGTTAATTAGACGCAGTCTTGGGTATCAAGTGAGGTATTGTACAGTGTTTCATGCCCCGATCTCCCGCAGGAATCGGCCGTCCCCGCTGGACGTGAATTACTGCGCCAGCGCTCCCGTGGGACGATCGTTTCTATCGGAGCGCGATGCCGCGCAAGCCTGGAGTTGCGCCCGCATGAGGCAAATACCAAAACGGCCGTTGATAACTAGTTCGCAGAGTCATCATAGCAAAAATATAGAATAAACACAAGTATTGAATCCAAATCAAGCTCTTTATTGATATGAAGTAAAGATTACAAGCGGAGCTAGGCTGAGATTACAAGTCGCTCATGCTCTCTTTTTCTCTCTACAATGAATATGCCCTTAGGCTTATAACTGATTCAAACAATCTGGATGATGATGTTCCCATACATTATGTCTCATATATGTGAGCTCTAGGTCCGCACGCCACGCTCCAAAATACCAAGTGTGGTCCAGCGCCTCATTGGGTTAAGCGATCTCCGAATCCGTACAAATTTTCCCTGCACCCTGCATGCAGACTGGTTGGGTATCATTATATTGAATGCACTGGTGGGGAGGCCTCTCACCCACGCCATAAAATAAACACATTCATTAGTTATGTGCACCGAATGATTTTGTTGTCTTTCTATTCTTTTTTCTTAGGATCAATTACATGGCAATATAATGAAAGTAATATCCGTGTTTGCTCAAGAGTGTCATAATAATGAACAATTGAGTTCGTATTACAATTTCTTACCATTCGGCCTTTCCTGTCATATACATCAATATAAATAATGATCTACTGAATAACAAAGAACATCTATGAAATCCAAGTGCTATGTTCGTGTCTCTGCCTCAGACCCTGTCACGCCCCAGTCCCAAAATACGTAGGACTAGGAACACGTAAGCATGCTAGTCGTATGTATATGACAACTCCAATATATGGATACCATAATACATACGTATGCTGTAATATGAATATTAACTCACATGTGGTATATATATAGTCACAAGTCACAGAATACTAATCTCATCCACAGAACAAGTCATAGAAAAAAAATACCTAAACTAGAATAATGAGTCTGAATAATCCAAGATAATAGTCGGGTGGAGACAAATCCACTACCAATGACTATACCAAAACTAAAATAAGGAAGAAGGGTAAATCTCCAATATAAGTAAGATGATGATATAAAGGTATCAGCGAAGCGATCCATCGCTAGAGATAATCAAGGATGCTCAGAAGGTAAGACCTCCTCGAAAGAGATAAGTAGTAAGTCCTGATCCGTGCTCCTGCGAATAGTTATGAACATCTACACCTGGAAAGGGACAAGGTCCTTAGAGTGACGTAACAAGATACATAGAAGCAAGCCAATTTGAATACAGTAAACATGCATAATGTTTGAAAATATATAAGTATGCTATAAAAGACAATCTATATAAATACAAATGAGGATAACTTTTTGACGTATGGGCATGGGTAGGCTACGCTATCTAATCTCACAACTCACACACACGTCAGGAACATCATCAGCCGACATACCGCGGGGGTAGTGACCCTCGTGACACCATCAATCGACATACCGCGGGGGTAGCGACCATCGGACACGACTACAATAGTGCGTGCTAGTTACTACGGTTCACCAATGTGGTTAAAGCCCATACGCCTACTGATTGTCCTCTCATGATACTAGGTATGATGTGTGTGTCAACATATCTAATATATAGTAATGACTAAAAGAAACTACACATGTGTAATCGCCTGAAATTTTTAGAATTTAAAAACTTAATTTTCAGAATTTATTTAGAATTTTCTTGTAATTTTTAACAAAATTTAACTAAGGTAATCTGATTTTAAATAATTTTTAAAAGATGTTAATTAATATAAAAATATTATAAAAATTATATTTTCTAGTGTAAAATGAAAATCTAGACATAAGATAATTTTTCGGGAATTTATTGGACCCCGAAAGTATTTTTAAAGCCCTAAAAACTATGGTTTAATTAAACCCAAATAAAACCTGAACCCAGTTCAATTAAACCTATTTAAACCAAACCAAAATTGAACCGAACCGGCCGGTCTGAACAAACCAACCCAACCCAATTCTTAGCGGGTCGGATCCGGGTTCGACCCGACCCGCTTGGACCCGACCCGACCCGCCTGAAACCTAACCCCCAAATCCTCGTCTCCCCCGACTGTTCTCCTCCTCAGCGGCCGTTTCTGTCACGCCCCGATCTCCCGCAAGCAGATCGGCAGTTCCCGCTAGGCGGGAATCACCCTCGCCAACGCTCCCGCGGAACGATCGCTTGACCCATCCGGGCGTGATGCCGTACGAGGGTGAGCCACGCCCGTACAAGGCCATGGTTCATTGGCTGGCGGTAAGAGTTCTAAGCCATAAAGTCGCACAGATTGTCCGAGTACAGCGGAGTCATGAACGCATAGGCGATCGGTAACAGGTTCACTGAGTCGACAATATAGCGGAAGCATTGAAACACAAGTTGAAGTAAAGCAAGCTATTTTATTGTTATAAACAAGTGTTACAGGCGGCGTATAGCCGAGATTACAAGTGGCTCAAGCCTCTCTCTCTGAAACATAAAGCGTGCCAAGTGGCTACAATTATGGAATGATTGTACAGGCGATGTTCAGGCGAGTTCGGGCTATGTTCACAACCTTATGTCTTATATATGTGCGTCTGTTCCGGACGCATCGATGCTTCGGAGTGATGTCCACACCATAGCACGTACGAAGGAGGCATCCGCACAGAACGAGGTTTTCCCGCACCCTGCATACAAACTGGTGGATTATCAGTACATTGAATGCACTGGTGGGGAAGCTACTCGCCCGCTCGAAAAATCCAAACACGTAATATAAGTTCCGTGCACCAACTATTTAGTTGTCTTTCTAGTTGCCTTAGGATCAGTTTCATGCAAATATTGAATAGCCTAACGTGTCGGGCAGTGCGTCGTGCAACATGAGAGGAAACACGGCAAGACTTACCAACTTACCATCTCCTTCCCTGTCCAAGGCAAACATTGAGGCAAACATTGTTAATTCAAGCACGGGCAAGTATAAGCATTCAGGAGGCATAACATATGCAAACACGAGGGTCATTTTATCATGATCGTTCAGGTGTTCAGTTGATGCGATGCAATAACTCGCACGCGAATAGCCGCTAAGCGAGGATGACTTATCTATATGAACAGTTGTCGCTAGCATAGCCATAAAGGACAATAGTCACTGGCGGTAATGGTATGTAGCAAAAGTACAAGGGGCGCTACATGCCATCCCGTCCAGCACAATGGACTATACAGTAGGGTTCAGTCACTAGAGTGAATGGTATGCAGCGAAAGAACGGTAGGCGCTGCACACTATCTCGTCCAGTACAGTAGGCTGAAACAATGGAGTTCCATCCGGATCGGAGCGGCCTCAGTGCCCCGGAGACCGTCCGTGGAACTATGCCTCATTTCCGAGTTGTCCGCGACATGCAAGTCAGGGTCTTTTCCAATTTCACGAGATACACGAGTACTGTAGAACAGGAGTACAGTGGTACAGTAGAACAGTAGTACAGTAGTGCACGAGTACATGAGATGCTTGAATCATGATTCTGTACGGTGATTAACTTGCCTTGATGCATTCCCCTGGTTCGGGGATTTGCCTTGGGTGACCTAACGGTCCCGGATACTTGTAGGTTCATTCAGGCACGGAACGACTACGTAGTAGTCTCTCGGGGTTTGGATGAAAACATGGCAACATTCAAGCAAACAAGCATGCATTTCTAAGGAACATAGGTAAACACGTTTGCTCGGACCCAAAGGTAAGCCAAGAGATGAAACTGTTAGGGGACTTAGCATGCGAGGGTCTGAATATAAGCAGTATTTCAATTTCCATGTTCTAGCATAAGCAATACAAGTTAGGATTATTCCCTTAGCTAGGTGCGTTGGATTCTTATTAGCATGCAGGGGGTGAATCACCTAGCGACTAGCATTATTATTCCAGATTTTATGTGTGTTGGCTAAGCAAAGACAAGTTCACCGTAGCCACCCACCTTAGCGATGATTCACCTCGGTAGAGCGATACGTCAAGCGAGCCTCTGAAAGCCTAAGCCGGATTCCTGTAGGGACAAGTCTGGATATCATTTGCTTCTCTTTTGAGGCAAAGCGGGTCGGGACAGTTGCACTTTGCTGATTGAGTCGGCAGTCCGCTAGAACGGAACGGGGTGTTACATCCTACCCAACTCAGAAAAAGTCTCGTCCTCGAGACTTACTGAGGACAAGCAGTAATCTAGGGTTGAGGCAATCCAAGATAAATCGTTATACTTGTTCATTTGGATATTCACTTACATAAGCTTCAAAATCAGCATATCGCTTAGACTAGATCGTGTGCACTTTCGAAGGGCCCCTCTAGCGTGAACACATCAACCAGCTTAGTGATAGCGAAGTCTTAGCACTCGAGTTCACCTTTTCTTAAGTCTTGGATGGTACACTAGTTCAAGGCATCCCTCGAATAGATGCATTCAACCAAACTTAGAGTTAGTAAAATCGGACAAGCTACTAGCGATACTCTCAAGGGTTCGCACAGGTTGGCACAAAGGCCACTCACAGCACAACATCATACAAGCAAGCATAACATTACATTCAAAATGCATTTTGAAAGTATTTAGACTTATTGTTGGAACTGTAGCGTCCCGCTTCGCGTCGATGCTATGTACAAGTGAGATGGCCTTGCTTGCTCCAACGGAAGTCTTCTCGGAGAGTTTTCGACCGATTAATCAAGGTGAGTGGGCAGAACTGCATTCTCTGATTCTTGCACGACTTAATAATGAATCTGAGTTTTAAATGCTTATTTGCTTAAGAAGAAATGTTTTCATACGAAAATGATAGAACCGACTCAGCATGCTAACAAGAGAACTCACATAGCTTGTCACTGAAACGAATATGCTGCCTAGCTAAAAGAATATGTATGCTTGTCCGAAATGAAATAGAACCCTTGCTATGCTAAGAATATAGAACTGCATGTTTTATTTGATGTGATAATAGACCCGTGCCATGCTAGTCTCAACTAAAAGATCGTTTATATGTTTGCTTGTCATCGTGTTTATATGGCTTGTCTTGAATGCTTGTTTCGATGTGAGAGTAAATGCTTGTCATGTGTGTGCTAGACTAGTAGCCCACCTGAGGTCCGGTCCTACGGGATCTTGGGGGTGCGGCTATTAGGAATGTGATATGATGGTTTAAATGTGCTTGTCATGTTGTGTGCTATTGTGATAGAGACAAGAGACATGTGGGTGCTTGCGGTGGATGGGGGACAAACGATATGTGGGAGACCGATAACGCGCCCTGAGCTCGGGGCGTGGATATTGGAAGGGAGGATGGTGATGCGATGGGGTAAGACTAATAGTGCGCCCTGAGGATCGGTCCTTCGGGATCTTGGGGGGCGTGGCTATTAGAGGGAGGTGGTGCTTCTGTTGAGAAGAGTCGAGTCTGCATTAGAGAAGTGTATGGAGATAAGCTGCATTCAGGTCGTTAGGGAGCATGCTAGGCTAGCCTTCTTGCATACCTAACTGTTTGATGCAGAGACGGACAGGGAACTAAAGAACGGTAAAACATATATGTTTATGCAATTGTTGCTAACTTGTATGTCTGCTGCAGGGATAACCGTTCGGCCGTGGGTAAGAAATATTAGTTTATACATAAGCCTGCTTATTCATTTTGTCTGCATCGTAGAGACCACCTGTTAGCGCTTCATGCATTGCATTCGGTCGGACAATGGCTATTAGTGCAGAGCTGAACCTTGGCTACGGCTGCTTCGGCAGTAATGTGCAACCATGAGTCACAGCTGCTAATAGCATCAGATAAAGGAGTCATTGGTTAGCTGGATTACCGCTACCGATCCTGAGTTACTCGAGGACCGACCTCTGATTGATAGTTAACTTGTGTGCTTGAATGATAGTCCCTAAACGCTGCCTGTCCCTAGAATCCGTGCATATAGTTCACCGAACACGCTGCGCACACCCGAACAGGATTCCTCATGCTTGAATTGGTTGCCTCGATTGATTGGTTGTTTGATTATGTTTTCAAAGAATGTTTCCAAACAATGTAATATGACTCTGCTAGGACTGCATGTAAAGAACCTAAGTAAGACTAGCAAGATTACTAGTAATGCAATGTTTTGCCACATGATTACTTAGTGTGGGTTTCAGGGGATGTAGCTTCTGTTCGGTTATTTTATCTCACCAGTACTTGTATAAAGTGCTGACCCCCCAACAGTTTGCTTGTTCTCAGGTGCTCGTCCGTCTGAGGAAGCGATAGCCGTGCCTCATCCCAAGGAGCCGGAGAGTTTGTACCTGCTTTGAGCTGCTTTCAGATAGAGGGACATAATGTATGGAACGGTGTTATTGTAATCGAGAGAAGAGTGCTTGAGCGAATTGTAATCTCGGCCACGTGCCGCTTGTAACACTTTCGATTATCAATAAAAGAGACTATTTTTCATATGCCATTAAGTCTTCACTTTTCTGCAATGTTATGTGCCGCTGCTTCAGTATAGAATAGCTTACTTGCCCTTGTATCAAAGCTTTGGCCTTGTGCAAGCGCACTTTAGGCTTGCACGGTATCACGTCCCGATGAGAACGATTGTCCTGCGGGAGAGCTGTAACGTGGTGATTCACGTTCAGCGGGGACGATCGAGCTCGTGGGAGATTGGGGCGTGACATAATGGTATCAGAGCGACTCAATTCTTTGCCCATTCCGTTGCTTCCAACTCTGAGATGTGCCTGATGTGAGATGCAATGAGCGTTCCATACAATGAGTCCATAAATATTCTCAAAGTTGCCGGCAAAAGTTTTCTGGATTTGTTTTTATTGCTTGAGATGTGATTTGTAGATTTCAGGATTGCTAGAGTTTTGATTTGTGATGGTGAGGGATGAGGACTATTGCTGCTTTGTGATTTCGTGAGTTTCTTCTTGAGTTTCGAGGACGAAACTCTTTATTGGTGGGTAAGTATGTAGCGTCCCGCTTCGCGTCGACGCTATGTACAAGTGAGATGGCCTTCCTTGCTCCAACGAAAGTCTTCTCGGAGAGTTCCCGACTGATTAATCAAGGTGAGTGGGCAGAACTGCATTCTCTGATTCTTGCACGACTTAATAATGAATCTGAGTTTTAAATGCTTCTTTGCTTAAGAAGAAATGTTTTCATAAGAAAATGATAGAACCGACTCAGCATGCTAACAAGAGAACTCACATAGCTTGTCATGCTGCCTAGCTAAGAGAATATGTATGCTTGTCCGAAATAAAATAGAACCCTTGCTATGCTAAGAATATAGAACTGCATGTTTTACTTGATGTGATAATAGACCCGTGCCATGCTAGTCTCAACTAAAAGATCGTTTATATGATTGCTTGTCATCGTGTTTATATGGCTTGTCTTGAATGCTTGTTTCGATGTGAGAGTAAATGCTTGTCATGTGTGTGCTAGACTAGTAGCCCACCTGAGGTCCGGTCCTACGGGATCTTGGGGGTGCGGCTATTAGGAATATGATACGATGGTTTAAATATGCTTGTCATGTTGTGTGCTATTGTGATAGAGACAAGAGACATGTGGGTGCTTGCGGTGGATGGGGGACAAACGATATGTGGGAGACCGATAACGCGCCCTGAGCTCGGGGCGTAGATATTGGAAGGGAGGATGGTGATGCGATAGGGTAAGACTAATAGTGCGCCCTGAGGATCGGTCCTTCGGGATCTTGGGGGGCGTGGCTATTAGAGGGAGGCGGTGCTTCTGTTGAGAAGAGTCGAGTCTGCATTAGAGAAGTGTATGGAGATAAGCTGCATTCAGGTCGTTAGGGAGCATGCTAGGCTAGCCTTCTTGCATACCTAACTGTTTGATGCAGAGACGGACAGGGAACTAAAGAACGGTAAAACATATATGTTTATGCAATTGTTGCTAACTTGTATGTCTGCTGCAGGGATAACCGTTCGGCCGTGGGTAAGAAATATCAGTTTATACATAAGCCTGCTTATTCATTTTGTCTGCATCGTAGAGACCACCTGTTAGCGCTTCATGCATTGCATTCGGTCGGACAATGGCTATTAGTGCAGAGCTGAACCTTGGCTACGGCTGCTTCGGTAGTAATGTGCAACCATGAGTCACAGCTGCTAATAGCATCAGATAAAGGAGTCATTGGTTAGCTGGATTACCGCTACCGATCCTGAGTTACTCGGGGACCGACCTCTGATTGATAGTTAACTTGTGTGCTTGAATGATAGTCCCTAAACGCTGCCTGTCCCTAGAATCCGTGCATATAATTCACCGAACACGCTGCGCACACCCGAACAGGATTCCTCGTGCTTGAATTGGTTGCCTCGATTGATTGGTTGTTTGATTATGTTTTCAAAGAATGTTTCCAAACAATGTAATATGACTCTGCTAGGACTGCATGTAAAAAACCTAAGTAAAACTAGCAAGATTACTAGTAATGCAATATTTTGCCACATGATTACTTAGTGTGGGTTTCAGGATAGCTTCTGTTCAGTTGTTTTATCTCACCAGTACTTGTATAAAGTGCTGACCCCCCAAACAGTTTGCTTGTTCTCAGGTGCTCGTCCGTCTGAGGAAGCGATAGCCGTACCTCATCCCAAGGAGCCGGAGAGTTTGTACCTGCTTTGAGCTGCTTTCAGATAGAGGGACATAATGTATGGAACGGTGTTATTGTAATCGAGAGAAGAGTGCTTGAGCGAATTGTAATCTCGGCCACGTGCCGCTTGTAACACTTTCGATTATCAATAAAAGAGACTATTTTTCATATGCCATTGAGTCTTCACTTTTCTTAAATGTTATGTGCCGCTGCTTCAGTATAGAATAGCTTACTTGCCCTTGTATCAAAGCTTTGGCCTTGTGCAAGTGCACTTTAGGCTTGCACGGCATCACGTCCCGATGAGAACGATTGTCCTGCGGGAGAGCTGTAACGTGGTGATTCAAATTCAGCGGGGACGATCGAGCTCGCGGGAGATTGGGGCATGACAGGAACATCCCATCGAGGCATTGAGAGAGAGCGTGCACATAACCCACGAACGAGCTATCGAAACTGAGATATCGAATTGAAGTCCAAAGGCGTAGAAGCCAGGCTCTGATACCACTATGTCACGCGCCGATTTCCCGTAGGCAAATCGGCCGTTCCTGCTAGGCGGGAATCACCCTCGCCAGCGCTCCCGCGGAACGATCGCTTGACCCATCCGGGCGTGATGTCGCACGAGCGTGAGCCACACCCGTGCAAGGCCATAGTTCATTGGCTGGCGGTAAGAGTTCTAAGCCACAGAGTCGCACAGATTGTCCGAGTGCAGCGGAGTCATGAACGAATAGGCGATCGATAACAGGTTCACTGAGTCGACAATATAGCGGAAGCATTGAAACACAAGTTGAAGTAAAGCAAGCTCTTTTATTGATATGAACAAGTGTTACAGGCGACGTATAGCCGAGATTACAAGTCGCTCAAGCCTCTCTCTCTGAAACATAAAGCGTGCCAAGTGGCTACAATTGTGGAATGATTGTACAGGCGATGTTCCGGCGAGTTTGGGCTATGTTCACAATATTATGTCTTATATATGTGCTTCTGTTCCGGATGCACCGATGCTACGGAGTGATGTCCACGCCTTAGCACGTACGAAGGAGGCATCCGCACCGAACGAGGTTCTCCCGCACCCTGCATACAAACTGGTGGATTATCAGTATATTGAATGCACTGGTGGGGAAGCTACTCGCCCGCTCGACAAATCCAAACACGTAATATAAGTTTCGTGCACCAACTATTTAGTTGTCTTTCTAGTTGCCTTAGGATCAGTTTCATGCAAATATTAAATAGCCTAACGTGTCGGGCAGTGCGTCATGCAATATGAGAGAAAACACGACGAGACTTACCAACTTACCATCTCCTTTCCTGTCCAAGGCAAACATTGAGGCAAACATTGTTAATTCAAGCACGGGCAAGTATAAGCATTCAGGAGGCATAGCATATGCAAACACGAGGGTCATTTTATCATGATTATTCAGGTATTTAGTTGATGCGATGCAATGACTCGCACGCAGATAGCCGCTAAGCGAGGATGACTTATCTATATGAACAGTTGTCGCTGGCATAGCCATAAAGGACAATAGTCACTGGCGGTAATGGTATGCAGCGAAAGTACAAGGGGCGCTACATGCCATCCCGTCCAGCACAATGGACTATACAGTAGGGTTCAGTCACTGGAGAGAATGGTATGCAGCGAAAGAACGGTAGGCGCTGCACACTATCTCGTCCAGTATAGTAGGTTGAAACAATGGAGTTCCATCCGGATCGGAGCGGCCCCAGTGCCCCGGAGACCGTCCGTGGAACTATGCCTCGTTTCCGAGTTGTCCGCGACATGCAGGTCAGGGTCTTTTCTAATTTCATGAGATACACGAGTACTTTAGAACAGGAGTATAGTGGTACAGTAGAACAGTAGTACAGTAGTGCACGAGTACAGGAGATGCTTGAATCATGATTCTGTACGATGATTAACTTACCTTAATGCATTCTCCTGGTTCAGAGATTTGCCTTGGGTGACCTAACGGTCCCGGATACTTGTAGGTTCATTCAGGCACGGAACGACTACGTAGTAGTCTCCCGGGGTTTGGATGAAAACATGGCAACATTCAAGCAGACAAGCATACGTTTCTAAGGAATATAAGTAAACACGTTTGCTCGGACCCGAAGGTAAGCCAAGAGATGAAACTGTTAGGGGACCTAGCATGCGAGGGTCTGAATATAAGCAGTATTTCAATTTCCATGTTCTAGCATAAGCAATACAAGTTGGGATTATTCTCTTAGCTAGGTGCGTTGGATTCTTATTAGCATACAGGGGGTGAATCACCTAGCGACTAGCATGAATATTCCAGATTTTATGTGTGCTGGCTAAGCAAAGACAAGTTTACCGTAGCCACCCACCTTGGCGATGAGTCGCCTCGGTAGAGCGATACGTCAAGCGAGCCTCTGAAAGCCTAAGCCGGATTCCTGTAGGGACAAGTCTGGATATCATTTGCTTCTCGTTTGAGGCAAAGCGGGTCGGGACAGTTGCACTTTGCCGATTGAGTCGGCAGTCCGCTAGAACGGAACGGGGTGTTACATCCTACCCAACTCAGAAAAAGTCTCGTCCTCGAGACTTACTGAGGATAAGCAGTAATCTAGAGTTGAGGCAATCCTAGACAAGTCGTTATACTTGTTCATTTGGATATTCACTTGCACAAGCTTCGAAATCAGCATATCGCTTAGACTGGATCGTATGCACTTTCGAAGGGCCCCTCTAGCGTGAACACGTCAACCAGCTTAGTGATAGCGAAGTCTTAGTACTCGAGTTCACCTTTTCTTAAGTCTTGGATGGTGCACTAGTTCAAGGCGTCCCTCGAATATATGCATTCAACCAAACTTAGAGTTAGTAAAATCGGACAAGCTACTAGCGATACTCTCAAGGGTTCGCACAGGTTGGCACAAAGGCCACTCACAGTACAACATCATACAAGCAAGCATAACATTACATTCAAAACGCATTTTGAAAGTATTTAGACTTATTGTTGGAACATCCCATCGAGGCATTGAGAGAGAGCGTGCACATAACCCACGAACGAGCTTTCGAAACTGAGATATCGAATTGAAGTCCAAAGGCGTAGAAGCCAGGCTCTGATACCACTATGTCACACCCCGATTTCCCGTAGGCAAATCGGCCATTCCCGCTAGGCGGGAATCACCCTCGCCAGCGCTCCCGCGGAACGATCGCTTGACCCATCCGGGCGTGATGCCGCACGAGCGTGAGCCACGCCCGTGCAAGGCCATGGTTCATTGGCTGGCGGTAAGAGTTCTAAGCCACAGAGTCGTACAGATTGTCCGAGTGCAGCG
Source organism: Iris macrosiphon (assembly GCA_036927795.1). Lineage (NCBI taxonomy): Eukaryota > Viridiplantae > Streptophyta > Magnoliopsida > Asparagales > Iridaceae > Iris > Iris macrosiphon. The sequence continues at coordinate 88,015,291 of JAYESA010000016.1, forward strand.
AAGTCAGGAACGCATAGGCGATCGGTAACAGGTTCACTGAGTCGACAATATAGCGAAAGCATCGAAACTCAAGTTGAAGTAAAGCAAGCTCTTTTATTGATATGAACAAGGGTTACAGGCAGCGTACAGCCGAGATTACAAGTCGCTCAAGCCTCTCTCTCTGAAACATAAAGCGTGCCAAGTGGCTACAATTGTGGAATAATTGTACAGGCGAGTTTGGGCTATGTTCACAACATTATGTCTTATATATGTGCTTCTATTCCGGATGCACCGATGCTACGGAGTGATGTCCACGCCTTAGCACGTACGAAGGAGGCATCCACACCGAACGAGGTTCTCCCGCACCCTGCATACAAACTAGTGGATTATCAGTACATTGAATGCACTGGTGGGGAAGCTACTCGCCCGCTCGATAAATCCAAATACGTAATATAAGTTCCGTGCACCAACTATTTAGTTGTCTTTCTAGTTGCCTTAGGATCAGTTTCATGCAACTATTGAATAGCCTAACGTGTCGGGCAGTGCGTCGTGCAACATGAGAGAAAATACGGCGAGACTTACCAACTTACCATCTCCTTCCCTGTCCAAGGCAAACATTGAGGCAAACATTGTTAATTCATGCACGGGCAAGTATAAGCATTCAGGAGGCATAGCATATGCAAACACCAGGGTCATTTTATCATGATTGTTCAGGTATTTAGTTGATGCGATGCAATGACTCGCACGCGGATAGCCGCTAAGCGAGGATAACTTATCTATATGAACAGTTGTCGCTGGCATAGCCATAAAGGATAATAGTCATTGGCGGTAATGGTATGCAGCGAAAGTACAAGGGGCGCTACATGCCATCCCGTCTAGCATAATGGACTATACAGTCGGGTTCAGTCACTGGAGAGAATGGTATGCAGCGAAAGAACGGTAGGCGCTGCACACTATCTCGTCCAGTACAGTAGGCTGAAACAATGGAGTTCCATCCGGATCGGAGCGGCCCCAGTGCCCCGGAGACCGTCCGTGGAACTATGCCTTATTTTCGAGTTGTCCGCGACATGCAGGTCAGGATCTTTTCCAATTTTACGAGATACACGAGTACTATAGAACAGGAGTACAGTGGTACAGTAGAACAGTAGTACAGTAGTGCACGAGTACAGGAGATGCTTGAATCATGATTCTGTATGGTGATTAACTTGCCTTGATGCATTCCCCTGGTTCGGGGAATTGCCTTGGGTGACCTAACGGTCCCGGATACTTACAGGTTCATTCAGGTATGGAACGACTACGTAGTAGTATCCCGGGGTTTGGATGAAAACATGGCAACATTCAAGCAGACAAGCTTGCATTTCTAAGGAACATAAGTAAACACGTTTGCTCGGACCCGAAGGTAAGCCGAGAGATGAAACCGTTAGGGGACTTAGCATACGAGGGTCTGAATATAAGCAGTATTTTAATTTCCATGTTCTAGCATAAGCAATACAAGTTGGGATTATTCCCTTAGCTAGGTGCGTTGGATTCTTATTAGCATGCAGGGGGTGATTCACCTAGCGACTAGCATGACTATTCCAGATTTTATGTGTGCTGGCTAAGCAAAGACAAGTTCACCGTAGCCACCCACCTTAGTGATGATTCGCCTCGGTAGAGCGATACGTCAAGCGAGCCTATGAAAGCCTAAGCCGGATTCCTGTAGGGACAAGTCTGGATATCATTTGCTTCTCATTTGAGGCAAAGCGGGTCGGGACAATTGTACTTTGCCGATTGAGTCGACAGTCCGCTAGAACGGAACGGGGTGTTACATCCTACCCAACTCAAAAAAAGTCTCGTCCTCGAGACTTACTGATGACAAGCAGTAATCTAGGGTTGAGGCAATCCTAGACAAGTCGTTATACTTGTTCATTTGGATATTCACTTACACAAGCTTCGAAATTAGCATATCGCTTAGACTGGATCGTGTGCACTTTCGAAGGGCCCCTCTAGCGTGAACATGTCAACCAGCTTAGTGATAGCGAAGTCTTAGCACTCGAGTTCACCTTTTTTTAAGTCTTGGATGGTGCACTAGTTCAAGGCGTCCCTCGAATAGATGCATTCAACCAAACTTAGAGTTAGGGAAATTGGACAAGCTACTAGCGATACTCTCAAGGGTTCGCACAGGTTGGCACAAAGGCCACTCACAGCCCAACATCATACAAGCAAGCATAATATAATATTCAAAACGCATTTTAAAAGTATTTAGACTTATTGTTGGAACATCCCATCGAGGCATTGAGAGAGAGTGTGCACATAACCCACGAACGAGCTTTCGAAACTGAGATATCGAATTAAAGTCCAAAGGCGTAGAAGCCAGGCTCTGATACCACTATGTCATGTCCTGATTTCCCGCAGGCAAATCGGTCGTTCCCGCTAGGCGGGAATCACCATCGCCAGCGCTCCCGCGGAACGATCACTTGACCCATCCGGGCGTGATGCCGTACGAGCGTGAGCCACGCCCGTGCAAGGCCATGGTTCATTGGCTGGCGATAAGAGTTCTAAGCCACAGAGTCGCACAGATTATCCGAGTGCAGCGGAGTCATAAACGCATAGGCGATCGGTAACAGGTTCACTGAGTCGACAATATAGCAGAAGCATTGAAACACAAGTTCAAGTAAAGCAAGCTCTTTTATTGATATGAACAAGTGTTACAGGCGGCGTATAGCCGAGATTATAAGTCGCTCAAGCCTCTCTCTCTGAAACATAAAGAGTGCCAAGTGGCTACAATTGTGGAATGATTGTACAGGCGATGTTCAGGCGAGTTCGGGCTATGTTCACAACATTATGTCTTATATATGTGCTTCTGTTCCGGATGCACCGATGCTTCGGAGTGATGTCCACGCCTTAGCACGTACGAAGGAGGCATCCGCACCGAACGAGGTTCTCCCGTACCCTGCATACAAACTGGTGGATTATCAGTACATTGAATGCACTGGTGGGGAAGCTACTCGCCCGCTCGACAAATCCAAACACGTAATATAAGCTCCGTGCACCAACTATTTAGTTGTCTTTCTAGTTGCCTTAGGATCAGTTTCATGCAAATATTGAATAGCCTAACGTGTCGGACAGTGCGTCATGCAACATGAGAGAAAATACGGCGAGACTTACCAACTTACCATCTCCTTCCCTGTCCAAGGCAAACATTGAGGCAAATATTGTTAATTTAAGCACGGGCAAGTATAAGCATTCAGGAGGCATAGCATATGCAAACACCAGGGTCATTTTATCATGATCGTTCAGGTATTCAGTTGATGCGATGCAATGACTCGCACGCGGATAGCCGCTAAGCGAGGATGACTTATCTATATGAACAGTTGTCGCTGGCATAGCCATAAAGGACAATAGTCACTGGCGGTAATGGTATGCAGCGAAAGTACAAGGGGCGCTACATGCCATCCCGTCCAGCACAATGGACTATACAGTCGGGTTCAGTCACTGGAGAGAATGGTATGCAGCGAAAGAACGGTAGGCGCTGTACACTATCTCGTCCAGTACAGTAGGTTGAAACAATGGAGTTCTATCCGGATCGGAGCAGCCCCAGTGCCTCGGAGACCGTCCGTGGAACTATGCCTTATTTTCGAGTTGTCCGCGACATGCAGGTCAGGATCTTTTCCAATTTTACGAGATACACGAGTACTGTAGAACAGGAGTACAGTGGTACAGTAGAACAGTAGTACAGTAGTGCACGAGTACAGGAGATGCTTGAATCATGATTCTGTACGGTGATTAACTTGCCTTGATGCATTCCCCTGGTTCGGGAATTTGCCTTGGGTGACCTAACGGTCCCGGATACTTACAGGTTCATTCAGGTATGGAACGACTACGTAGTAGTCTCCCGGGGTTTGGATGAAAACATGGCAACATTCAAGCAGACAAGCATGCGTTTCTAAGGAACATAAGTAAACACGTTTGCTCGGACCCAAAGGTAAGCCGAGAGGTGAAACCGTTAGGGGACTTAGCATGCGAGGGTCTGAATATAAGCAGTATTTTAATTTCCATGTTCTAGCATAAGCAATACAAGTTAGGATTATTCCCTTAGCTAGGTTCATTGGATTCTTATTAGCATGCAGGGGGTGAATCACCTAGCGACTAGCATGAATATTCTAGATTTTATGTGTGCTGGCTAAGCAAAGACAAGTTCACCGTAGCCACCCACCTTAGCGATGATTCGTCTCGGTAGAGCGATACGTCAAGCGAGCCTCTGAAAGCCTAAGCCGGATTCTTGTAGGGACATGTCTGGATATTATTTGCTTCTCGTTTAAAGCAAAGCGAGTCGGGACAGTTGCACTTTGCCGATTGAGTCGGCAGTCCGCTAGAACAGAACGGGGTGTTACAGTTTCCGCCGCTGTGCCGTCGGCAACCTATCGTTTCAGCTCCGGCCTCCACCGCTTTCCCTTCACCTCCCTCAATCCCCGGCGGCCGTCCTCCTCCCCCTACTGCTATATAAATCCCTCTTCCCTACCGGCCGCCCAGCTCCACTTCCTCCCCGTCCTCCGCCGTCCACCGACCCTAACCTCCGACCCCCTTTCCGCTGTGCCTCCTCCCCTGCGATGCCATGAACCCCCCCGAGCTCGCCGCCTCACCGCCAGCCTCCAGCCTCCAGCCTCCAGCGAGCTCCCCAGCCGCCTCGCCGTCGCCTTCATCCCTTCTAACGAACTCTCGAGCCGCAGCTCCTCTCACCGCCCAGACACCCACAGAACCCGACGCCTCCTGCCCTCACCCCGACTCCGGCCGCCCATCTCTCCAGAACCTGACGCCTCCTGCCCTCACCCCAACTTCGGCCAGCTTTCGAGCCCGACGCTTCCAGAAGCCGCAGCACCCGCCGCCGCCTCCACCAGTGAGCCCCGGCCGCCCGCAGTCGACTCACTCCGACGACACCCATCCCCGTCCAGCGCAGTCCCCGACGAGTGGCAGAACCCTAACCCTAGCCCGGACACGTCCAGGATACGGAAATGGTGTCGAATCGACACACGGATACGAGAATATCAGTTTCACGGAGCCCTGTTCAGGTACCCATTTCTCTCTCCTTGCGGCCCCAATTTCTGTGCTGTCAGTTGTGTCGCATAGACTGTGTAACCCTCTCGATGCCCGTGCAACCTGCTCGGTGCATCGCGTCCTGTATTGGTCACGAACCACGATCCAAAAACAGGAAAACCAACGCCCTGTTTCACCCCGGAACTGAGTACGCCCCGCCAAACGGGACAACTTGGTCGCGTGCGGTCTTCACCGAAACGTGCACATCGTTGATAAGGACGTACGGAATTTCACAAAAGTTGATTTGGATGTGCGTGCACACCGGAATCAACGCGTATCCACCGACAACGTCCCATATCTGTCCATTCTGGAATACGTCGTAACTTTGTGTACACATGTCGGATCAAAATGAAACTTGTGCCATCAGACTCGTAGCAATACGCTGGTCCTGTGACCCAAGTTTGGTTCGATTCTGAGAACGTTGACAAAATCACGTATCGTGGGCCCCACAGGCTCCACTTGACTGGCGATTTTGAGATTGGCTCATCGGAATCCAATTCTGGAATTTCCGTTGGGTTCGTATCATCGTTCCTGACTTGTTGACACTAAGTTGGATAAATTTGGAGACCTTTGATCCTGACCCATTTTTGGGTGCAAAGCGGCCCACATATGGACCCCATTTTGACCAGGAAATGTCATTTTTGCCCTTGTGTCCAAATTGGACTTAAGAACAGACGTTTCTAGCTATTTTATATTTTTTGAGATTATTGGTAATGTCTATTTCAGCTTTTGGAAGAGTATCTACAGGACCCACTGATACCGGGACAGTTGTTGGTATTCCAACCCAGGTAAGTGTACCTTGCCAAACTTTGTTGTCTTGTTACATATTTCCTTGCTTAATTATAATTATTGTACATGCTTAAACCTAGGACCGTGTGACTTACTTAGCGTCCGATTAATAGTCGGGTGTCAACCCCGTACGCGGTGTTGTGTACGTCATATAGAGATGGACATTCGAGACCCTTTATATTCTCGTACTTATTTTATCAAGTACATTATAACCCAGGACACCTGACACCATACATATGATAGAATCTTCCTGAGATATTCATGGTGATTCTGTGTAGGATACAGGATTGACATAGATATTATATTCTTAGAGATTATATGACTTGTTGCATTAGCTATGATCTCACGTGACATGGACATGAGACGTTATGGACATGAGACGTGTGGTTATATTGGGTGGGGAGAGACACACAGGCTACAGGCTGTTCTATATATATCTACTACTATTGTGAGGTTGTAGACCCTCGAGCAGAGCTAGACCCATTACTTGTTATTACTGCTACCGGCTCCCCGACACAGAGCTTGTAGCGGTCTCAGCCTGAGTACTAGTGATGTTCTTACTTGCATTTCACATAGATGGTTTTGTAGTGACCCTACTTGTTATATTTACTATTTCACTGCATTTATTTTGGCTTGTATTATCTGTACCTTGTTATATCCCCTGAGGACCTGGATTCCGGATGATGTCCCCAAGTGTAGCAGAAGAGCATTATCCCGAGGTTTACGGGACATGAGCAGAAGCTGTAGCAGAACCTGATACTGGAGCTGTACCAATCCCAGAGGAAGAGGTGATGGCTGAAGACTTTTCCTGAGTTTATATTTGTAGTCATCAGTTACTTTATTTTGGACTCTTTTGTTCTGGTCTGTTGAACCAGTGTATTAGACCATTATCGGGTTGTTCCCCGAAATACTTTGTTGAGACTGGATGTTGGTTTACTTTTTTTATTGCTGTTGATCTTATTATCTTTTGTGGATGAGATTAGTTATGACATGTTATAGTAGACCTTATTTTACAGCTTAAGTACACCCTAGTGGATCTATTAAATTGGGTTGTCCATCAGAGTGTGCTGCTGGCCATTGCCACGTGTCTAGTCCCTTGATAGTTTGGGACAGGGGCGTGACAAGGTTTTTGTGGTAGCCCATACAGGTCATGACTAAATTGTTCGGTTTCAACTTAGGGACCGAGCACGCCTGTAACAAACATATGATAAGTTATAGGATCTCATCCATTGTTTGAATCATTTTTGAACTCTATATCAAATTCAAATTAAGTACTTAATTTACATCCTGCTTTGATTCTACTGAGCGTTCTCATAAAAGTTTATTTTGGATGCAGAGTAATGGATCCAAAAATTGGAGATGAGAATCCCTTGGGTACACCACAAGATGATGTGGTTACCTATGGAGACGGAGTGACACAAGAGAGTAGAGGGCAATCCTCTCAAAACGATCAAGCTGAACAACATAATTCAAGGTTCCGGCGTGACGATATCCCACCTCCGCCACAGTTCACTCCACAGATGCCTGTCTTTCCATCAGGGCAAGCCATGGACGGGCAGCAGATATTTTAGATATTTTACGCCATGATGCAAGCCCAACAGCAGGTTCAACAAGAGGCGCAGCGTCATGAGGCAGAGTATTTGAGAACCAGCCTAGTAACCGTACTGGAGCAGGTGAACCCACAAGCTAGGCGACCAGCGACGGGATCTATCACTAATTTCCGTCAACTGAAGCCCCGTACCTTTTCGGGCAAGGAGGGACCAACTGAAGTGCACGAGTGGCTCACGAACACACAGTACCAGTTGGAAGCAGCTGAACTTCCGAGGGAGAGATGGATGACTACTGTCAGGATGCAGTTAACTGACAATGCACATCATTGGTGGCTATCAGAAGAGAGGAGGCTTGGACTGGACCGAGTCACTTGGGAAGAGTTCTCCAAACTCTTTCAGGAGATGTACATCCCAGCTGTTGCTCGATCGGAACTTTGAGACAAATTCAACCGCCTTATCCAAGGCAATATGTCGGTGGAAGAGTATAATGCTGAATTCATTCGCCTGAGTTACTTCGCCCCTTCTCTAATTCCTACCGAAGAAGAGAAGGCGGAGAAGTTCTTCGACGGACTCAGGTTCGAGCTCCAGAGGTTGATCGGATCTGTTGCACCTACATCATACACCGATGTCCTTGCTGCAGCACGACGTATAGAGCGCGTTACCAGGAGGGAGTCAAGTCTGAAGCGGCCTTTCACATCAACACCATCCATGACGTCACAGGAGGATTCTGCAAAGCGACTCCAGAAGAATCTACCTCAAAGAGCAGCACCAAGAACCCTACCAACTTGTCATTACTGCGGCAAACTAGGTCACATTGAAAGGGAGTATAGACGCAAGTTGGGACTATGCCTAGTTTGCGGATCCAACCAGCATCTATCCAGGGACTGTTCTGAACGTAGAGAGGAAGCACCAAGACTAGCTTTACCTGCACCAAGGCCAGCTTATCCAGCAGTGGGAGCACCGCAGACCTGAGTTGGAGGAGTCAGACCACCAGCTCCAGGAGGATATCAGCAGAGACCACCATTGCCACCACAGGCAGCATTATTCCAGCAGGCTCGTCAGTAGAGGGGTCCAGCTCAGGGACGAGGACAGACATTTGTATTGGCTGTTGAGGAGGAAGCTACTACTGGAGAAGTTATAGCAGGTACTATATTAGTAGCTTCATTACCTACTGTAGATTTATTTCATTCTGGAGTATCACACTCATTTATAGCTGCTAGCTTCGTAGCCACCCATAGAGTAGCTACTGCACCTCTTCTGAAGACTAAGAGAATTCTTACGGGAGGTGGAATTATCTCGGTTAGTGATATCTGTAGATCTTGTTCGGTAGTAGTCTGTGGAAGAGAGATGCGAGCCCAATTTCTGATCTTTTTCATGCCTGATTATGATATTGTACTTGGTATGGACTGGTTAAATCAGTACCATGCGACTCTTGATTGTCGGCTTGGAAAGGTTATATTTAGACCGCCTGGGCATTCAGAGTTTGAGTTTCTTCGGGGAGCTGTAGAGCAAGGTGTTCAGCCAACTCTTAGGATATTATCTGTAGAAAGGGAGTCAGGTTACCCAAGAGTCATATCAGAGTTTGTGGATGTATTTCCTGATGATCTTCCAAGTTTATCGCCTGATCGGGAAATAGAATTCATAATAGACTTAACTCCAGTAGCAGAGCCTATCACTTCATCAGTATATCGGCTAGCACCTAAGGAGTTGGTAGAATTGAAGGATCAAGTTGATGATCTTCTGGAGAAGGGTTTTATCCGGCCTAGTGTTTCACCTTGGAGAGCACCTATATTATTTGTACCGAAGAAGGATGGAACAGTTCGCCTGTGTATTAATTACAGGGCACTAAATGCTGTGACCATTAAGAACCGGTATCCCTTACCACGCATTAATGACCTATTTGATCAATTGAGTGGAGCTAGGGTATTCTCGAAGATTGACCTTAGATCCAGTTATCACCAGATCAGAGTGAGGAAGGAAGATATACCGAAGACAGCCTTCAGGACCAAGTATGGACATTATGAGTTCTTAGTAATGCCGTTTGGTTTAACCAATGCGCCAGCTGTGTTCATGAGTTTGATGAACAGAGTTTTTTATCGGTACTTGGACAAATTTGTGGTTGTGTTTATTGATGATATTCTAGTATATTCCAAGAGCCACGAAGAGCACGAGGAGCATCTCAGAATCGTGCTAGAGACGTTGAGGCAGGAGAAGTTATATGCCAAACTCAGTAAATGTGAGTTTTGTATGGATAAGGTACCTTTCTTGGGATTTATTATCTAAGGAGAAGGACTTTCAGTGGATCCAGAGAAGGTTGCTTCCATAGAGACTTGGCCTACACCAACATCAGTTGCTGAAGTGAGAAGTTTTCTAGGACTTGCTGGATATTATCGGAGGTTCGTAGAAAATTTCTCAAGGATTGCGGAGCCCATGACGAAGTTTACACGTAAGGAACAGGAGTTTGTATGGACGGAAGAATGCCAGAAGGCCTTTAAAGAATTAAAGAGGCGTCTAACAACAGCACCAGTCTTGACTCTTCCTTCAGGGTCAGGAGGTTTTGTTGTTTATAGTGATACGTCAGATAGTGGACTAGGATGTGTTTTGATGCTACATGGCAAAGTTATCGCTTATGCATCAAGACAGTTGAAGGTCCATGAGAAGAACTATCCAACACATGATCTTGAGCTAGCTGCAGTAATATTTGCACTAAAGATTTGGAGGCATTATCTTTATGGAGAGATGGTGGAAATCTTCACTGATCACAAGAGTCTGAAGTATGTATATACTCAGAAGGAGCTCAACATGAGGCAAAGACGTTGGCTTGAGTTGATGGTAGACTTTTATATAGATCTGCAGTACCACCCGGGAAAGGCGAATGTAGTAGCAGATGCACTTAGCAGGAAGCCCACGGCTTATTTCTTGACGATGCAGCCTGAGCTATTGAGAGATCTACAGGAACTCCAGATAGAGGTTATTTTACCAGGACAGAGTGGCTTGCTGGCTAATTTTAAAGTTAAGTCATCACTTGTGGAGAGGATTAAAGAAGCTTAGCCTACTGATGCTCGATTTCGAAGACTTAAAGAGAAGACAGAAGCAGGCATGCATACGGAACTTTGCATACATGAGGATGGGACATTAAGGTACGAAAATCGTCTATATATTCCAAATGGAGAATTGAGACAGGAGTTAATGACTGAAGCACATAGCTCTATGTACTCTGTTCATCCAGGAGGAACAAAAATGTACCAAAATTTAAGACAGTATTATTGGTGGCATGGAATGAAGAGGGAGATTGCACGATTTATGGCAAAATATTTAGTCTGCCAACAAGTAAAGGTCGAGCATCAAAGGACTGCTGGTATGTTGCAGCCGCTTCCCATACCAGAATGGAAGTGGGAATATATCACCATGGATTTCGTCACAGGATTTCCAAGAAGCCCCAGTGGAAAAGATGCGGTATGGGTTATTGTGGATCGACTCACTAAATTGGCACATTTCTTGCCATTTAAAGTTGGACAGTCCACAGAGGTACTAGCCGACATGTATATGCGGCAAATCGTAAGATTACATGGAGTGCCGGTTAGTATTGTATCGGATCGAGACTCGAGATTTATATCTCATTTTTGGTGAAGCATGCAAGAGAGTCTTGGCACCCGACTCAAATTCAGCACTGCCTACCATCCGCAGACAGATGGCCAATCAGAACGTACAATTTAGATCTTGGAAGATATGCTGCGATCTTGTATGTTAGACTTTGGAGGGTCTTGGGAAGATCATTTGCACTTAGTGGAGTTCTCTTACAACAACAGTTATCAGGAAAGCATCCAGATAGCACCTTTCAAGGCGTTGTACGGTAGAAATTGTAGATCGCCGATATGCTGGAGTGACGTTGGAGAGCATCAAATATTGGGTCCAGAGTTGGTAATACAGACAGTTGAGAAGGTAAAACAAATACAGAATCATCTTCGTGCAGCTCAGGACAGACAGAAGCATTGGGCTGATACACACAGACGTCAGCCTGGAGTTCAAAGAAGGAGAGCACGTATTCTTGAGGATTTCGCCCACTCGAGGTACCATTCGATTTGGAAGCAGAGGCAAGTTGAGCCCAAGGTACATCGGGCCCTTTGATATTCTGGAGCGTATTGGTAAGGTGGCTTATCGTCTTGCATTACCTCCATCTTTAGATGGAGTACATGATGTATTCTATATCTCACAGCTGAGAAGGTACATGACTGATCCAAGTCACGTAGTTGATCATTCTGAGATCACAGTGGGCCTAAGCCTGAGATATGAAGAACAACCAGTGGGTATACTCGGCACCAGTGAGAAGACACTGCGAGGACAGACCATTAGACTGGTTCGTGTGACTTGGAAGCAACACTCTCCTGGAGAATCTACCTGGGAACGAGAGGATATCATGCGCCAGCGTTATCCTCACTTATTCGAGGATGCAGGTATAACCTAAGCAATTCTTGTAAATTCCCATAGTTCTGTTCTTTAGTAGCTTATTCTCTGATTGCGAGGACGCAATCTTCTTAAGGGGGGTAGATTGTAATCACCTGAAATTTTTAGAATTTAAAAACTTAATTTTCAGAATTTATTTAGAAATTTTCTGTAATTTTTACCAAAATTTAACTAAGGTAATCTAATTTTAAATAATTTTTAAAAGATGTTAATTAATATAAAAATGTTATAAAAATTATATTTTCTAGTGTAAAATGAAAATCTAGACATAGGATAATTTTTCGGGAATTTATTGGACCACAGAAGTATTTTTAAAGCCCTAAAAACTATGGTTTAATTAAACCCAAATAAAACCTGAACCCGGTTCAATTAAACCTATTTAAACCAAACCAAAATTGAACCGAACCGGCCGGTCTGAACGAACCAACCCAACCCAATTCTTAGCGGGTCGGATCCGGGTTTGACCCGACCCGCTTGGACCCGACCCGACCCGCCTGAAACCTAACCCCCAAATCCTCGTCTCCCCCGACTGTTTTCCTCCTCGGCGGCCGTTTCCGCCGCCGTGCCGTCGGCGACCTATCGTTTCCGCTCTGGCCTCCGTCGCTTTCCCTTCACCTCCCTCAACCCCCGACAGCCGTCCTCCTCCCCCTACTGCTATATAAATCCCCCTTCCCTACCGGCCGCCCAGCTCCACTTCCTCCCCGTCCTCCGTCGTCCACCGACCCTAGCCTTTGGCCCCCTTCCTGCTGTGCCTCCTCCCCGGCGACGCCCTGAACCTCCCCGAGCTCGCCGTCTCGCCGCCAGCCTCCAGCCTCCAGTGAGCTCCCCAGCCGCCTCGCCGTCGCCTTCATCCCTTCCGACGAACTCTCGAGCAGCAGCTCCTCTCACCGCCCGGACACCCGCAGAACCCGACGCCTCCTGCCCTCACCCGGACTTTGGTCGTCTATCTCTCCAGAACCCGACGCCTCATGCCCTCACCCCAACTCCGGCCAGCTTCCGAGCCCGACGCTTCCCGAAGCCGCAGCACCCGCCGCCGCCTCCACTAGTGAGCCCCGGCCGCCCGCAGTCGACTCACTCCGGCGATACCCATCCCCGTCCAGCGCAGTCCCCGACGAGTGGCAGAACCCTAACCCTAGCCCGGACACGTCCAGGATACGAAAACGGTGTCGAATCGACACACGGATACGAGACTATCAGTTTCACGGAGCCCTATTCAGGTACCCATTTCTCTCTCCTCGCTGCCCCGATTTCTGTGCCGTCAGTTGTGTCGCATAGACTGTGTAACCCTCTCGATGTCCGTGCAACCCGCTCGGTGCATCGCGTCCTGTGTTGGTCGCGAACCGCGATCCAAAAACAGGAAAACCAACGCCCTGTTTCATCCCGGAACTGAGTATGCCCCGCCAAACGGGACGACTTGGTCGCGTGCGGTCTTCACCGAAATGTGCGCGTCGTTGATACAGACGTACGGGATTTCGCAGAAGTTGATTTGGATGTGCGTGCACACCGAAATTAACGCGTATCCGCCGACAACGTCCCATATCCGTCCATTCTGGAATACGTCGTAACTTTGTGTACACATGTCGGATCGAAACAAAACTTATGCCATCGGACTCGTAGTAATACGCTGGTCCTGTGACCCAAGTTTGGTTCGATTATGAGAACGTTGACAAAATCGTGTATCGTGGGCCCCATAGGCTCCACTTGACGGGCGATTTTGAGATCGGCTCATCGAAATCCAATTCTGAAAGTTCCGTTAGGTTCGTATCATCGTTCCTGACTTGTTGACACTAAGTTGGACGAATTTGGAGACCTTTGACCCTGACCCATTTTTCGGTGCAAAGCGGCCCACATATGGACCCCATTTTGACCAGGAAATGTCATTTTTGCCCTTATGTCCAAATTGGACTTAAGAACAGGCGTTTCTAGCTATTTTATATTTTCTGAGATTGTTGGTAATGTCTATTTCAGCTTTTGGAAGAGTATCTACAGGACCCACTGATACCGGGACAGCTGTTGGTATTCCAACCCCTAGCAAGTGTACCTTGCCAAACTTTGTAGTCTTGTTACATATTTCCTTGCTTAACTATAATTGTTGTACATGCTTAAACCTAGGACTGTGTGACTTACTTAGCGTCCGATTAATAGTCGGGTGCCAACCCCGTACGCGGTGTTGTGTACGTCATATAGAGATGGACATTCGAGCCCCTTTACATTCTCGTACTTGTTTTATCAAGTACATTATAACCCAGGACAGTTGACACCATACATATGACAGAATCTTCCTGAGATATTCTTGGTGATTCTGTGTAGGATACAGGATTGACATAGATATTATATTCTTAGAGATTATATGACTTGTTGCATTAGCTATGATCTCACGTGACATGGACATGAGACGTTATGGACATGAGATGTATGGTTATATTGGGTGGGGAGAGACACACAGGCTATAGGCTGTTCTATATATATCTACTACTATTGTGAGGTTGTAGACTCTCGAGCAGAGCTAGACCCATTACTTGTTATTACTGCTACCAGCTCCCCGACACAGAGCTTGTAGTGGTCTCAGCCTGAGTACTAGTGATGCTCTCACTTGTATTTCAGATAGATGGTTATGTAGTGACCCTACTTGTTACATTTACTATTTTACTGTATTTATTTTGGCTTGTATTATCTGTACCTTGCTATGTCCCCTAAGGACCTGGATTCCGGATGATGTCCCCAGGTGTAGCAGAAGAGCATTATCCCGAGGTTTACGGGACAAGAGCAGAAGCTGTAGCAGAACCTGATACTGGAGCTGTACCAATCCCAAGGGAAGAGGTGATGGCTGAAGACTTTTCCTGAGTATATGTTATTTGTACTCATCAGTTACTTTATTTTGGACTCTTTTGTTCTGGTCTGTTGAACCAGTGTATTAGACCATTATCGGGTTGTTCCCCGAAATACTTTGTAGAGACTGGATGTTGGTTTACTTTTCTTATTGCTGTTGATCTTATTATCTTTTGTGGATGAGATTAGTTATGACATGTTGTAGTAGACCTTATTTTATAACTTAAGTACACCCTGGTGGATCCATTAAATTGGGTTGTCCATCAGAGTGTGCTGCTGGCAATTGCCACGTGTCTAGTCCCTTGATAGTTTGGGACTGGGGCGTGACAACATGCAATGAATATACAAAAATATAATGAATATACAGAAATATAATAAACATGCAAAATACTGTAAACAATTTGGCAAGGTATGTTGCCTGGTAAGAAAGCTGCAAAGTGTAACGTCCAGGAGTCAAGCACACAGGATTAGAAGCTACGACCTCAGAATGAACGTCTCCGGATGCTGAAATAAACATCACCAACGTTCCCATAATAAGCGAGATAGCTAGAAAATACTACATTTTAGTCCAATTTGGACACAGGAGCAAAACGGTAATTTTGGGTCAAAGCGGGGTCCACATGTGGCCCACTTTGCATCGAAAAGCGTGTCAGGGGTAAAGGTCTCTAAATGGGACAAATTATAGGTCAAACAAATTTTAAATGTCAATACGAACTCGATGGTACGTCCAATTTTGGATTTCGGTGAGCTGAACACAAATTCGCCTAAAAGTCAACCGTAGGGCCCACAAATTGGCGGCTTGGTCAACTATCTCAGAATCGCATGAAACTTGGGTCACAGGACCAGCGCGATACCACTAATCCAATGGTGCAAGTTTCGTCGTGTTCTGACGAGCGTACACTAAATGGTACGGTATTTTACAAAAGTCGCGATATGGGGACTTTTCGCGGATACGGGGTGATTTCGACTCGCACACGCGTCCAAATCAGTTTCCACGAAAGCCCACACTCTGGGTATACCGTACGCACCTTTTGGTACACTTGGTACACGATGGGGCGGTCCCGTTTGGCGGGCGAGCTCCGTATCGCAAATTTTGGAAGTTAGAAAACGTTTTTTTCGTAATTTTTAAACCGATTTAACTCAGCATACAACATCAATTAAAATAATGTAATTAAGGGGAATTAATCTTCGTTAGGTGTTCTTCGCATAGCAAGAAGAAAAAGTAAATTCGGATCTCGGTGGTGGGAGATACGAGTCCTTAGACATGGGTGATTGTAACAGTTTTTTGAATTTAAAAGTTGTCATTTTTCTCCAACTTGGACTCTGTTTTTGCCTAGGGTTACGCGCTGTTCGAAGTAACCTAATACACAGAGATGGAAGAGGGATAGGTCGTGAACATACCGGTGAAGACGGGGTCGAGTTTGGTCGAGCGTTGGCACGGAAAACGAGTGGCGAACAGGGGTAAGTTGCTGTGTTCACTGTCTCGTGCACGCGCGGACGTGCGGTCGTGGCGGCGGTGCTCCGACGGTCGTCGGCGGCGTCGAGGCTGGCGGCGGTCGTGGCTAGGTCGAGGGCGGATGAAGAGTTCGAGATGGAGAGTTGATTTTAGGGTTAGGATTTTGGTTACAATGGTATATATATAGGTATGAGGAAAGGGGGTCTCGTTCGCGCGCGGGGGACGGGGGGGGGGGGGGGGAAGTCTAGCCGCTGCTGCTACTTTCTTCTTTGTTAGTCTTGGGTTTTGGGTCTAAGCGGGTAGGACTTTAGGATTGCGGTTTTGGATTTTGATTCATATTAATTCTTTTTCTTTCTTTTTCTAATTCCTATTCTTTTCTATTTTTTTTAAATAAACATTATATATATATATATATATATATATATATATATATATATATATATATACATACATATATATATATAGAAAATTATAGAAATTTATTTTAGAGCATACAATAAATCTATCAACTGTCCACAAGGTCTCCTACATGAAAATAATTAAGAAAAAATTTCGGTTGCTCCATAAATCTCTAAATGCACAATCACCTAGAAATAAAAATTAAATAAATTCTATTTCTTTTAATTAGCTAATAATTACTATAAATCATTTAATAATTAATTAAAATGGTTAATACGGTTTTTAAAAATTAGGGATTTTATATTCTACCCAACTTATAAAAATTTCGTCCTCGAAATTGACACTAATCCATATTCATAATAAATCACAATAGCTATTACACTTCATTGCTATCTAGCAGTGCTTTCTAAAGTCATGGTCAGTCACCCTAACACTTCCTCATTTATTGTCCATACATTATTCTATTTCTAACTCATCTACACTACCCAACTTACAAGAGTTCTACTAGTTGTCGAACTGTGTTTGTTACCGTACATCCATTCTAAATATGCAAGATATCGTGTAAATGTACTCCTTCACGTTACTTCTCTTTTGAATGCGGATAGCTGCTATGCAAGCATGACTTATCTATATGAAGGTCACTAGCTCTATTATCCATATTGGACATGATCTGTGATGGACGGTTGTCTTCCCAGCTTGGTTGCTAGCCTTTCTGGGCCTCTCGAACTGTCTGACGAGTCGACGACCATCCGGGTCGGTAGCAAGCCTTGCTGGATGTCCCGCTCTCGCCCACTAGTCATCAGCTAGCATATTACCAGTATACTGGCATTGTCCTCCTGGGCCAATACGATTCGGATGCCTCAGCAATAGTGTCGAGGACTCATCTCTACTTAGTGCGCAACCAGTTGTCCGTGACCATGCAACTACTCCCCCACTTCCAATCCTAGCCGAGGACTACACTCGGTTCAATCTTTCCGAGGACTACACTCGGATCTTTTTACTTTATGCAACTCCCTGATTAGAGACTGCCTCGGTGATCTGCATATCCCGAGTACTTTCTTTTCTTTCCTTCTCCTGGCTCGGAACGACTATTTGATAGTCTTTCTCTTCTATGTATGCAACATGATTATACCCTATCCCGTGTCTTATTCCTTGTGTTGCGATACCTCAGTATGAACTCAACTATCTTTTGTGGCATATATATATATATAAGAAGCTACTATATTTTAACTCAATAACCCGACTACGCAAATAGCAAGTAAGATCTCCATGTTCTATACAATGATAAGGTGGGATTATCCCCTTAGTTATGTGCGTTCATCTCTTTTATTAGCATGCAAAGGTTATCGCCTGAAAATTAGCATGTAACATTCATTTTCTTAGTGTGCAGCTAAGTAGAGACAGGTTCACCGGGGTCACCCACCTTAGCGATGAATCGCATCGATCGAGCGAGACTCCGAGCGCGCCTCTGAAAGTCTAAGTCTGAACTCTATTTGAAGATCCAATTCTGAATGCCTTTGCATCGAACGAGCCATCTCGCTGAGTAAGGCGGGTCGGTTCGCTACACTTGTGCCGTTTGAATCAGCCCTCCGGGTTGAGCGGAGCGGGTTGTTACACAGTGCATACTTGTGCACAATGTAGTGAGGGTGTGTGTGTGTATGGATATCTCGGTGCTGCGGACACTAACCCTATCCTAATCCTAACTCGAACACACAAACACACACACACAGGCACTAACACTAACCCAAACTCGAATACGCAAACACACTAACATGCATACACTAACCCTAACACAGACACGAACACACACACACATGTTTGAATCATGTCATCTCATGATACGTATGGTAAAATTTTAGGATATATGGATATGAAAGGTTATGACACGATATCGAGGATAAGGTTGTAAACATTTTATCAGACACGAACACACACATATATGTCAAGTATGGATATTTAGGAGTATATCAGTGAGTGTCAACTATGTATCCTGGACCCAAAAAAATTGACATTGGATATCCATGATTTAACTTTTTAATTAGAAAGTCATGGCCTAAACAAATGTCAAGTGTGGATATCCAGGATACAGAGTTGACACTCACTGATATATTGTAATATGAGTATCCATGATACAGAGGTGAACGAAGAAGTATCAGTGCTAGGACTAGGTATATCAGTGCATGTACTATATTCCTGAGTATTCTTATGTGTGTGTAGACGAGTAGGTATATAACATAATTGGGTATTCCTGAGTATCAATGCTAGTACTAGGAGTATCAGTGCATGTACTGTATTTAAACAAAGAAGATGAATTTTTAGAAGAGGATTGAAAATATCAATATGAAATCCATTTAGACTTGTGATATGTACTGTAATTTAAACTATTTTCTTGAACGATGTCTATTCACCTTTACATATCTGGAGTGAGTGTTATTTGGATAATAAACACTACCAAATATTCACATGAGTATATACTTGAACGATGTCTATTCATCTTTGCAGAAGTATCTAGAAATGGATATGAATTACTATCTGCATCATCGTTCGTGGATGTACAACCATCATCCTGATGACATGTGCGGTGTGCGAGATAAATTTATAGAGGGTGTACAGCAGTTTCTGCAGTTCGCCAAGGCGTTCCCTCAGTACATGGATGGTACAAAAATTAAGTGTCCATGTGTGAGATATCGCAACTTAAAATATCATCCAAAAGTGGAAGTCATATATCATTTGTACTCGAAAGTTTTTACGCTGAATTACTATCAGTAGATCGCGCACGGAGAACTTGTATCTTTAGCATCAGAGTCAGAACCTTATGTGGAGCCATATATGGATGTCCACGACCATACTACTTACGACGATGAGGCCTAGTTTTGATCCGGACAATCATGATGTAGCCGAGGAGGCACCGAATGCCGATACTGCGAAGTTCATGGAGTTACTGGAGAATGCAAGGACTCTATTATATCCTGGTTAGAGGATCATTCACCATTGGAGGTGGTTACAAGATTGTTGAGCATCAAGTCCAATTTTAACATGTCGTAAGAATTCTACAACCGACTGATGGATTTGATTATAGAGATCTTGCCAGATGGTGCTAAGTTGCCTAAAGACTTCTACCGATCTAAGACGATAGTGAGATCGCTCTGGATGGAATACGAGAAAATTAATGCATGTCACAACGGGTGCATGTTGTACTATTAAGACGACAAGGATGAAGATGCGTGTAGATTCTGTGGTGCTGATCGCTACAAGGCCACTGATAGAAAAAAGTCTGTCGGTGCAAGAAAGCCTACCGATTCGATGCACTACCTGCCTTTGACGCTGCGGTTGCAGAGGTTGTTTTTGGTGAACAAGACTGCAAAAAACATGAGTTGGCACAGGCAAAAATAGATCGAAGGAGTATTGGATCATCCATCCGATGGTGAAGCATGGAAGTACTTTGATCGAGAGTATCCAGATTTTGCTTTGAATTCGCGTAATGTCATATTAAGACTCTCCTCCTACGGTTTTACCCCATTCGGACTTTCGAGCTCCCAGTATTTGTGTTCGCTTGTGATCGTCACTCCGTACAATCTACCTTCTTGGATGTGCATGAAGACTCCATATATGTTCCTAACCGTTATTATCTCGGGTCCGAACAATCCGAAGAGAAATATCGATGTGTATTTACAGCCTTTGATAGATGAGTTGAATCAGTTGTGGGAAGTAGGTTCCAACACGTACGATGTTGCTGGAAAGCTGAATTTTCAGATGAGGGTAGCACGTATGTGGACCATCAATGACTTTTTTGCCTATGGAATATTATCGGGATGGAGCACTCATGGTCGTCTCTCATGTCAGTATTGCATGGACCGTACTAAGGCTTTCCGTTTGAAACACGGAGGCAAAATATGCTTCTTCAATTGTCATCAATAATTTCTGCCGAAGGATAATTTGTACCGGAGGAACATGAATGCTTTTCGTATGAGAATTGTGGAGAAGGCCACTCCATCGCCAAGGTGGCCCAGATACACGATATGGAAAGAGGTAAAAGATTTACCAAGTGCTATCGAAGAGCCTGCTAAGGGGTACAAGTGTGACGGATTTGGTCGCACCCATAACTGGACGAAGAGGAGTATATTCTGGGATCTGTCATATTGGATCACCAATCTGATCAGATATAACATTGATGTCATACATATTGAGAAGAATGTGTTTGATAACATAATTAATACTATAATGGAGGTAAAGGGAAAGACAAAAGATAATCTGAAGGCCAGGTTGGACTTAGAAGAAATATGTAGACGTCTTGCGTTGCATTTGATAGAGGAGGGGAATGGAAAGTTAAAATAGCCTAAGTCAATTTTCTTACTGGAGAAGGAGGATAAATGAAGAATTTGGTAGGTGGATTCAGGGTCTAAATTTTTTAGACGGGTACGTGTCAAACTTGAGAAGATGCGTCGACCTCAAAGAGAACAAACCGGCAGGTATGAAGAGCCAAGATTGTCACGTATTCATGGAGAGGTTAATTCCGATTGGATTTCGGGAATTCTTACTGTAATGACCCGCTCCGCTCAACCCGGAGGGCCGATTCAAACGGCACAGGTGTAGCTAGTTAACCCGCCTTGCTCAGCGAGATGGCTCGTTCGATGCAAAGACATTTATGCTGGGATCTTCAAATGGAGTCAGACTTAGGCTATCTGAGGCGCGTCCGGAGTCTCGCTCGACCGATGCGATATATCGCTAAGGTGGGTGGCCCCTGTGAACCTGTCTCTACATAGCTGCACACTAAGAAAATGAATGTTATATGCTAGTTTACAGGCGATAACCTTTGTATGCTAATAAAAGAGATGAACGCACATAGCTAAGGGGATAACCCCGCCTTATCACTATATAGAATATGGAGATTTTACTTGCTATTTGCGTAGTCGGGATTATTGAGTTGAAATGTAGTAATTTCCTTCATATATGCTATAAAGTAGTGTGAGTTGATACTGTGGCATTGCACCGTACGGAACATGACACGGGATGGAGTAAAATCATGCTGCATGCATAGACGAGGAAGGCTATCAAGTAGTCGTTCTGAGTCAGGAGTTGGAAGGAAAGGAAGGTACTCGGGATATGCAGATCACCGAGGCAGTCTCTAATCAGAGAGCTGCGTAAAGAAGAAAAGATCCGAGTGTAGTCCTCGGCAAGGATTGATCTGAGAGTTGTCCTCGGCTAGTATTGGAAGTGGGGGAGTAGTTGCATGGTCATGGACAACTGGTTGCGCACCAGGTAGAGAGAGTCCTCGACACGATTGCTGAGGCATCCGAATCGTGTCAGCCCGGGAGGACAGTGCCAGTGTAGTCCTGGCAATACTCTAGCTGATGACTAGCGGACGAGGGCAAGACATCCAGCAAGGCTTGCTACCGACCTGGATGGGCGTTGACTCGTTAGACGGCTAGGAGGCCCAGCAAGGCTAGCAACCGAGCTGGGAAGACGGCCGTCCATCGCAGATTATGTCCTTTATGGCTAATAGAGCCAGTGACCTTCATATAGATAAGTCATGTTGCATAGCGGCTATCCACATTGAGAAAAGGAGAAACAGAAAGGAGTGCGTTTGTACGATATTTTTGTATAAGTAGAATGGATGTACGCTATCACATATAGTTCTAGTAAAAATGGTCCTTGTGTGGCAGAGGCACGGTATAACACTTGGGTTTTATAGTTGTTTCTGGTTATTCCGTAAATTATTATTTATATTGTTGCATATGACAGGGAAGGCCGAATGGTACGAAATGGTAAGGTGAACTCAATTGTTCATTATTAAGACACACTCTTGAGCTGACACGGAGATTACTTTCTTTATATTGCCATGTAACTGATCCTAAGGCAAAAGATAGAAAGACAACAAAACCAGTTGGTGTACATAACTAATGAACGTGCTTGTTTTGTGGCGTGGGCGAGAGGCCTCCCCACCAGTGCATTTAATATACTGATACCCAACTAGTCTGCATGCAGGATGCAGGGGGAACTCGTACAGATTCAGAGATCGCTTAACGCAATAAGGCGCCGGACCGCACTTGGCGTCTTGGAGCGTGGCGCGCGAACCTGGAGCTCACATATATGAGACATAATGTATGAGAACATCATCATCCAGATCATTTTTACTGGTTCTAAGCCTAAGGGCATACTCATTGTAAGAGAGAGATAGAGCATGAGCGATTTGTAATCTCGGCCTAGCGCCGCTTGTAATCCTTACTTCATATCAATAAAGAGCTTGAGTTGGATTCAATACTTGTGTTCGTTTTATGTTTTCGCCATGACGACTCTGTGAACTAGTTATCAACGGCCGTTTTGATATTTGCCTTGCATGGGTGCAACCCCAGGCTTGCGCGGCATCGCGTCCCGATGGAAATGTACGTCCCGCGGAAGCGCTGGCGCGGTGATTCGTGCTAGCGGGGACGGCCTATTTCGGCGGGAGATCGGGGCATGACATATTGGTATCAGAGCATGGCTTTACGTCCTTGAAATTCGTTTCGATTCTCTCAATTTTGAACTTTTATATTGAAGAAGTGGTAGGTGCTCTCTCTCGATGCTTCGATGGATGTTCCATACAATAAGTCTAAATATTTTTGAAAAGTGCATGTGAATTATACGATTGCTTGAACGGGATTATGATGCGTGGGCTTTTGTCCCAACCTGCAAAAGACATTGTGAGAGTAGACTCGTGTTATAATCGGCAAGTTGTATGTCTATATGAAACTACCAAGCGAGTAGAGTGCGAGATAAGAATCTCGTTTAGACAGTGGTCTTTGCACATGGCCTTGGGCCAAGTTGTGTTGAGTATCGTGCACCTAGACCATGGTGCTAGTGAGTTACAGCGAGATTTGGGTATTGTTCGGATAAGAATAAAGCTGGACTAAGGAGGGAAATCGATAGAGACGTTATCGGAATGCCACTAAGGCGAGTAATGGGAATCGTGTATGGGATTTTCAGATATCGTTGGACGGTTATTCATAGCAATAAGTTATGATTTTAAGCATAGTCTGTATGGAGGACTATGAATAGAGGTGTATATGAGTCGAAGATCGCTAGGGCGATAAATAGGGATAATGTTGGAGTTCTAAGGAACGAATTGGGAATACGAGTGGAAGGATGCGAACGGGATTCAGGAGTTATTAGGATGACTCGATTCCTGAGTGGTGTATACGATAAGTCCCCTGTTCGATTATGCGAATTATGGATATGATGAGTTGTATAGATTCATGGAGTATAACTCGAACCCTAAGTGGTGTATTGGTCGGCTTAGAAGTGTTCGAACAAATCAGGGATTTTGGAGTATTAAACGGGTCTAGCGGCAAGCGATGAGATTGGATAAAGCCTTGATATAAATAAATAATGCCTAGCAAGTAAGCGAACTCGGAGGAAGCATGCAATATTTGGTTCGAACGAGTTACAATGAGTTGAATAAGGGATAAGACATACATCGAATAGGAATTTAGGGCAATTGGAATTGATATCATGCTCGTAGAGGATTGTACGAGCGATTTTGAGTTGAAACAGGCGAATTAAATACTTGAGTTGAGATAGAATAATAGGGTATGCGATCGGAATTAGTGCAATTAAAAATAATGGAGCAAACGAATGATAGCGTACATTGAAAATTTGGATTTGAGTAGGATATCGCTCGATAGAGTTCGGTTTGAGTACGAATGCGATGATTTCAAATTTTGGGAGATTTTTAGACCATAACAATGGTAGAAAGATAAGTATGGATTGATGCAAGTTAGTAAAAGTATGATTTTGATGGATCGAGTTAAGCGGTAATAGATTTGGCTTAGAGTTTGGAAGAACGATCTTAAAATCAAGTTCAGAAGGATAACATTCAAAATCTGTCCCAGCGAGAACGATTATCCTGCGGGAGCACCGACGTGGTAATTTCACGTACAACGGGGATAACCGAACTCAAGGGAACATGGTCGGTGATTATTCTAAATGAACTCGATGATAGAACGTATCGAAATGGGATAAACTTTGAGTTTGGGATTTGAACTTAGTTGTTTGAGGAATGCTAAGAGTAGACTAAGAAACGATCAAATGGTAATATTGAAGTTGGACGGTTTGGCTAGACGAACTTGGATGGCGGTAAGAACGGTTGTTAGAAGAACATGGCTTGGTGGATTAATGTACAACTTGGGATAAAACGAAAGGTGACGATAAGATGTCTGTTCGTTCGAGGATAACCATAACGATAGACCTTCTTATCTTGTGCGGGTAAAACTTTTTACTCGCACTTGCGTTACGTCCGGATTAGGACGATCATTCCGCGGGAGCGTTGGCGTGGTGATATCACGTCCGAGGAGATGATTGAACTTGCGGGAGACCGAAATGTGACAAATTGAAGGATTATTTTGACTTATGGTTCGATATGATAAGACAAGTTTCAGGATATAATGAGTCTAAGGATTTTGGGTGAGGAGTTAGTCTAGAAACGTGAAGTAAGAGATGTTGGATGTTTTCATGAATGGATACGTGGATTGTGCTGGACGACTTAGTGTTCATGATATACATCAATGATTTATAATGGAATTATGGCTTGGTGATACAGGCGTAGAAAAGGATGGATTGGTGAATTCTATCAAACGTGATAAAAGAGATAGTGTGTGCGAATTAATGGGTTAGACCTGCAACGTGGGAGTATCATGGGTTCAGTTGAACGAACGTGTTGGGGTGATAGGATAATCTGTGCTCGATGTTTAGAAATTTGAGTGAAATAAGATGGGATAGAATACCCATGTAAAAGAATATTGGTTTGACCTTAGGGTGTTGGGGCGAACGTTGTGCAACGCGGTTGCACGATGAGTCATAAACTTGAACTGTACCTATGACCTGGTGAGCTGACCTAGTAGCTAGGCATACGACCCTGTGCCTTGAGTTAGACTGGAGTGGCTGACTTCAAAGTATCGTTCGGAAAGAATGATGGAGCTGGGGCAATGAGACTTAGAGTTAGGATTTGAAATTGAGAATATATACTAGCAACGTTCGCGTTAAAACAAATGCAATGCGAGATAGGACTCGGATAATAATTGATTTGGTCGGATCGGTTATGCGACGGTGAGAAATAAGACGGTATTAGAGAATTGTCGGACGAAACTTTCACGATTAGAATTGGTGATATTGGAGATAAGTTGGCGTAATGAGTTAGATCGTTGCTTGGTAGATGTGCGTTGCTACTAGTAATACTAAACTTAGATTTGGGTAAGATTGGAGTGGTCGATAACTAAATCAAACCGGAGTTTGGTCATTTATATAGCAGAACGATCCGCGTTTCGAAAGATTTTCACGAGTAACTTGTCAGACTTAGCTGTCACTAAGCTTGGTTGAAATATACATATTTAAGGGACGCCTTGAATATGGGTACGATCCAGACTTAGCGATATGCATAACTCGGATGCAGCTGCAAAGGGAAATGTTCGGATTCACATGGATGAGTATGGCAACTGAAATAGGTTAGCCTCAACCTAAACTATCATAAAGGAAAGATTGTATCGTTCCCCGTGCTTCCGAGATAGTTCTGCACTAAGGCGTAGTGCGAGTCTGAGTTTGGGAATGTAATAGTTGTACAAAGGGATCATTCGGATAAAATAATTAAGCACTCGTGCAAACGGAACGAGTAAAACGAATAGAAAGTTAAGTTTGATTGTACCAAAAGATGCGAAGGATTAGAGGGTACCCCAGGTGGGCAATTTAGCTCTGCGCTATGGCGCAATATAGACTGAGTCAGAAAATATAGGATTGGGTACGAATTACTTAGCGAGATTGGATGGTGACTCAGAGAGATTTGATGCAAACGAGATTGGAAAATTTGCCGAGATTCAAGCTTTTAGGTTAAGCATAAAGATGGGTTTCGATAGGCGACGTCAAGTAATAGGATCGAATGCGTTGGGTTCCTATGGAGATAACATGACAAGTTGGGCAAGTCCACCCAATTATGAGTTAAAAGTGCACATTGCGTTATAGAATACCATGTGCTTGGGTATTGCAATCCTGCGCCAAGTGTAGTAGGTTTTGAGTCGGGAGTGCAACGATTGAGTTGAGTATAGTTCAATAGCATTGAATGGTAGAGTCGTTCGATGAGAGTTGGCTAAACATTGGCGTAACGCATGGTGAGAAAATAAATGATTGTGGTATTAAGATAGTCCTTGGTAGTTAGACGAGATATATAGAGTTGGTTTAGAAGTTGTGCGATAGTACGAGTTGCGCTCAGGAAGTCTCGAGGACGAGACTTGTTCTGAGTGGTGTATAATGTAACGATCCTAAAATAATCAAACGGCACAGGTGTAGCTATTCAACCCGCCTTGCTCAGCGAGATGGCTCGTTCAATGCAAAGGCATTTATGCTGGGATCTTCAAATAGAGTCAGACTTAGGCTATCTGATGTGCGTCCGGAGTCTCGCTCGACCGATGCAATACATCGCTAAGGTGGGTGGCCCCGGTGAACCTGTCTCTACTTAGCTGCACACTAAGAAAATGAATGTTACATGCTAAGGGGATAATAAAAGAGATGAACGCATATAGCTAAGGGGATAACCCCGCCTTATCACTGTATTGAACATGAAGATTTTACTTGTTATTTGCGTAGTCAGGATTGTTGAGTTAAAATGTAGTAATTTCCTTCATATATGCTATAAAGTAGTGTGAGTTGATACTGTGGCGTTGCACAGTACGGAACATGACACGGGATGGAGTAAAATCATGTTGCATGCATAGACGAGGAAGGCTATCAAGTAGTCGTTCTGAGTCAGGAGTTGGAAGAAAAGGAAGGTACTCGGGATATGCAGATCACTGAGGCAGTCTCTAATCAGAGAGCTGCGTAAAGAAGAAAAGATCCGAGTGTAGTCCTCGGCAAGGATTGATCCGAGAGTTGTCCTCGGCTAGGATTGGAAGTGGGAGAGTAGTTGCATGGTCACGGACAACTGGTTGTGCACCAGGTAGAGTGAGTCCTCGACACGATTGCTGAGGCATCCGAATCGTGTCGGCCCGGGAGGATAGTGCCAGTGTACTCCTGGCAATACGCTAGCTGATGACTAGCGGGCGAGGGCGAGACATCCAGCAAGGCTTGCTACCGACCTGGATGGGCGTCGACTCGTAGACGGCTAGGAGGCCCAGCAAGGCTAGCAACCGAGCTGGAAAGACGGTCGTCCATCGCAGATTATGTTCTTTATGGCTAACAGAGCCAGTGACCTTCATATAGATAAGTCATGTTCGGCTATCTGAATTGAGAAAAGGAAAAATGGGAAGGAGTGCGTTTGTACGATATTTTTGCATAAGTAGAATGGATGCACGGTATCACATATAGTTCTAGTAAAAATGGTCCTTATGTGGCAGAGGCACGGTATAACACTTGGGTTTTATAGTTGTTTCTGGTTATTCTGTAAATCATTGTTTATATTGCTGCATATGACAAGGAAGGCCGAATAGTAAGAAATGGTAAGGTGAACTCAATTGTTCATTATTAAGACACACTCTTGAGCTGACACCGATATTACTTTCTTTATATTGCCATGTAACTGATCCTAAGGCAAAAGAATAGAAAGACAACAAAACCAGTCGGTGCACATAACTAATGAACGTGCTTGTTTTGTGGCATGGGCGAGAGGCCTCCCCACCAGTGCATTTAATGTACTGATACCCAACCAGTCTGCATGCAGGATGCAGAGGGAACTCGTACAGATTCGGAGATCGCTTAACGCAATAAGGTGCCGGACCGCACTTGGCGTCTTGGAGCGTGGCGCACGGACCTAGAGCTCGCATACATGAGACATTATATATGAGAACATCATCATCCAGATCATTTGTATTGGTTCTAAGCCTAAGGGCATACTCATTGTAAGAGAGAGATAGAGCATGAGCGATTTGTAATCTCGGCCTAGCGCCGCTTGTAATCCTTACTTCATATCAATAGAGAGCTTGAGTTGGATTCAATACTTGTGTTCGTTTTATGTTTCCGCCATGATGCCTCTGTGAACTAGTTATCAACGGCCGTTTCGGTATTTGCCTTGCGCGGGCGCAACCCCAGGCTCTCGCGGTATCTCGTCCCGATGGAAACGTACGTCCCGCGGGAGCGCTGGCGCGGTGATTCGTGCTAGCGGGGACGGCCGATTCCGGCGGAAGATCGGGGTGTGACACTTATCGCAGGTCATTTGGCATCCATTGACAGAGCTCAGAATATTCTTCGGAGATCTTTGTTCTACTAAGTTGCTCGTCAATCGTCAAGAAAAGCAAGAGAAGGATATTGCGGTAATACTGTGCAAGCTCGAGAAGGTATTCCTCCTGGATTTTTTGACTCCATGGAGCATTTTCAAATTTATTTTTCCTATGAGGCACGTGTTGGTGGTCCTGACGGTTATCGATGGATGTACCCGTTCGAGCGGCATCTGAATCACCTAAAGAGAAAGGTGAAAAATAAGGCACTGGTAGGGGGCTCTATTTGTGAAGCTTATATTCCCGAAAAGATTACAAACTTTTGCTCGACGTATTTCAAATATCATGTTGCTACTAATAGAATGAGAGCTCCGAAAAATGACGACGGATATCAGGAATCTAATGATGCATTACTGAAAGTATTCAATGCGTCCGAAAAGCCTCGGGGAAAATGAAGAAGAGATATTTGAATGACGACGAACTAAGGGCTACTCAGTTGTATATATTACTCAATTGCGATGAGGATAAAGTGGAGAAGCTAGAGGGGTAAGTAATTAATACGTCCACGTTTACGTTATCTCAATGTAATAGTATAAGCTAATATTATGCTACTAATCAACGGTTACTTCGTTATTTTTCAGCACATATAATGATGAGCTGAGGTTGGTTAGACCCTACATAACATACGAAAAAGTAGAACTGTAAACCCCCACGATTAATTCTATAGATAGTCAGGTTTAGATTGGAAATTTTTTGGATTTAGCAGCAGATGTTGAGGTTTAGAGTAGAGTTAAGTTTGTTAGTTATTTTAATTCATTTAATTAAACCCTTGGCGCGCCCTATCATTGTTTAATTATTCGGAGCCCAATATCAGCCCATAAATTCCATCGGACTATTGTACTTCTGACTTGACTCGCCAAGTTAGGCACTGGACTTTTCCGTCACTCAAAATCATATCTCCTTGTGCTCTAAATTAATTGCACAATTTTTCGTAACCGAAATCCTATAATTAAATTTTGTGTCGGACACCTGTATCGTTACCCTCAATTTTGATATACCAACTTAACCCGTTGAGCCGGACCAACTAAAGGGTCCAAGACTGACTCCAAGCCCCCACCATTTTTGACCTTTGTGTCATTTCTGAATTTTGACCCCAAGTGCCCCCATTTAATTTAAAAGCACGGGACACTTAAAATCCAATTTAAATCGAGGATACCGATTTTGCCTAATCCTATTTTAATCTCCAATTAATCCCGATGGCCATTAAATTAAACCCGTGCCAAACACCCAACACCCCCTCACCATACAAATCACCAAACATAATTTTCTCCATAATTTTTGCATCATTTTATGTGTTCGTGCAATTTCCCCAATTTAAGGGGTTTAGTTGTAATTTATTGATTTTAGGTGTCCTCACCCCATTGGCCATGACCAAATGGAGAGGTTACCAATTGTTGACCGTAGTCAACATCTCTCCCACTCCATTCCTCATGAAGAAATAATTTTACTCATGTGAAATCCTAGCCCTCCATTTGAAATGGGCTAATCTACACCCCCCATCCAACACACCCCTCCCTATAAAACCATCACCATCACCCTCACAACTCCCAAGCAGGCCCTAATCCCCAGGAGCCTAGAAAACCCCCCTCTCTCTCTCTCTCCTCCCTCCTCCATTTTTATTCTCCATACAAACTCCTCCTTCTCCATTTCTTCTTCTTCTTCCTTTCTCCTTCTCGAAGAATCTTCCGGCCGACTGACTTCCCTCCGGCCCGACTCCAGCGACGCACCGCCCGCGTCTGCACGGCCCGGCTGTGCATCCCCGACTCCAGCTGCTGTGCAGCGCCTGCTGCCAACAGTAGCTCCCTGACCCGCATCGACTGAGCGGCCACCCTCCGGCGACTGACCGAGCGACTGCTCCGGCGGATCACAACCCGCTATGCAGTCCTTCATCCCAGCGACTGCTCCGGCATGCCGCACCCCCTCACCCGTCCTGCCCGACTGTGCAGTGCACCCCGCCGCCCGACTGTGCCGTGAACCCCGCCGCTCCGACGGTGCAGCCATCTTCTCCCGCTCCGGCCAGATTCGTGCACCCCCGCCTCGGCCATGTGACTCCCTCATCCGGCCGACTCCACCCCATCCGACCTTCTCCGACTTAGGAGCTCCCCCGTCCGGCCAGCACCGCCTTGCTCGGTCGACTTCCCCATCTCTTCCCTGTTATTCACCACCATCACCACCACTACCACCACCATCACCACCACGACAACCTCCACACATCATCACCACCACCCCGCTGCCGATTCCCCCGGTCGCCACTCTACTGATCCTCCACCACCACCATTATACCAATACCACCCCGCACCTCCATCCGGCCATCCTCGGTTCTCCAGCCAGCAGTCATCTCGCCGAGGTGATACATTCTCTCCCCTCTCTATACACTTATATATTGTTGGTGTATTGTTAGTTTTAGGATTTATGTATAAGTATTGTGGATTACTTAACTAATATTTAAGGTTTATTTCCATAGGAATGAAATTGAATTTTTGTATATATATTGTTTTGTGTTAGAGTTATTGTTGTATATTTTGTTTGGGTGGAAGTTTAGTGTAGTCAAATGAACCTTGTGTTTAATGAGATTTATTTAGGGATTATTCTTACATAAGTAAATAAAATGGGATTAAAAGATGTGCAGAAAATTTTAGGTTTTTGAATGCTTTAAAATTCAATGATTTAGGTTATGAATTTTATACATTGATGTTGTGCATACATTTAAACGCTTGAGGAAGGATGGTGATATTAACATAGTGAATAATACCAAGAAGCAGATTAATTGATAAATGGTAAAGGTATGTCGACCC
Organism: Iris macrosiphon; assembly: GCA_036927795.1. Lineage (NCBI taxonomy): Eukaryota > Viridiplantae > Streptophyta > Magnoliopsida > Asparagales > Iridaceae > Iris > Iris macrosiphon. The sequence continues at coordinate 88,046,855 of JAYESA010000016.1, forward strand.
TTGGGTAAATATTGGAAGATGATGATAAAGTGGTTTGAGGACATAAATTATATAAACGCAGATAGGTCATTGTTGTTTAGCTGTTGTAAACTATTGCTAAAAAATAATATGATATTAAAATGTTGATGGACCTTGGGAGCAGGTGCCCGATCGTAAAATAGACATAATATTAAATTATGAGACTGTGATTGAGGAAGGAGAATAATAATTATTTATTTGAGCTTGAGACGTTAATGTGCAAGTTAGCATCTGTGAACACTGAGGTAAAACTGAGGATTGGATCATGCGTTGGACCGAGGAATATCGTGATGAACATAGTAAGATTGAAGTTTGGATGGATGATATGGTATAGATGTTTAATATGTTTAGAGGTGACGTACTCCGAGTCAAACTTGGTCAACCCCCCTAGTGTCTTGTCCCAGTGAGTCGTGGTTGAGACTGAGTTTAGGTGTAGATGTGTGTCGCATCCCTGTCTATCGTGGAACATATTATTGATTATTGGTTTGTATCTCATCTCTAGGTACTGCGGGACCTGAGGGCTTGGACGCGGTACCAGGACCCCGTCACCAGCAGCCACACGCAGGCAAGTGTACCATGTCACCCTGTATTTCAGATTACATATACTTGTTGTTCTTTATGTACCTTGTACACGTATTTATGTTAAAGTTCGATACTTCACGTTCGAATCACAACTGGGTGCTGACATTCGTCGTAACGTCTTAGAATAAATGAGAGATGCTTTGTAGTACCTTGATGCACGTACCTGAGTACATCGACACCCCAGGACACACTCATACACTGTGATCGTGCCAGATTCCTGTATCCTGATACTGACATCATGACCAGAGACTGGGACGACCTTAGGGTCGCATCTGTTGAGTTATTTCTGTGTATCGAGACTGTAGATAGAGGTTCAGGTTCAGCGCACCATCGTTGACCGCTTGGGAAGGGAAAGACAGTTACTAGATATTTTGGCTCCTATGCACGCGCTTATATATGTATATGTAGTGATCATGTGTTATAGAGTAGTGTATCACCCGTGTGTCTCTGTGCTTGGAGCTACGGTACGCCCCGTGTGTCTCTGTGTTCGGAGCTACGATTTTATTTTGGACATCCCATGCATCGAACATTGTCTTTAAACTGTGTCATACTAGTTTGGATATGATAGAGTACTCTATCGTGCACTTATACTTTCTGTTTTCTTGGCATTGTTATATTTTTGTACCTTGTTACGTCCCTCTGAGGACCTGGTTCCCTGCGAGTTTTGCAGCATAGATGATTACGGAGCACTTGAAGATACTGAGGGAGTGGCATGTCTTGCAGGCACTGTACCAGGTACTCATATCATTTTTATCGGCAGTATGGTTACTTATTTTATATTGATTATTCATCTGCTGTTGTAGCCTAATTTTTATAGACTCATACTTCTTCTCGAGTCTATTCGAGTTAGTGTGTTATTGGGCGGCCGACTTTAGCACATAAAGCTCTTTCTTGTATACTTCTGTACATTGTGGATTGAGACATAGAGTTTTACATTTATGGGATATCTAGATAGTGCCCTTTATATTACAGCTTATACGTATTCGAGTCAGACCAGAGTCTGGTCGAATGCGTAGCTGGCGTGTCACGTATTCCTGGTCCTACGTATTTTAGGACTGGAGCGTGACATATTTTTGTGGTGGCCCATGCAGGTCCGTTTTAAATCGTCTTGGTCACCTAACTGTGCCAAGCGAGCCTACAAATTAGGAATAAATATTATGATTGTTGAATAGGATCTCAATCCATAATCGATTTTAAAAACTCTTTGTATGTGATTATCGCCCTTGGACTTCCAATTGGCATTCTTTCAATTTTCGTCAATATCGCTATCCTTGTTTCTCGTCCCCTATTTTTCGGGAAGACGAATGCTTGTGACTAATAATTTTTCTCCAGAAGAAGATCGAAGACTAGACGACAGAAGACAGAATTCGTATACCTTTATTTGAGAAGATTGTTACCTTATCAGGCTAGATTGATGGGTCCTTTGGATTCTAGAACTAGTATGGAAGGTTGGCAAGAGAGTTGGACCTAGTAGTACCCTACCCGTGCTTGAGGTAGCAGTAATCTTTGAGTACGAAGAGCTGGAAGGATTGTTGATCATGACCTAGAATAATTTATGGAAATGCATAGTCTGATGATGGAAACTGGTGGTTGTATATGATAGCAATGCTAGGAACGATGATTATGAGCTAGAGGAGATAAAATTTTAGGATCTCACTGGGAAGATAATGATCGGATTCCAGGAATTCTAGTATGTGCTTGAGGGATACCATTATTGTACTTGTGACTTGGAGAGATGAATAACGAAAAGAAGAAATTCGAGGAATAAAATTTTAGGGAAAATCTTGAAGAGAAGAGAAATTATACATTAGGCAAGGAAATATTTTCTTTTGGGGATTGATGTTGAAAATAAAACAAGAAAATTTATCTTGAGGTTAAAGTCTAGACTATGACATTATCCTAGACATGGATTGGTTGAGCCAATACCACGCAATGCTTGATTGTCGTCGTGGTTGTGTCATCCTTAGACCACCGGATTACCCTGAGTTTGAGTTTCTTCAGAGAGCCTGGGAGCATGGTGCCCATCTACCTTAGGGGTATACAACACAGGAGGTGAACCAGTATACCATCATATTATGTAAGGGTTTGAGGATGTGTTTCTAGAGAATCTATTAGGCCTGCCACCTGACAGAAAGAGTTTGTTACAGAGTTGACTCCAAGAGCCGAGCCAGTTATTTTCCCGTCTTCAGACTAGCACCGATAGAGTTGGCTGAGTTGAAGGTCCATAGTAGAGGATCTCTTGGACAAGGGTTTCAGTCGGGCTAGTGTTTCTCAATGGGGAGCACCAATTCTGTTTGTACCGAAGAAGGATGGGACGGTACGCTTGTGTATCGATTACAGGGCGCTAAATGCTGTAACGATAAAGAACAAGTATCCACTGTCGCGCATCGATGATTTGTTTGATCAGCTTAACGGTGCATGTGTATTCTCGAAGATCGATCTCAGATCCGGTTATCATCAGATCAAGGTACGGAAAGAGGGCATCTAGAAGATGGCCTTTCGGACGAAGTATGGCCACTATGAGTTTTTAGTCATGCCGTTTGGTTTAACCAATGCGCCAGCGGTATTTATGTGTTTGATAAACAACGTCTTCCACCAGTACTTAGATAAGTTTGTGGTGGTATTTATAGACGACATCTTGGAATATTCCAAGAGTCAGGAGGAGCATGAGAGTCATCTCAGGATCGTGTTGGAGACGCTGAGACATGAGAGGCTGTACGCCAAGCTCAGCAAATGTGAGTTCTACCTGGATAGAGTACCATTCCTGGGACACAAAATCACCGGAGATGGACTAACAGTTGACCCAGAGAAGATAGTTGCAGTTGAGACACGGCCAACCCCTGCACCTGTTACAGAGACTAGGAACTTCTTCGGACTTGCCGGATATTATCGGAGGTTCGTAGAAAATTCTCGAGGATTATTGTGCCTATAACGCGACTGACGCGTAAAGGCGAGGAGTTTATCTAGTCTGACAAGTGTCAGGCGACTTTCGATGAGCTGAAGAAGCGTCTGACATCAGCACCGATTTTGACACTACCTTCTGGATCAGGAGGATTTGTAGTGTATAGTGATGCATCTGGGAGCGAATTAGGATGTGTACTGATACAACACGGCAAGGTGATAGCCTACGCATCGAGACAGCTGAGAGTTTATGAGAATAACTATCCGACGCACGACTTGGAGCTAGCTGTAGTGATATTTGCACTAAAGCTATGGAGATATTACCTGTATGGTGAGCGTGTTGAGATTTACACAGATCATAAAAGCCTGAAGTACGTCTACACACAGAAGGAGCTCAACATGAAGCAGAGACGCTGGCTAGAGTTGATGACAGATTATGACATTGAGTTGCAGTACCACCCTAGCAAGGCGAATGTCGTAGCAGATGCCTTAAGCAGGAAGCCCATGGCATAATTTTTGACGACACAACAGCAATTGTTAGAGGATCTCCAGGAGCTTGGAATAGAGATCATATTGCCAGGCATGGATGGACAGATAGCTAGCCTCGCAGTTCAGTCTACCCTGATTGAGAGGATCAGGGCAGCCCTGCCCACATATGCGAGATTTTGACATCTACGAGAGAGGACAAAGGCTGGCATGCAGACGGGACTCAGGATTCATGAAGACGGAACGTTGAGGTATAGAGATCGCCTATATGTTCCGAGTGGCGAGCTATGCCAAGAGTTGATGACCGAGGCACATAGCTCAATGTATTCTATTCATCCCGGGGGTACGAAGATGTACCGAGACTTGAGGTAGCATTTCTGGTGGCATGGGATGAAGAGAGAAATTGCAAGATTCGTAGCGAAATATTTAGTTTGTCAGCAAGTCAAGACTGAACATCAGAGGACTGCAAGATTATTGTAGCCGCTTCCCATTCTCGAGTGGAAGTGGGAACACATTACCATGGACTTCGTCATAGGATTTCCGCGGAGCCCTAGCGGGAAGGATGCAGTTTGGGTTGTCGTAGACAGACTCACCAAGTCTGCATATTTCTTGTCCTTCAGAGTTGGGCAGTCCACGGAGATATTAGCTGACATGTATATGAGGCAGATAGTACGACTACATGGAGTGCCTGTCAGCATCGTATCGGATCGTGATTCCAGATTCACATTACATTTTTTGCGGAGTATACAGGAGAGCCTAGGAACTCGTCTCAAGTTCAGCACTGCATATCATCCACAGACTGATGGTCAGTCAGAGCGCACGATACAGATATTAGAAGATATATTGAGAGCGTGCATGATTAATTTTGGAGGATCTTGGGAGGACCACCTACACTTGGTGGAATTCTCCTACAATAACAGTTACCAGGCTAGCATACAGATGACACCTAATGAGGCACTGTACGGCAGGAAGTATAGGTCACCAGTATGTTGTAGTGACGTGGAAGAGCGTCAGATACTTGGTCCAGAGTTGGCGACTCAGACAGTGGGGAAAGTCAAGCAGATTCAGAGCCACCTGCGTGCAGCACAGGACAGACAGAAACATTGGGCAGATGCGCACCGCAGACCATTGGAGTTCAAGGAAGGTGACATGTATTTTTGAAGATATCGCCTACTCATGGTACCATCAGATTCGGAGGCAGAGGTAAGCTGAGTCTGAGGTATAGCGAACCTTTTGACATCTTGAAATGAGTGGGCGAAGTGGCTTATCGTCTTGCATTGCCTCCATCATTAGAAGGAGTGCACGACGTATTTTACGTATCGCAGTTGAGGAGATACGTGGCAGACCCTAGCCAAATGCTTGAACATTCGAAGATTACAGTCCGGCCCAGTTTATCTTACATAGAGCAGCCAGTTGAGATCTTCGATCATAGTAAGAAGACTTTGAGAGGGCAGACTGTTCGACTGGTCAGGGTTGCGTAGAAGCACCATTCGCTAGGCGAGTCTACCTGGGAGTGCGAGGATTCCATTCGACAATGTATCCCATACTTATTTGAGGAGCAAGGTACGAATTTGCGTACGATATTTGATTGCTAGTTGTTTTAAAATTATCTTAGCTATTATCGTGCTTTACTTTTAATTTCGAGGACAAAATTTTTCTAAGTTGGGAAGAATATAAACCCCAATGATTAATTCTATAGATAGTCAGGTTTAGATTGGGAAATTTTTTGATTTAGCAGCAGATGTTGAGGTTTAGAGTAGAGTTAAGTTTGTCAGTTATTTTAATTCATTTAATTAAACCCTTGGCGTGCCCTATCATTTTTTAATTATTCGGAGCCCAATATCAGCCCATAAATTCTATCGGACTATTGTACTTCCGACTTGACTCGTCAAGTTAGGCACTGGACTTTTTTGTCACTCAAAATCATATCTCCTTGTGCTCTAAATTAATTGCACAATTTTCCGTAACCGAAATCCTATAATTAAATTTCGTGTCGGACACCTGTGTCGTTACCCTCAATTTTGAGATACCAACTTAACCCGTTGAGCCGGACCAACTAAAGGGTCCAAGACTGACTCCAAGCCCCCACCATTTTTGATATTTGTGTCATTTCTGAATTTTGACCCCAAGTGCCCCCATTTAATTTAAAAGCGCGGGACACTTAAAATCCTATTTAAATCGAGGATACCGATTTTGCCTAATCCTATTTTAATCCCCAATTAATCCCGATGGCCGTTAAATTAAACCCGTGCCAAACACCCAACACTCTCTCACCATGCAAATCACCAAACATAATTTTCTCCACAATTTTTGCATCATTTTATGTGTTCGTGTAATTTCCCAAATTTAAGGGGTTTAGATGTAATTTATTGATTTTAGGTGTCCTCACCCCATTGACCAAGACCAAATGGAGAGGTTACCAATTGTTGACCGTAGTCAACATCTCTCCCACTCCATTCCTCATGAAGAAATAATTTTACTCATGTGAAATCCTAGCCCCCCATTTGAAATGGGCTAATCTACACCCTCCATCCAACACACCCCTCCCTATAAAACCATCACCATCACCCTCACAACTCCCAAGCAGGCCCTAATCCCAAGGATCCTAAAAAAAAACCCCTCTCTCTCTCCTCCCTCCTTCATTTTTATTCTCCATACAAACTCCTCCTTCTCCATTTCTTCTTCTTCTTCCTTTCTCCTTTCCGAAGAATCATCCGGCCGACTGACTTCCCTCCGGCCCGACTCCGGCGGCGTACCGCCCGCGTCCGCTCCAGCCCGACTGTGCATCCCCGACTCCAGCTGCTGTGCAGCGCCTGCTGCCAACAACTGCTTCCTGACCTGCAGCGACTGTGCGGCCACCCTCCGGCGACTGACCGAGTGACTGCTCCGGCGGATCACAACCCGCTGTGCAGTCCTTCATCCCAGCGACTGCTCCGGCATACAGCACCCCCCGACCCGTCCTACCAGACTGTGCAGTGCACCCAGCTGCCCGACTGTGCCGTGCACCCCGCCGCTCCGACGGTGCAGCCATCTCCCCCCGCTCCGGCAAGATTCGTGCACCCCCGCTCCGGCCGTGTGACTCCCTCATCCGGCCGACTCTACCCCATTCGACCTCCTCCGACTTCGGAGCTCCCGCATCCGGCCAGCACCGCCTTGCTCGGTCGACTTCCCCATTTCTTCCCTGTTATTCACCACCATCACCACCACTACCACCACCATCACCACCACGACAACCTCCACACAGCATCACCACCATCCCGCTGCTGATTCCCCCGGTCACCACCCTACTGATCCTCCACCACCACCATTGCACCAATACCACCCCGCACCTCCATCCGGCCATCCTCGGTTCTCCGGCCAACAGTCACCTCGTCGAGGTGATACATTCTCTCCCCTCTCTATACACTTATATATTGTTGGTGTATTGTTAGTTTTAAGATTTATGTATAAGTATTGTGGATTACTTAACTAATATTTAGGGTTTATTTCCATAGGAATGAAATAGAATTTTTGTATATATATTGTTTTGTGTTAGAGTTATTGTTGTATATTTTGTTTGGGTGGAAGTTTAGTGTAGTCAAATGAACCTTGTGTTTAATGAGGTTTGTTTAGGGATTATTCTTACATAAGTAAATAAAATGGTATTAAAAGATGTGGAAAAAAATTTAGGTTTTTGAATGCTTTAAAATTCAATGATTTAGGTTATGAATTTTATACATTGATGTTGTGCATATATTTAAACGCTTGAGGAAGGATGGTGATATTAACACAGTGAATAATATCAAGGAGCAGATTAATTGATAAATGGTAAAGGGATGTCGACCCTTGGGTAAATATTGGAAGATGGTGATAAAGTGGTTTGAGGACATAAATTATATAAACGCAGATGGGTCATTGTTGTTTAGCTGTTGTAAACTATTGCTAAAAAAATAATATAATATTAAAATATTGATGGACCTTGGGAGCAGGTGCCCGATCGTGAAATAGACATAATATTAAATTATGAGACTGTGATGGAGGATGGAGAATAATAATTATTTATTTGAGCTTGAGACGTCAATGTGCAAGTTAGCATCTGCGAACACTGAGGTAAAATTGAGGATTGGATCATGCGTTGGACCACGGAATATCGTGATGAACATAGTAAGATTGAAGTTTGGATGGATGATATGGTACAGATGTTTAATATGTTTAGAGGTGACGTACTCCGAGTCAACCTTGGTCAACCCCCCTAGTGTCTTGTCCCAGTGAGTCGTAGCTGAGACTGATTTTAGGTGTAGATGTGTATCGCATCCCTGTCTGTCGTGGAACAGATTATTGATTATTGGTTTGTATCTCATCTATAGGTACTACGGGACCTGAGGGCTTGGACTCGGTACCAGGACCTCGTCACCAGCAGCCGCATACAGGCAAGTGTATCTTGCCACCCTGTATTTCATATTACAGATACTTGTTGTTCTTTATGTACCTTGTGCACGTATTTATGTTTACGTTCGATACTTCGCGTCCGGATCATAACCGGGTGCTAACATTCGTCGTAACGTCTTAGAATAAATTAGAGATGCTTCGTAGTACCTCGATGCACGTACTTGAGTATATCGATACCCCAGGACACACTCATACACTGTGATCGTGCCAGATTCCTATATCCTGATACTAACATCATGACCAGAGACTGGGATGACCTTAGGGTCGCGTCTGTTGAGTTATTTCTGTATGTCGAGACTGTAGATAGAGGTTCAGGTTCAGCGCACCATCGTTGACCGCTTGGGAAGGGAAAGACAGTTACTAGACGTTTGGGCTCCTATGCACGCGCTTATATATGTATATGTAGTGATCATGTATTATAGAGTAGTGTATCACCCTATGTCTCTGTGCTCGGAGCTACGGTACGCCCCGTGTGTCTCTGTGTTCGGAGCTACGATTTTATTTTGGACAGCCCACGCGTCGAACATTGTCTTTAAACTGTGTCACAATAGTTTAGATATGATAGAGTACCCTATTGTGCACTTATACTTTCTGTTTACTTGGCATTGCTGTATTTTTGTACCTTGTTACGTCCCTCTGAGGACCTGGTTCTCTGCCAGTTTTGCAGCATAGATGATTACGGAACACTTGGAGATACTGAGGGAGTGGCATGTCTTGCAGGCACAGTACCAGGTACTCATATCATTTTTACCGGCAGTATGGTTACTTATTTTATATTGATTATTCATCTGCTGTTGTAGCCTAGTTTTTATAGACTCATACTTTTTCTCGAGTCTATTCGAGTTAGTGTGTTATTGGGCGGCCGACTTTAGCACATAAAGCTCTTTCTTGTATACTTTTGTATATTGTGGATTGAGACATAGAGGTTTACATTTATGGGATATCTAGATAGTGCCCTTTATATTACAGCTTATACGTATTCGAGTCAGACCAGAGTCTGGTCGAATGCGTAGCTGGCATGTCACGTATTCCTGGTCCTACGTATTTTGGTACTGGGGCATGACAAGAACAAGAAATGAGATATCATTTTCCTTCTTGGTTGAGCGCATATGTAAGGAGATCGATAATTACTTTTTCTGTATGCACTTGCACAATAAATAACTTACTATCGCTACTTTGGTATTTAGGTCGATCGTCTAATAACACCCGAGACTGAATCTATTAGAACTCTAGACATAAGACCAATTATTGCCGTCAAAATATGGCCAAGTTACTGTGTGAATGGGTTTAGGTTTAAGTCAACAAATGCTCCGATCAAAGATAGCTTTCTGGATCTTTATTCCACAAAAAATAGTTGTTGTCACTACCCAATTCTAGAAAATAGGGTATTTATTTTTATTTTATTTGGTAAATTGTGTATTGTATATAATTAATTATAATTATATTTAATTAGTGATTGTATTATTTTTATTTGATTATTTTAGGATTTTGGCTAGCCTGGACCCATGTCAGACCCTAGTGGACCCATGTCCGACCCAACCCACACCCTTGTGAGACATATTTTTGGGTTTAAAAATATTTATTATATTTTTAGTGGGTTAGTTGGAGAGATTGGGAGTTAGTTTGAGTGCTTTTGGAACCCGAAACCCAAAACCCGAGTTAGGAGAGGGCATTTTGGTCATTTGGACATTAGGAAAACCTTATTCTTGCTTGGGAGACTCGACCACAGCCCCTATCCCACCCGACCAGCAGCACACAACAGCCTCTTCCCCATTTTCTTCATCACTTCTTCTTCTTCTTCTTCTTCTTCTCCACTTCTTCTTCTTCCTTTCTACTTCCCACTTCAAGTAAGTACCCTATTTCACTTCTTTCTTCTTCTATTCTCCATGGATGTTAACCCTAACACTACATTTTCCCTCAACCTAGGTGGGTAGAGTCTAGACTTGGTGTGGAGGCTAGATTTGGAGGCTTGGAGCTTGAGGGAGGTGATTTCAAGTGGATTGGAGACTTTGGTCTTAGGATTCTAACTCCCAAGAGGTAAAACCTAACTTTTCCCTTACTAATTACTCTTATGTAGTATAATTAGTGGTTTAAAACCTTCCTATATCCTAAGCCTATCCGTGGGAGGAAGTTGGAACAAGTTTGGTTGTGTTTGGAGACTTTGACACTAGGTTTTGTGTCAATTTCGGGTAGAATCCAAAATTAGCCTAATTTTGGGTGATGGCCTAGGTTAGACGGACCTAGGTAGGCGTTGTCGGGTGTCTAGAGGGTTAGTGCGTGTCTCTGTTCGGACACGTGAAGTCGTGTCGCGGAGAAACGGGCATTTCGGGCGTTTTTGGGGTTTTTGTCGTCGCCGGTTCTAAGTGCGTGCGCGTTTTCGTCACGGACCTAGAATCAACAGGGTAGTATTTTTTCTAGGACCTATACATCGTTTAGAACCCGTGGGTAAATTTTGGGCCGATTCCGAGTTGGTTTGGTGTGCGTTTCAGGAGGTTTTCCGAACCGTATACCGCGTGTTCGTTGAAATGACCGAACGGCCATTTCGACTTGGTTTCTTAGTTTCGAGCTTGTGCGTGCATTGGATTAGCATCGGGGAGTGTGTTCTAGAGTTCTCGGGTTATATTTTATATATATATAGGTGTTTATGTGCGTAGGGGTGGTTGTGCGCGTGTTGGTGGTGTGCTGTGAGCTTAGTGTTGTGTTGTGTTGTGTTGTGTTTGGTGTTTATGTGTCTATATATATATATTTATGTATGTGTGTCTATATATGTATATATTTATATATATATATATATATATATATATATATATATATATATGTGTGTATATACCTATATTTATGTGTGTGTATGTGTATAAGTGTGCGTGTGTGTGTATATGTATATATATATATATATATATATATATATATATATATATATATATATATATATATATCTGTGTGTATGTGTATATATATACATATATTTGTGTGTGTATATATATAGATAAGTGTGTGTTTATATGTGTGTGTGTTTTCATGTGTTTCTGTGTGTGTAAATATATATACGTGTGTGTGTGTTTATATGTATATATGTATTAGTGTGTGTCTATATATATATATATATATATATAGTTGAATATATATATGTATATGTGTGTGTATCTGTGTATATGTGATTGTGTGTGTGCGTGTTCGTGTGTGTGTGGAGCGAGGCTGTGCAGCACAGCGGAGCGCGCAGCAGCTGCTGTGCAGTGCACAGCAGCAGGGTAAGCAGCAGCAGCATTCGCAGCAGCTTTGTTTGCACGCCGCGTTGCTAGCAGCTAGTATTAGCGAGGGAGAGAGGGTGATATATATATAAATAGATAGTTAAATAGATATATAGATAGCTAGATTGATAGATAGATAATAGATAATGGATAGATAGATATTAGATAGATATTTGGTAGATGGATAAGTAGTTAGATAGATATATCTATAGATAGATAGGTAGATTGATAGATAGACATATAGATAGATAGATAGATAGTTATATCTATCTATATGTATAGATATGTATACATATAGTTAGATAGGTATATAGATACTAGATATACATATATATGAGTTTGGGTATATATATGGGTATATGTGTGTATGTGTGAATAGGTATGTATATAGATACGTAGGTATGTATATATGTGCTATATATATTTATTTTAGCCTAGATTATAGCTAGATATATATATCTATATTCTTAAATAGCTAACTAGAGGGGTAGTTAGAGGGGTATTGGGTGATATCTCAATACTTTGAGATATCAAGGTATCTCAATACCTTGAGATATCCAAGGTATTGAGTTTCGAACGAGGTTTTTGAGCAATTGCCTAGGTTTGAGTTAGAGATGGGTTTTTATGTATTGGTATATATATTTACACGTGCTAGCATAGGTTTTAGCGGGTATAGGCGGGGTGAGTAGCCTAGGTCGAGGTATCGGATACCGAGGGTATCTCGGTATCTCGAGGAGGCGAGTTTGAGGGTTTACTAGCTTAACGAGCTAGTTTTGACCTAGAATTTCAGGGGCACCCTAGTTTGACCTAGCCTTGACCATAATTATCCTCGTTGACCGTAAAAGTCAACCTTTGACCTAGTTTTGACCTAGAGTTGACTTTTTGGACCCTAGGTTGACTTTTTGATCAGAATTTCACCGGTTTGACCCATTCGACCTAGAATATCCCTAGAAGCCTATTTTTAATTATTTTATATCAGTTTAACTCCTTAGAACCCTGTTTAATCTTGCTTTTTGCAATAGATTCTTGCGACACTGGTCCGGATCTCGATCCTCATCAGTTGCTCAGGACATCAGGCGAGTACCTACCTCTGATAGTTTCCATTTCATGATAGCATTTATATCACCTGTTCTAGAACTGTAATACTTGATTCTGACACATTGTTACACGAGCTGGTACTAGTGGATCCCGTCATGAGATGCTATCCCCCTTACCGTGTTCAGCGGGTACTCTATCACGTGTATTTCATCATGTGCTTCGGGTATTGATTCTCATGTGCTATCATGTGCTTCTTGTGCTCTTGCCTTCGTATGCGTGAGCTATTATCATGTATGTAGCATGCCGTGGTTGGATCCAATAGTATTAGTGGGGGAGGGGAGTAGGAGTTGGTTATGTGATCAAAGCCAAACAGTATTCATGTGTATGTCGGTTATGCAACTCACGTATAACAGAGTTATCGTAGTATTTTTCATGTGCAACCTAATCCGATCACGTAACGAACTTGTGCTTAAGGCACTTAGCTAGTATTCATGCTTTCTCACATGCAGATACTTCTCTACTTGTATTATTCTCCAGTTTATATTGCAGCTACTTTATCTGCTCCACCATGTATTTATTTTCTTGTGCATCTTGTATACTTTTCTATTGCTCGTCATATACACCTTACCATGTATTTGGAGTTGCTTTCAGAGTTATATACTTCGCTCCAGTCCTGACTGGGCATATTTTTTCCAGAGGATCCTGAGGATTATTGCCCGATATTCTACAGGCCGGGTGTCGAGGAGTGTTGCGACCCCGAGACTGAGGAGGAGCCCGTCGAGGAGACGCCATTAGCGCCCTAGTTAGCTAGGTGGGTTTTCCTTGGTTGTTCCCAGTTGATTATTTTGGATGACTAAATTGTACTTATTATTTTGCTGTTGTGATGTTGTATACTTGGACTGTATTTTGGATATTGTCTTGCTCTGTGTTTCTTTGTTTCCTTGTGATATCTTATCTTGCTTTTACTCTTCCCGTAGTTATTTTGATTGAGAGATTATATATATTGCGTGGTTGCCCTCCTTTTGGAGAGGATATTGACAGGTTTTGTGAGATAGATATTGTGACTTAGAACGAATCTTTACAGCATTCTACCGCCGATTCTGTGGCGTAGGCTGGACGTACCCATGACTCATGCCTGATTTTCGGGTGCGGGTCGTGACACGCTTTTGGTGGTGGCCCATGCAGGTCTAGTTTTTAGGTTTACCTGCAATAGGATATAGGATATAGGCTGAGAGAGAGTGTGCTCAATCACAACTAGGACCCTTCCTGATTCCTTTTGCTATCTTAATTTTCCTGAAATTGTTTTCTTTTGCAATATTACTGTCCTTCTTTGATGATATCGTATCTTGTACCGTATTGACTTCTTTTGGTCTGTGTCCAGGATGCCTCCAAAGACACGGTCTCAGCGCACCGTTCCAGCAGTGGCCACCGAGAGGTCTGCCACCTCTCGTCCTGCTCGACTTCCGGCAACGGCTACCGCTCCACTCGCCACTCCTGCGGTTGAGGGAGCATCTATTTCTCTCGGGGATCCTCTTACTCCCATCGATCCGAGAGTTACCCCAGTTGTTCCGGTGGTACCTCCTCCACCACCGCCTGCACCAATTGATGCCACGCAGTTGTTCGCGTTCTTCAGAGAGATGATGGACGCGCAACACTGCCACATGGACGTTATGAGGATGGGCATTGAGAATGCTCATCAGGTGGCTATGACAGCGGTTGATAGAGTGGCTCAGATCCAGCCACAGGCAGAGCAAGCTCAACATCCTAGGCCGGGCACTATTATCGACTTTCAGAGGATGCGGCCCAAGGAGTTTCGGGGTACAGAGGGGATCCTGTACGCGGACGACTGGATCGAGCATATTGAGGGTATCTTCAGGCTGGCGATGATCCCAGCCAACATGCAGATCGAGGCAGCGGGCAGCCAGATGTTCGACCTTGCCCTTACTTGGTACCGCACAGATACGCGGATAGCAGTACCGGGACTGACTTGGGAGGCTTTCAAGAAGCTTTTCAAGGAGAAGTTCTTCCCGGATGTGGCTCTCAGTGCTTTAAAGAGCCAGTTTGAGGTGCTCGTCCAGGGGAGCTTGCTAGTGGACGAGTATGCAGCAGAGTTCTACCGTCTGGGCAGATTTGTTGAGGGTTTATCTGAGGCAGCGAAGGCACGGAAGTTCCGCAAGGGTTTGGTCATGGCGGTCAAGTCCTTGACTAGGAGTGACCGCGAGGCGACCTTCGAGCAGATTATGAGCGACGCTCAAAGGGCTGAGGACGACTTGGAGATGAAGACCAAGAGGAGCAGAGATGCTTCCGGAGCAGGCAGCAGTGCAGGCCCAGCCAAGAGGCCATTCCAGCAGACTCAACAGCACCAAGGTCAGGGTCGTGCGCCCTTCTGGGAGGTGCCCCAGCAGCAGAGGCAGGGACAGCAGCAGGGCCAGAGGCAGCCCATCATTTGCCCTTTCTGTAGGAAGCCGGGGCACGAATGGGACATTTGCAGAAAGTGGCTGGGCAGATATTTGTTGTGTGGCACAGCAGATCACCAGCTGAAGGATTGGCCTTCAGCGCTTGCTCGTACAGCTCAGGGCGGAGGAGCCGCTCAGAGGGGACCAGCCAGAGCACCTGCAACACAGCAGAGAGGACAGCCTTTGCCGACTTAGCAGCAGAGGTTTGCCCAGCACCAGTAGCAGCACCGAGGAGGACAGCAAGGGCGAGCTTTTGCCCTGATCGTGGACGAGGTCGAGCCTGTTGGTGATGTGATCTCAGGTTCTGTTCTTCTTGATTCCATTCTAGCACTTGCTTTATTTGATTCTGGGGCTTTCCATAGCTTTGTGTCTGTATCTTTTACTGTTAGACACCATCTTGTTGCTGAACCTTTGGCTAGACTCTGTAAGATCACGACCGGGGGTGGTATCATCCTAGTCAGTGATGTCTGCAGAGACCGGAGAGTTACCTTGGGAGGCCGGGAGTTGAGTGTGTGCCTACTCGTAATGCCACTTCCGAGCTACGATATTGTACTCGGGATGGATTGGTTGAGTATGTATTGTGCTAGTATAGATTTTCGTGGAGGCAGAGTGTTGTTTAGTCCGCCGGGTGAGCCAGAGTTTCAGTTTTCCAGAGGAGCAGCGGAGCAGAGCGAGAGAGTCTTCTGCGGAGCCCTGGTGGTAGAGCCGAGGTTGCTACATCCACTGATAGAGGAGTACATTGATATCTTTCCGGAGGAGTTGCCAGGGTTGCCTCCGGACAGAGATGTGGAGTTCTCTATAGACTTGGTGCCAAGCGTGGAGCCGATATCCCAACACGTCTATAGAGTCAGCAACAGTGAGCTGATAGAGTTGAAGAAGCAGGTGGATGAGCTTCAGGATAAGGGATTTATCAGATCTAGTTCTTCTCCGTGGGGTGCTCAGGTACTTTTTGTGCCAAAGAAGGATGGGTCGATACGGATGTAGTATCGACTACAGGGCTCTGAACAACCTCACAATCAAGAACAAGTATCCGATGTCGCGTATTGATGATCTTTTTGACTAGTTAAGCGGAGCGAGGGTGTTTTCCAGGATTGATCTGTGGACAGGCTACCACCAGGTGAAGGTCAGGAAGGAGGATATTCCGAAGACAGCTTTTCGGACCAGGTATGGACAGTATGAGTTCTTGGTGATGCCGTTTGGGTTGACTAATGTCCCGACAGTGTTCATGAATCTGATGAACAAGGTGTTCCATCAGCATCTGGACAGGTTTGTGGTGGTGTTTAAAGATGATATCTTGGTGTATTCGAAGACCCCAGAGGAGCACGAGGAGCATCTGAGGATAGTGCTAGAGACTCTCAGGAAGGAGAAGCTTTATGGAAAGCTTTCGAAGTGTGAGTTCTTCCTTGACAAGGTTGAATTCCTTGGTCATGTGGTGACTGGAGAGGGGATCTCGGTGGATCCGAGAAAGATCATGGCAGTTGAGGCATGGAGTACACCGAGTTCAGTAGCCGAAGTCAGGAGTTTCCTGGGGCTGGCAGGTTACTACAGGAGATTTGTTCAGGACTTTTCCCAGATTAGAGCCGTTGTCCAGGCTGACCCGGATGGACGTGGAGTTTGTTTGGTCAGAGGAGTGCCAGATCGCCTTTGATGGGCTGAAGAGGAGGTTGACGACAGCTCCAGTGTTGACGTTGCCATCAGGTTCTGGAGGATTCACTATCTATAGTGATGCATCGGGGAAGGGACTGGGTTGTGTGTTGCAGCAGAATGGGAGGGTGATTGTCTATGCTTCCAGGCAATTACGTCCTCATGAGAAGAACTACCCTACCCACGATTTGGAGTTGGCAGCGGTCATCTTTGCTCTGAAGTTATGAAAATACTATTTATACGGAGAGCGTGTGGAGATCTTTACAGACCATAAGAGCTTAAAGTATGTGTTTACCCAAAAAGAGCTGAACATGAGGCAGAGGAGATGGTTGGAGTTGATGAAAGACTTTGACATATTGTTGCAGTACCATCCAGGGAAGGCGAACGTAGTTGCGGATGCGTTGAGCAGGTATCCGGTAGCTATGTGCCTGACTACAGATCGTTATCTTCTGGCAGATCTAGAGAGCTTGGGCATTGTGGTGATAGTGCCTGGAGTTGAGATGTAGATATGGGGACTGCAGATTTAGTCAGAGTTGGTAGACCGGATCAGGGCTACACAGTTTGAGGATGAGTCCCTAAGGAGCATCAGGGCGCAGGTTCAGATGGGATTGTCAGATGACTTCACCATTGATGATGATGGTTCTTTGCGACACGGTACCAGGTTGTGTGTGCCGAGTGGGTCGTTACCCGAGGAGGTTCTTCACGAGACGCATCGATCCCAGTATTCTATGCATCCAGGTGCCAACAAGATGTATAGAGATCTGAGAGAGCATGTATGGTGGTACGGAATGAAGCGGGAGGTAGCACGCTTCGTATCCTGATGCTTAGTGTGCCAGCAGGTGAAGGCGGAGAGGCAGAGGCCAGGCGGTTTGCTCCAGCCGTTACCCATTTCAGAGTGGAAATGGGAGCATGTGACCATAGATTTTGTTTCTGGACTTTCCCGTTCTCCAGGCGGGAAGGATGCGATTTGGGTCATCGTGGACAGGTTGACCAAATCGGCCCACTTTCTACCATTCAAAGTGGGTACATCTACAGAGAGACTAGCAGAGATGTATGTGCGCCAGATAGTCAGACTGCATGGAGTCCCTGTGAGCATAGTATCAGACCGGGACAGTCGCTTTACTTCGTATTTCTGGAGGAGTCTGCAGGCTAGCTTAGGCACCCAGCTCAAGTTTAGTACTGTATATCACCCACAGACAGATGGTCAGTCAGAGAGGACCATTCAGACACTTGAGGACATGCTTCACACTTGTGTTTTGGATTTTAGCGGCTCTTGGGAGGATCACTTGCACTTGGTAGAGTTTGCTTACAACAACAGCTACCAAGCCAGTATCGAGATATCACCTTTTGAGGCATTGTATGGACGGAGGTGTCGCACTCCGTTATCATGATATGATGTAGGCGAGAGAGCTTTGCTTGGCCCGGAGATGGTGGTTGATGCAGCGGAGAAGGTCAAGTTCATTAGAGATAGACTTCGGGTGGCGCAGGACAGGCAGCGACATTGGGCCGATAGCCACCGGAGACCTTTGGAGTTTGAGGTATAGCTTAGAATCTAGATTTTGTTCTTGTGTTTGCTTGTGATTGCTTGTTTTAGACTAAGTGCAAAGACCTTGTTTGTGCTAGGTTGGAGATCTGGTGTTCCTGAGGATTTCTCCGACGCGGGGCACTATTCGCTTTGGTGGAGGCGGAAAGCTTAGCCCACGTTTCGTCGGACCCTTCAGCATCCTTGAGAGGGTTGGCGCCGTGGCGTATAGGCTTGAATTGCCGCCTACGCTAGAGGGAGTTCATGATGTGTTCCACGTGTCGCAGTTGAGACGGTACGTGGCGGATCCCAGTCACGTATTGGATCACTCAGAGATCGTAGTTGGCCCTACTCTTAGCTATCCAGAGCAGCCGGTGGAGATTCTGGATCGCGGGAGAAGGTGTTGAGGAACCAGAATATTCCCTTGGTTCGTGTCGCGTGGAGGCATCACTCTCCAGGTGAGTCGACCTGGGAGAGGGAGGATGAAATGCGCGAGCGATACCCCTATCTCTTCGAGCCCTGAGGTATGGTTCTTTCCTTGCATTCCTGTCCTAGTTTCGTCTTTTAATTTCGAGGACGAAATTATTTTAAGGAGGGTAGGCTTGTCACTACCCAATTCTAGAAAATAGGGTATTTTTTTTATTTTATTTGATAAATTGTGTATTGTATATAATTAATTATAATTATATTTAATTAGTGATTGTATTATTTTTATTTGATTGTTTTAGGGTTTTGGCTAGCCTGGACCTATGTCAGACCCTAGTGGACCCATGTCCGACCCAACCCACACCCTTGTGAGATATATTTTTGGGTTTAGAAATATTTATTATATTTTTAGTGGGTTAGTTGAAGAGATTGGGAGTTAGTTTGAGTGCTTTTGGAACCCGAAACCCAGGAGAGGGCATTTTGGTCATTTGGACATTAGGGAAACCATATTTCTTGCTTGGGAGACCCGACCACAGCCCCTATCCCACCCGACCAGCAGCACACAGCAGCCTCTTCCCCATTTTCTTCATCACTTCTTCTTCTTCTTCTTCTTCTTCTTCTCCACTTCTTCTTCTTCCTTTCTACTTCCCACTTCAAGTAAGTACCCTATTTCACTTCTTTCTTCTTCTATTCTCCATGGATGTTAACCCTAACCCTACATTTTCCCCCAACCTAGGTGGGTAGAGTCTAGACTTGGTGTGGAGGCTAGATTTGGAGGCTTGGAGCTTGAGGGAGGTAATTTCAAGTAGATTGGAGACTTTAGCCTTGGGATTCCAACTCCCAAGAGGTAAACTCTAACTTTTCCCTTACTAATTATACTTATGTAGTATAATTAGTTTTTTAGAACCTTCCTAGACCCTAAGCCTACCCGTGGGAGGAAGTTGGAACAAGTTTGGTTGTGTTTGGAGACTTTGACACTAGGTTTTGTGTCAATTTCGGATGGAATCCAAAATTGGCCCAATTTTGGGTGATGCCCTACATTAGACGGACCTAGGTAGGCATTGTCGGGTGTCTAGAGGGTTAGTGCGTGCCTCCATTCGGACACGTGAAGTCGTGTCGCAAAGAAACGGGCGTTTCGGGCGTTTTCGGGGTTTTTGTCGTCGCCGGTTCTAAGTGCTTGCGCGTTTTCGCCACGGACCTAGAATCGATGGGGTAGCATTTTTTTCTAGGACCTAGACATCTTTTAGAACCCGTAGATAAATTTTGGGCCGATTTCGAGTTGGTTTGGTGTGCGTTTCAGGAGGTTTTCTGAACCGCATACCGCGTGTTCGTCAAAATGACCGAACGGCCATTTCGACTTGGTTTCCTAGTTTCGGGCTTGTGCGTGCGTTGGGTTAGCTTTGGAGAGTGTGTGCTAGAGTTCTCGGGTTATATTTTATATATATATAGGTGTTTGTGTGCGTAGGGGTGGTTGTGCGCGTGTTGGTGGTGTGTTGTGAGCGTAGTGTTGTGTTGTGTTGTGTTTGGTGTTTATGTGTTTATGTCTATATATATATATATATATATTTATGTATATGTGTCTATATATGTATATATATTTATATATATATGTGTGTATATACCTATATTTGTGTGTGTGTATGTGTATAAGTGTGTGTGTGTGTATATGTATATATATATATATATATATATATATATATATATATGTGTGTATGTGTATATATATACATATATTTGTGTGTGTATATATATAGATAAGTGTGTGTTTATATGTGTGTGTGTTTTCATGTGTTTGTGTGTGTGTAAATATATATACGTGTGTTTGTGTTTATATGTATATATGTATTAGTGTGTGTCTATATATATATATATATATATATATATATATATATATATATATATACATATATATATATATACATATATATATATATACATATATATATATATATATATATATATATATATATATATATATAGTTGTATATATATATATATGTATATGTGTCTGTATCTGTGTATATGTGATTGTGTGTGTGCGTGTTCGTGTGTGTGTGGAGCGAGGCTGTGCAGCGCAGCGGAGCGCGCAGCTGCTGCTGTGCAGTGCACAGCAGCAGGGTAAGCAGCAGCAGCATTCGCAGCAGCTTTGTTTGCACGCCGCGTTGCTAGCAGCTAGTATTAGTGAGGGAGAGAGGGTGATATATATATAAATAAATAGTTAAATAGATATATAGATAGCTAGATTGATAGATAGATAATAGATAATGGATAGATAGATATTAGATAGATGGATAAGTAGTTAGATAGATATATCTATATATAGATAGGTAGATTGATAGATAGACATATAGATAGATAGTTATATCTATCTATATGTATAGATATGTATACATATAGTTAGATAGGTATATAGATACTAGATATACATAAATATGAGTTTGGGTATATATATGGGTATATGTGTGTATGTGTTAATAGGTATGTATATAGATACGTAGGTATTTATATATGTGCTAGATATATATATATATTAGCCTAGATTATAGCTAGATATATATATCTATATTCTTAAATAGCTAACTAGAGGGATAGTTAGAGGGGTATTGGGCGATATCTCAATACTTTGAGATATCAAGGTATCTCAATACCTTGAGATATCCAAGGTATTGAGTTTCGAACGGGGTTTTTGAGCAATTGCCTAGGTTTGAGTTTAGAGATAGATTTTTATGTATTGGTATATATATTTACGCGTGCTAGCATAGGTTTTAGCGGGTATAGGCGGGGTGCGTAGTGTAGGTCGAGGTATCGGATACCGAGGGTATCTCGAGGAGGCGAGTTTGAGGGTTTACTAGCTTAACGAGCTAGTTTTGACGTAGAATTTCAGGGGCACCCTAGTTTGACCTAGCCTTGACCATAATTATCCTCGTTGACCGTAAAAGTCAACCTTTGACCTAGTTTTGACCTAGAGTTGATTTTTTGGACCCATGTTGACTTTTTGATCCAAATTTCACCGGTTTGACCCGTTCGACCTAGAATATCCCTAGAAGCCTGTTTTTAATTATTTTATATCAGTTTAACTCCTTAGAACCCTGTTTAATCTTATTTTTTGTAATAGATTCTTGTGACACCGGTTCGAATCTCGATCCTCATCAGTTGCTCAGGATATCAGGCGAGTACCTACCTCTGATAGTTTTCATTTCATGATAGCGTCTATATCACCTGTTCTAGAACTGTAATACTTGATTCTGACACATTGTTACACGAGCTGGTACTAGTGGATCCCGTCATGAGATGCTATCCCCCTTACCGTGTTCAGCGGGTACTCTATCACGTGTATTTTATCATGTGCTTCGGGTATTGATTCTCATGTGCTATCATGTGCTTCTTGTGCTCTCGCCTTCGTGTGCGCGAGCTATTATCATGTACGTAGCATACCGTGGTTGGATCCAATAGTATTAGTGGGGGAGGGGAGTAGGAGTTGGTTATGTGATCAAAGCCAAACAGTATTTATGTGTATGTCGGTTATGCAACTCACGCATAACGGAGTTATCGTAGTATTTTTCATGTACAACCTAAGCCGATCACATAATGAACTTGTGCTCAAGGCACTTAGCTAGTATTCATGTTTTCTCACATACAGTTACTTCTCTACTTGTATTGTTCTCCAGTTTATATTGTAGCTACTTTATCTGCTCCATCATGTATTTATTTTCTTGTGCATCTTATATACTTTTCTATTGCTCGTCATATACACCTTACCATGTATTTGGAGTTGCTTTCAGAGTTATGTACTTCGCTCCAGTCCTGACTGGGCATATTTTTTCCAGAGGATCCTGAGGATTATTACCCGACATTCTACGGGCCGGGTGTCGAGGAGTGTTGCGACCCCGAGACTGAGGAGGAGCCCGTCGAGGAGACGCCGTTAGCGCCCTAGTTAGCTAGGTGGGTTTTCCTGGGTTGTTTCCAGTTGATTATTTTGGATGATTGTATTGTACTTATTATTTTGCTGCTGTGATGTTGTAGACTTGGACTGTATTTTGAATACTGTCTTGCTCTGTATTTCTTTGTTTCCTTGTGATATCTTATCGTGCTTTTACTCTTCCCCTAGTTATTGTGATTGAGAGATTATATATATTGCGTGGTTGCCCTCCTTTTGGAGAGGATATTAACAGGTTTTGTGAGATAGATATTGTGACCTAGAACAAACCTTTACAGCGTTCTATCGCCGATTCTGCGGCGTAGGCTAGACGTACCCACGACTCATGCCCGATTTTCGGGTGTGGGTCATGACAGTTGTTTATGTATCAAATCTTCGAACTACAAAGACGTCGATCCAGGCAATAATTTCTTTGGAATCTTACGAGAGATTGTGGAGTTGACATATAATTATGGCACATAACCTGCTAAGTTCGTGATATTCAAGTATGAATGGTTCAATCTGATTCAAGATCAAGGTTGGAAAATTAACAAGCATTATCTTGTGGATATAAACTACAAGCGTAGATATCAAGGCTACGAACCATTTGTCCTATCAAGTCTGGCTCAGCTTATATACTTCATAATTTATCCTAGAATGGGGACAGCTATGTCAGATTGGTGGGCAGTATGCAAGACTAAAGCTAGAAATACCTTTGACGTTGACGAAATAACATATCAAGAGGACGAGCTACCTCTTGTAACAAATATTATAGATGTAGACTCAACGGAAGTTACTCATTACACGACTAATAATATAGAAAAGGTAGAATTATTTGAAGAGGAAGACGAAGACGAAGATGAAGTAGATGAAAGTGAAGATGAGGAGGAAGAGGAAGAGGAAGAGGAAGAGGAGGAAGAGGAAGAGGAGGATGAGGAAGGCGAACAAGATAAATTTTCTGAAGATGATTAAAAATAAAATAAATCTATTTGGACTTATGACATATATTATATTTTGACTGTAGAATGTACTATCCATTTAGACTTGTGACATTACTAATTATTTACTGTATAATTCTATTAATGCTGTGAGATATGCATAACATTTTGACTGTAGAATGTACTATATATTTGTTTAATTTTTCTATTATCATATATTGTTATCAGGTATGATCGGATGACGCAGAGCGTTCAGCAGGTCCCAAGGTAGACGAAGTGCTCCTCCAGTACTGCCTACTGTTGGTTCTCGATCTTCGTCACCAAGTACTCCAGTATATCGACTAGTGACATCTCTAACTGCGACAATGTTACGTGACAACACTCCTGGGACGAGTAGTTCCAGGCCTGGGACTACTCTCTCGTCCAGCGTTCCTCCTGCTGACGGAACCATGGAGACAGATGAGCATATGGCAGAGGTTGAGTCGATGTCATCCCAACATCAGCGAGATCCTCCATGCGCACCTCCGGACGAGACGATGACGGAGATTTGGTCCAACGGTACAAAGTAAGTCAATTAGTTGGTTTAGCATCATATATATCGTATATTTCTTTATTCATCATATATTCACTTTTTTGATAAAAATAATTATCTCTGTATCGATATCTTCCCTCGTCGGTACAGAGACGCCCGGGCCACTTTCTGAGGTACAACTATGGTGGCCCTTGGATCAACTATTTGATGCTCCGGATGAGAGGATGATGTTCTGGTTTGCACACTTTAAGGTAAAAGTATATCTGGTTTTAATATCAATCATCTGATCTATGTATATTATATTACTTACTAAATTACTTCTTGTAACAAACGTATTTCTATCTACCGTACCGGACTGAGTTGATCGAGCAGATGTTTCCGCAGTTGCCGCCAAGCTCATCCGTGATGCTCTTGATGACTAGAAGGTTGGTTATCATAAAGGAAAATCGATCCAAGGTTGGATCACACCTAAGCAGTGGACTGCGATGAGGGCTAGATTCGACGATACAAGATAAAAGAAAAGGTCTGAGAAAGCCAAGGTGGCTAGGAAGAAGGCAACAAAGTGGTATGGTGGCTCAATTCTGATGACGAAACATTTTTGTCGTTTAGTATATTTTTTATTTCAGATATATTATTTTAATGTAAGTATAATAAAATGGTAGTAGAATAAAATATTTAATTTTAGTACTAAATAATTATTTTTAACAAGTACAGAGGGGTGAGATTGCAAACATGGTGACCGTCTTCCTGGCCACCCACCGAAAGGGCGAGAATCTCATTGATGAGAGGGCCTCAAAGATATATGTAAGTATTACTTTACTTTGTGTTAATTTTAATATAACTTAGGAAATATGCAAATAAATATCCATGTAGTTAGTAATAAGTACCTTAGACATTAGCAATTATCGAGTATCCAAACTTTTCAAGGCCGAGTATCTTAGGCTGCGTAGGCGGGCGACTACTAGTGCACCTACAGCGGGAGAGGCTGGTACTTCCTCGCAGCCCTCTCTAGCTCCGTCGTCGGACGAGATGTGGGTGACCGCCCCTGGTGGTCTCCAGAAGGGTACGTATTACGGTACGGGATCCTATGGCTCCCTTGTTGCGGCGCAGTCCTCTAGGGCCTCCACTGCAAGTGCGCATTCCTAACAGCCCTCGCAGGCGTCGGTCCGAGTCTAGGAGACCGTTGACCGTCAGATTGCGTCTCTTCGTGATGAGTTACTGCGAAGGATGGAGGAGCAGCCCCGGTCCCAGCCGCAGGCGGACGATGCGATACTCATCGCACGATTTGATACGCTCGAACGCAGCATCATGGAGCTCAGGGATATGACAGCTTATCTTAGAGCGTAGCGTGACGGAGCTGCAGGCATCACAGTTGTCCGTGGACGAGAGGCTGACGATGATTCATGATTCAATGGTTCATAGTAGTACGAGGCTGTTATCTACCATGGATTCATACAACCATCGACTAGTAGCATTGGAGCTGCTACGTCCTCCTAGTGCGCCTTCATCGACACAGACTCCACCGACGTCACTACCTTCTTCATCGACATCGGTGTCAATTTTACGGGAGTAGTATGATTTGTTCTTATCCATGATGTGCGACGGTGGTCATCCTCCTACAGATCCGCAGTAGTCCTAGTTAGGACAGTTTACTGGTTGTTTGAGTAGGTATTTATTGCATTCTTCAGACTCGATTTTTAATTTCAATGTTTAGTTTTGTTCAAATTTTAATATATTATTTATATTAAATGTATGTTAATTTATCGGTGTTGAGTGTTCCACCGAAAGGGTCGGCGAACCCAGGGAATTCAACGGAGGGTTTCTCCGGGTTTACTTATATAAATTATGAATTCATAAACTGCAGGAAGATTGGTTTGGAAACCATTTTATATTCTATTTTTATATTTTTTTACTGGAAATTTAGCAAAGTTTAGCGACGTTTATATGCGTCGCTAAATGTGTCATTATATACGTCGCTAAATGCGTTGCTAAATAGAAAAAAATTAGTGACACACAATACGTCACTAATTTAGCTACGTTGTGTCGCTAAACATCGCTATAGCGACGTTTTGTAATATTTTTCCTGTCAGCGACTTGCTTAAACGCGACTTCATTGAAACGTCGCTAAACTTTTTTTTTGATATTTTTATGCCATTTAGCGACATTTCCAGACGTCGCTAATTTGACTTATTATGGTAGTGGTTGACCCCATGGCTTCTCAACTGGACTCTATGCTTGTCATCCTGCGATTCCTGCTCCCCCATGCTACCGATCTCCGATCCCCCGAGTTGTTTTGCATCTTTTTTCATCTCCAGCTCCTCGATTGTCACGTTGATGCTTAGATGCCATGCGTAGCACCTTCTGTACCACTGGGATCCTGCCGACATCAATGACACGGTTGAGATCAAAGTCCCTGACTATCAGCCTCACCGTGAGTCTTGGATGCCCGTTCCCGACTTCCATCTTTTACCGAAATGTGTTAATATTTCGACGAGCTTCTTCACCCTTGGCTGGCCTAACCAAGTGGACGGTACGATTCTTTCGAGATTCAAACTTCTGAATTAACCCACCTTCTTGTCCGAACTTGAAGCTACCCCATACACATGCGTCCTCGAGCAGAATATCACGCACTGTGCATATCGTCGATGACCCACAACTCCCCCTGGACTGTGTGAATGGTAAGGCTCTTGCCTCAGATTGAGTTTGCTGCAAACCTTGATGTCCTCTGGCCTCGAGCTGCTGAAACCAATGTCGCTCCGTGAAGCTTTGGCAAACCACCCGTCGCCAAACCCGGATCCGTGAAGCAACCCCCACCTGTAGACCGATCAGCTGCCATGGGACGGACATACTAACCCTCAATCTTTGGCTCATCACCATTCATCGCTTTGTCTAGACGAACCGAATCCTCTGTAATCCTCAAAGTATCTTGAAGCCCCTCCTCAGCAAGTTTTCGATGATTCAACTTCTGTCGAATACCCCTCGAGCCTCCATTCGATGTCTGTGGCCTGCCTGTATAACTCAGCGGCTTGAGCCTGAAATGCCACATCATAAATCTCCTCGAACCAGCTGTTAGGACCCCTTCGTAAGCATCCAATCTTTGTCCCCAAATAAACTATGACAGCCATCATCCACCAGCCTTCCTACCGAAACCAAGTTATAGCATAAACTTGGTACATATCGCACATCTTTGAGAACGAGCTTCTCACTAAGCTCTGTTGTCAAGTACAAATCACCGATGCCTACAACTGCAGCCGTTCCCTTGTTGTCATCTTCACATGTCCAAACCTGCCGCCGTGGTATGACGTAAAAATCCTCTTATATGGAGTGGCGTGATACGACGTCCCCGTTGCCATGACCCAATCACCATCATGACACATGCCACAAGGTTCCTCTACGTCGGTTGCTGGGATGATGAGATCTCCCATAGCTGTGAGATCCTCCTGATCATCCTTGCCTTTGGCCTTCCTAGCTTTGAGCTTCATGCAGTTCCTCTTGATATGATCCATTTTGCCACAGTGATAACAGCCCTTCTTGCGGTCCACAGTCGCAAGATCCCAAAAACTCCCCACTGTTCTCGTCTGTAACTTAGGTCTTCCCTTCCAGTAGGAAGCCACCAGAGCGGACTCCTGTGATGATTCTACTAGCTTACGTCAGTTCTTCTCGTTCAACAAACTGCTTTTGGCTGTCTCCATTATGACAACTCCACCATGCGCGGAGTTTCTCACCGATACCACTAACGTCTCCTAGTTTTTCGGCAGAGAACAAAAAAAAAGGGCCTGAAGCTCATCATCATTCACCATATTTATCACAGATAGCTGATTGATAATACCCTGAACCTCGTTCAGATATTGTGCCACTGGGGCACTCTCCGTGTACTTCGAGTTGACGAGTTGGCGAATTAGAAATGCCTTATTGTCAGCCGCCTTTCTTTCGTACAACGAATGCAGCTTCTCCCACAATGCTTTTGTCGAAATCCCCATGGACACGTGGTAAAACACTGAGTCGTCCAGCCATTGGCGGATAAATCCAACAGCCTTTCAATCCAGTCATTTCCAGTCATCAGCACCTTTGTCCGTCGGTTTGTCGTTGTCGCCCTCCATTGGACCATGCAAGTCCTTGCACTAGATTAGATCCTCCATCCATGGCTTCCAAATCGTCCAGTTTTCTCCTGTGAGGGTGATCATACGAGTGTTCATCTTCTCCGTAAACATAGTTGCCAGAACCAAAACCTGTAGCTCTGATACTAGATGTTGGGAATCAGACACGCACTGAAAGCATTCCGACACCGAGTCTGAGAGTGTCTGTAGCAAAAACTTTAGGCCAACCCACCTGAGATAACCAACCACTGTCTAACGAACACCAAGCACAAATAAAGACAAGTATATGGCGGTGACTACGTCACCTGGACAAATTCCAACCTTTATAACTCGTGTGAAATTACAAGATTGACAAATTCAATGTTGAACCCTTTGTCCTAATAGATTCAACCCCCTCACCACACTCAAGAAGAAAAGAAAGAGATTACAATTGAAATCACTCACCAACCCGTAGCAATTTCTTCTTCCTTCTATCTTGGATGACGAGGTACTAAGAGCAAAACACGAACTTTTTCTTAGATTTTCTTGTGGACGAGCACCCCAATCTCAACTTTGTGTTGTGATTTGTGCTTCCATCCTCCTCCTATATTTATAGGATGAGCAATCATATTTTAAGTCATAATAGAATTTTCTAAATAGAAAACCTTAAAATAAGAATGATATTCCACCTAAAATAGTCCAACTCCAATTATGGACGTCCAAATATGGTCAAATTAAATATTTGATACAAATTTTAAATATAATCAAATCTTACATTTAATGTAGATTTTAAAATTATATCAAATTAAAATTTTGACCATATTTAGACTTAAAAAAATTTTAAATCTAGATTGGACTCCAACAAAAATAGTGTCGAAAAAGCCAAGTTTAAAATTTGACAGACTCCAAAATGTAATGTATCTATTGTAAGAGAAATTGAGATTTAGAATGAGATCCTATTCATAGAACACTGCTTAGAGATCTAGTCAACCGGGAAGGCAACAGTGTGTTTATGAATAATAATGTGGAATATGAGTCTTTGATTCAAACTTTCATGACGATAACAGTGTGTTTATGAATAATAATGTGGAATTGATGCTTTTGCAAACAATATAGCATACTTCATTCACCTTAAGGCTCTTGAGGATGACATGGCATTATGTAGAGAGAGTTATTCATAGTCATCGCTTTCACATCTTTACAAAAAACCAAATAATAGAGAAAATTTGAGTTGCACTTTATTTTATTTATCGTAATTCAAGATGTATTTTACTGTTTTACCATAATGTATATCTCTTTTTTCTTTCCAGGCTGAGGAGGGGACTGGTAATAATAATAATTTGCTAACGAAGTTGACCATTAGTTTTGACGGAAGTGGAGGTTGTTGTACATTATGAAAAAACAGTGGAGTGTACCTTGAGTTATGGTAAATAAAATATGGTGCAACTCAAATTTTATCAAAAAAATATCGCCTTCGAATTTATAAAATAATGATATTCGTACTTTCAAATTGTCCTTTCTTAACATCTCTTTTTATGTGGAAGCTGATGTGACAGTTAATATGACAAATTTAAAAATTAAAATTAATATTAATATTAACTTTAACATAAATATTATTATTAATATTAACATTGATATTAATATTAATATTTTTTGAATAATTATTTTTTGGTTAAAATTTGTCATGTTAATTGTCATATTAGATATCATATATTCTTATTTAACATTTCACGTCAACTACACATAAGAATAAATAGTTTGAATAGATATTTTGGAGGTACGAATAGCATTGCCGTCTAATTACAATTATTGTTCTAAATAAATAATTTAATAATGCAACTTTGCTCCGGGGATTATAATTACAAAAAACTGATCTAAATAAATAATTTAAGAATGCAACTTTGCTCTGGGGATTCAAATTTCTATTTTATTCTTTTCTATCTATAGAAGAGATGGGAATACGAATTATTTTGCTAGTTGAGTGTGGGACTTGACGTTTGAATTTGTCATTTATATTTTATTGTTGAATAACATACCTAGTCTGATACAGTACAGTATGATATATCTAATTTGGAGGAGTGCATATGTAGTTGCGTCCGATGTTGGGGATAAAGCGGAATGGCAATCCCACAAGAAACAAACAATCTTGTCCGCGATAAGACTATCGCCATAATAATTTATAATGATCAGCAGAGAAACGAATCTTGCACCAAGACAAAATGAACCCAAAAGAAACCTCTACTCTGGAAGAGTGAGATCCACTACGAATTAAGCTAACAGGACACTGCCAGTGCAGGGATTTAGAGCACACAGCCTTAAAAAAAAACAACAATAATGCTAAAAGCTTACTACCAAATGCTTGCAACTTTCTTACAACCCTCTCTTTTCTTTACTGTGTGGGCCACATCCAGTCTTACCTCTCCTCCCAATAAACGGTTGCCACGTAACGTTCATGCCACGTGGCGACCATCCGAGCAGACACAGGGTCTCACCTCTCCCTCCTCCTCCAATGAACGGCCACCACGTGACGGTTGTAAGAGGGTTGTAGGTATTTGGTTGTAGTCATAGCATAGTCCAAAAAGCAAAGCCTATTATTATATAAAAAGATTGCAAATACAGTCTCTCTCTCTCTCTCTCTCTCTCCAAAAGTTGATCTTTTTTAAACTTACCAAAAAAACTAAAATAATTCTAACCTCTTAATACCTACATGATGTTGGAGTGGGCAGGATTCCCAACTTATGTGGAGAATATCCCGGAGTGCGACGAACGACATCCGTGTGTCGAAAAAGTTCGGAGAGTACATTGAGCGTCGTATATTGGAACATTTATGATAATTAAATATTATATTTGATTTCCATCTTTGAATTTGATTATATATTTATGATTGAATATTTCATATATTAACTTTCAATATAATTGATTTCCAATTTATGGCAAGCCAATTTATTATTTGATTTCCATTAAATATATGATTGAATGTAATTAAATTTTTATAAATATTTTTGGATTCCATATATAGATTTTCAATACATGGAAATCCTACTTCATGCAAGGTTTATAAAAAGGCTCATACAATATATGAAAAAAAAAGGAAGAAAAAAGGTGGCAAGAGTGATTTGCAACATTGAAGAGGAAAAAGAAGGATTGGAGACCTTTTCAAAAAAGGAGATCAGTTTCAGGTATTACTCGTTGTCTTTCTTCTTCGTTGTTGTAATCAATTTTCTGTTACAAAGAGTTGTGGTGATCCATGTTGGATCAGTGAGGAGTTTATAGAGGGTGTAATATCTTTATTCCGTTAGTATAAGTTCTTCATGGTTGGACTCCGATCGTCCCGTGATTTTTTTCGCAAGAATTTTTCACGAAAAAATTTCGGTGTCTACAATTTGTGTTTGGCATTTTTTGTTTGTGTGCTTTTGCTCAGTCCTCTCGCAAGACTCTCTGGTTTATGGGAACGGTTTTCGCGTTTCGTTTCCAATACGTGGTATCAGAGTTGTGTTCTGGAGTTCATAGAGGTGTCAGAAGTTGACAGTCAAATCAGGGAGTAGAGATGAACGTGAAGCCGGTGCGTATGGTGAACCTGAACGGTACCAACTATCATTATTGGCGGAGCAGGATGAATGATTTGAAGTTCGTCAAAAAGCTACATCTTTCAGTATTTTTATCCGAGAAGCCTAGTGACAAATCCGATGAGTACTAAAACTTCGAGCATATATATGTGTGTGGGTACATACGATATTTTGTTAACGAGAACGTGTACAACCACGTTGCCAACATTAAGCACGCAAAGACAATGTGGGATAAGCTGGAATCTTTGTATACAAAGAATACCGGGATAAATAAATTGTTCCTGATCTGGATGATAATGGATCTGTGGTACAAAGATGGTGCATTTATTACGGATCACTTGAGTGAGTTTCAGAGCGTGGTGGACCAGCTATCCTAATTGGGAGTCAAATTCGATGACGAGGTTCAGGGACTTTGGTTGTTGTGTATATTGCCAGACTTATAAAAAATCGTACGAGTGTCTATGATTACTTATGCTCATGATGGCGTGGTCCGTCTAGAGTTTACCAAGAGCGGGATACTGAATGAAGAGATGCAAAGATGTTCTCAGGGCACTTCATTCATATCCCACAAAGAGACGTTAGTTTCAGAGAGCCGCGGAAGGAGCAAAAGCAAGGGTTCAGGCAGTGGCAGAGACAAGAGCAAGAAAATATCCAAGGGTCGATACGAGAACTTGGAGTGTTACCATTGTGGCAAGAAGGGCCACATCAAGTGAAACTGTTTTGCTTGGAAGAGAGAGAAGAAGGGTGACAAGGGGAAGCAAAATGAGAACACTACATCGATGACCTCGGCACATGGAGGCGGTGCGATCATTGTAGGTGATGAGGTAGTTATGAACCTCGCCTGCGATAAAAATTCTTGGCTGGTAAACTCAGAGACTTCAACGCACATATCTCACAACAGGGCACTATGTGCTACTATCACTACCCGCACTCGGTATAAGGATACGAGTATGTGGGTACGTCCAGCCTACGCCGCAGCATCGTTAGGAGAACGCTGTCTAGGTCAATAACACTATCTAAATATCTCACACAATATATATATATATATATATATATATATATATATATATATATATATATATATATATATATATATATATATATATATATATATATAAGGTACCTGTTATGCTATCTCAACTCCAAATGGAGGACAATATGATAATATGGTAATGATAAATAACTCAATCATAATAACAAACTATAGGATGATAAGGCACGATATGGAATAGAAGGAAAGAAATAAAGTAACAAATACATCACAAGTCCAAGGCTAATCTCAACACAAGACATCAAATAATAATACAATGCCAAAGTGTATAATTGACATATACAATATCATGAATAACTAACAATGCCTCATCAACTGTTGGTATGAACTCAACCGACTCTACAGGTGATAACTCAACTGGCTCGCCATCCTATGGCCCATAGTGCGTAGGACACTAGTCCTCTAATGAATCAACTGAAAAATATATCCAGTCAGGATTGGAGCGAAGTGTAACCCAAATAGCTATTCCAATAATTGACAGAAACTATGAAACATCAATAGCAATGAACATAAATGATAGAAGTAACTGAACTAGCATATATCACAAAAAATAATATCATGGTAGAATAATAGCAATAACAGAGAACAATATGGTGAGAAATAATAATGTAATAAACTAGAATAAAAATAATAATATATATAAATATGCCTTAAAATATTAGTAAGATAATGTGATCGGCTTGGGCCTAACTCGGGCTATATAAAAAGGTGAGCTAGCATGATCAAGGTGAGTGACTTGGTTTGCTAACTATCACGGGCTACACTAAATCATGGGATATAAGGTATGTAACAACCTATTTTTTTTAAAATTTTAAAATAAATTTTTTGATTTTTCTGTGATTTTTAATTATTTATTATAAATATCCTTCAGGGATTAATAATTTTATGTATTAAATTAAGTATTAAAATATTACAAAAATTATATTTTTGGGTGTATAATTAATTATTGGTTGTTGTGTAATTTTTCTGAAATTTATTGGGCTCAAAAAACTTTTTTTAAATGACGAAAAACCCCTATTTTAATTAAATCGGACTAACCGGATTAAACCGAACTGAACCAAGCTAAACCCACTTGAACCGAACCGGACTAAACCCAACCGACCCAAACCCTAACCTAATGGGTCGGGTCTGGACCCGACCCGCCTACCCGCTAGCCCGCCACCCATTAACCTAAACCCCTCTCCCCCACGATCCCCGATCTCTCCCGCTCCGTAGCCTACGATGCCCCGCGATTCCCGGCCAACGGCCCTCGTCAATGCCGGCCCACGACCCGCCTCGGCCGCTCGACCCTGCCCACGACCCCGGCGACCCCTCCCCGCTCCGCCTTCCTATTTAAACCCCCGTGGAACCCCACTCCACCGCTATAACCACCATCACCGCTCCACGACCGTCGATGACCCGTCTGACCGTTGCCTTACCCCGGACGACGATGGCGACGACCTCCCCCACCGCCGGCGACGAACCCCACTGCCCCCAACAGCAGCATCCACAGCAACCGCCGCAGCCGCTGCCTTGCCCCGTCGCGTCGCCCTGACACAAAAAAGTCAGCGAGATATTGTAGAAGCATAAAATACGCTGGAGAAGTGTACACATAAAACAGAGCTTTAAGGCTGTGTGACATAAAATGTGACTTCAGAGCTGTACGCGTAAAACAGAGTTTCAAGGCTGTGTGGCATAAAAAGTGACTTCAGAGCTGTACGCGTAAAACAGAGCTTCAAGGCTGTGTGGCGTATAATAGGGCTTCAGAACTGTCCGCGTACAATGGAGCTTCAGAGCTGTTTGGCGTAAAGTAGAGCGTCAGAGCTGTCCGTGTAAAGTAGCGCTTCAAGACTCTTATGCGTAAAAGGTTGCTTTACCCTCCAGCGTAAAGTTTAAAATACGATTGTTTTTAATGTAGCATAAATTTGTACGAGGGACTCTTCGTATTCCTCGGATGAATTTGTCAGACAAAACAGCGAACCTGACTCCTGAAAAAAGTACTGCACGATGATCGAGAGGACGGCTGTGATAATAATTTTGCACAGAGACCCATACTGTTGTTTAGTGACATATTCTTAATACAAGTCGTTTTTACGCATTCAAAGAATACACTGTCTATTCTACATGGACAGAAATGAGTTTTTACGCTCAAGATAAGACGAAATCAGATGCCACGTCAAAAGTTGTTTCTCTTACAGAGCTCGAGGCAAATCTCGGCATTTAATGCACTAGATTGAGGCATATCTCTGTATTTAATGCACGAGATTTCGTTCTATTTTTAACATTTGTCATAACTGGGACTAATACGCTCACATCACCATCCTTGCATTTTATGCCAACCAGGCTATTTTCAACTATAAGGAGTACGCCATATGCTATCTCCTAGAAATACGCCAACTCGGCTATATTTGCAAATGTACGTGATAAGGCTATTTAGCCCAGAATACGCTCAAGACCGCAGTCGTGATGGATAATTGGCTATTTTACGCTGGTTATCTATTATTCATGCATCATCAAGTTTTACGCAGAGTTTGGCTTTTACGCCAACAAGATAATTATTTGGCTTTTACGCCAACCATCTTTTACGCAGGGGCAGTTACCTACGTGGCTTGCATGCCATGATCTTCAAGAAGCAGTTATATGCGTTATTCATGAAGGGACACGTGTCATACGCATATTCAGAAGACAATTCGAACGTGGGGTAGCAGTTATCATAACCGCAGGCTTTTATGCCAACAAGACAGTTATTTGGCTTTTACGCCAACCATATTTACGCAGGGGCAGTTACCTACGTGGCTTGCATGCCATGATCTTCGAGAAGCAGTTATATGTGTTACCTTATAATGAGACACGTGTCATACGCAGATTCAGAAGATTGTGGGAACGTGGATAGCAGTTGTCATAACCGCAGCGTAAAAGATGCAACTCTCTTAACAGTTTGGCCTTGTACGCCAACCTAGACAGTTATGTCATTGATCTCTATAAATAGAGACCCCTAGTCACAGCGAACAAACACACACACAGACAAAGACCAGAGAGGGCATAATCAGAGAGAGAGCACAGGCAGAGAGTATTGGTTGACAACTTCGGCAACGAGAATTCAATCCCACTTGCAACCTTTGAAGCTTCTTTTTCTTCTTCTACAACACTTCTTCATCATCGTGTGGTCCAAGGGACAAAGTGATCGATCGCAGATCAGACTCCTATAGCAATACTTTTCCAGAATCATTTTATTGTACTTAACATCCTCGTATAGGATTAATTGTACTCTTTTTTTATAAGTTTGCAAGGAAAGGTTTCATATAAACCTTTTTATTTTAATCTCGCAAACAAGAATGGCGACTCTGATGGGACGACTTTCTCCTCTGACGAGAAAGCAATTGCTCAATACGATGCTGTATCCGTCGGATCAACGAAGAAGACTTTGGTCATCCAGTTCGACCAATCTGCCTATGAAGATATGCTTCATGCATGGGGTGGCTCTCATTCCTCCTCTGTCCAGAACAACAGGAAGCTGCATAAAGTGTGGATGCCTAAGACATCCTCTACCCTTCCTGCAAGCTCTCTCTCACTGATCAACAAGGTTGTGACGACACAATCAACACGTCCTGTGCGTAAATATTTGTCTCCCGTCTGTGACATGGTAGTCAACACTTCTAGTAATGCCTCAGTGCCAATCCAAAAGATCCAAACATGTCCTGTGCGTAAAAATTTGTCTCCCGTCTGTGACGTGGTAGACAACTCTTCTGGTAGTGCCACAGTGCCAATCCAGAAGTCTCAGATGCGCCATGCGCGTAAAACTTTGTCTCCCGTTTGTAACATGGCAGACAAGACTTCTGGCAATGCCCCAGTGCCAATCCAGAAGTCTAAGACGTGCCATGCGCGTAAACTTTCGTCTCCCGTCTGTGACGTGGTAGACAAAATTTCTGGCAAGGCCTCAGTTCCAATGCGGAAATTTTAAACGCACCCTGCACGTAAAAATACATCTTCCGTCGATGATGAGGCAGATGGGCCCTTTGATCACATCAGAGGAAAACAAGTGGCGAAACCTTCAACCTTTAAGCTGTTACGCCCGCAAGAGAAGAAAGTTTCCACTTTACAGATTATGCGAACTTTCCCTGTTTTACATGAACCTATGCAAATATCCAAATTACGCCAGGATAGGTCTGTCCGCGTAAAGAAGACTCATTTCACGGGAAGATACACCCCCCGGACAGATGATGGATCATATGCTACTCATATGGATGAACTGCTGTATTCCTATGGCAGAGAAAGGGTTATGATTCCTAATCTCCATCTTCCTATTGATATAAAAAGGCAGAATAAGCCTTCTTCTTCTTGTAATCTCCCTGATTTACGTGATTTCTTGATCCAGAAATGCAAAGACAGGAGATCTCCTAATACGTCTATTACACCCCCTAGAGAACATTGTTGTAATAGTTATGAGATTGTAATTAACCGTTGCTGTTCTAAAGAAAAACGGTCGGTTTTCGACCGATTGAACTACTCCTTGTCATTATAAGAAGAAGAACCAGACGACGACATGTCTGAGGGTAGTCTCCCTCGACAAAACAGAACAGCATCCAAAGCTGGGGGTAGAATTCTCTCTGAGTCCGAAGATGATGCAACTATGACCATCTTCCCTGAGGACCGTACGACTCAGGTATCGGAAGCCCGAAAGCTAAAGGGGACTTTCTCCTTCAATGATGAAGACATCATTGAAATCTTCAATATATTGATGAAGGAAAACAAACTTCGGCTACCCAACATCAGATACCCTGAAAGGGCTGGCAAGGTCGATGACCCAGAATATTGTCTCTTTCATCGGTACATTCATCATCCCACAAATGCATGCTATATACTGAAAAGGAAAATCCAGGAGCTGATCGACGCCAAAGTCATCACTTTGCATTTATAGCGAGAAGACGGTCACTACAAATTGATCTCACTCCAATTTGGCAATTTTCTCCCTCAAGAAGTACCGGATGATGAATCCCTAAAGAACTCCCCAGTTGAGCAAACTTCAGGACTATCCCCACTCAGCAAATCACTCCCCAGTCAATTTTTCGGACATGGGTTCACGTTTATATTACCTCTGAACTGTTGTCCAAACATTTTTTCCCCAGTTGAGTTTGCCATGTCCAAGTGACCTCTGAGTAAAACTCCCAGGTTGTTGCTATCGATTA
Source organism: Iris macrosiphon (assembly GCA_036927795.1). Classification (NCBI taxonomy): domain Eukaryota; kingdom Viridiplantae; phylum Streptophyta; class Magnoliopsida; order Asparagales; family Iridaceae; genus Iris; species Iris macrosiphon. The sequence continues at coordinate 88,084,848 of JAYESA010000016.1, forward strand.
GTTCATGTCCATATTACCTCTGAACTACGTCTCTCCACTTTCTCCAACAGAGAAAATTTATCACCACAAAAATGGTCACTTCCATATTACCTCTGTCCTATTTTTCTTTATCCCCACAGGGTCATATCTTACCACGTCCACATTACCTCTGAGTAAGATATTTTTAGAACTTTTTTATGTCCATATCACCTATGAGTAAAGTTCTGCTCCTCGACTTTCTACTATCACGTTCATATAACCCCTGGTAGTGCTAGTTCTTTTAGCTTATTATCTGTACTTAAGGTACGCCATGGGTAATAAGTCTACAACCCAGATGTACAAATCAACTCTTGGTTCTTCATCCCCAGCAAGTGCCTATGTGCAACATTTTAAACCATCATCCGTATCCAAGAGTCCCGGATACGCAATGGATGATGGATCCTCAAAATCTCCCCAGCGGAGCAATCCTTAGGTCTACTCGCACACTCCCGCAGTGACTATTCAAACCAGTCTCGTTAGACACTAGCCATGCTCATATTGCCTCTGAGCTATCATCCCATCAATCTCCCCAATGGAGCGATCCTTTGTTCTATCTTCATAGACCACACTCAACAAATTATTCCTCAATGAATTTTTCGGACATTAGTTTACGTCTATATTACCTCTGAACTACTGTCATAATATTTCTCTCCGGCTGAGTTTGTCATGTCCATATTACCTCTGAGCAAACCTTCCGGGTTCGGCTATCGATTATCATGTCCATATTACCTCTGATATCGGTTGTCATCTCAACTTAGCACCCGTACTTAACTCTAAGTACGCCAGTGGTGTTAGTTCCACAAAAACTGTCATGTCCATATTACCTCTGGCAGGGCTTATGTTAAACTTATTACTTGCACACTCGTGCACAAGAAGTAATAGGTCCACCAAAATCCCCCCGGGGGGATGCCCACAATGGAAATGAGTCCACATATCCTCTCAACAAAGAAAAAGTCAGTTTATGTTCATATTACCTCTGAACTATGTCTCTCCACTATCCCCACAGAGTCATATCTTACCGCGTCCATTAGGGCTGGTTTCGAACTTATTATTTGCACTCAAGATACGCAACAAATAATAGGTCCACCAAGGATCCTCCAGTGGGATGTCCTCAACAAATATGGTATTATACTACGTCCATATTACCTCTGGTACGATATCCGAAGTTCACACAAACAATCGTAACGAAATGGTGGGCCCTTATGTGATTGAAACAATATTCTCAAATAGCGCTTATAGATTAGCCAAGCCTAACGGAGATTTGATAATGGCTCCTATCAACGGCCAATTCCTGGAGAAGTACTATGCTTGATCTCCTTTGCTTAATGGAGTATGATAAAGATTTTATTCTGACGATACTACGTACAAAGGTTAGTTGAATCATATTCTATCAGGTTTATTTGACCTCTGAATAGATATGTTTAACTAATTTGAAACCTATCATGTTCATATAACCTCTGATAGTATTTTATATACAATTTAGTTGGATCATATTCTATCATGTTCATATTACCTCTTAATAGATATATTCAGCTAAACCTTACCGAAAGTATATCATGTTCATATTACCTCTGATATCACTTTCATCTTAGCCTATCATTTATATTTTTAAACTGATGGGTCCACAAAGTCAGAAAATGTATCTTTATTATCTCTGAGAAAATTACAAAAGGAGCAACAAAGTATATTATTGGGGAGGAGCAGTTAAATCGTGGATCTGTTGCACCAAAGCAGTCATCCTCTCATTCCTGGAGCTCAAAATGTTGGTACGAGCCAGTTCCAGCCTTGCTTCGTCATTGCTCAAGAGAGATAGTTCGGACAGAGAATCAACAAAACTTGCGTGGATGACACCCACATGTGTCAAGTTCTGTTGAGCTGTCTTCACTTGGCCCTCCAATACATCACGAACTACCGATGCTTTGAGAAGCCTCTCCCTTGTTTGAGCAAGTTCAGATTCCAATTCTCGAACCCTCACTTCATATCCCTCACATTCGACACGGCACTGGGCTAGCTGAGGAATACTCTCCACCAATACTGCTTGCTCTTTCGCCATCTCTTGTTGATGTTCCTGGATGGATTTATTTAAAGTTTCTATCTTCTGAGCAAAATCTGCAGTTAGTGAGTCATACTCAGCCTGAACTAAGTCATTGATGCTGCCTCGGGATAGTTGCAAATATTCGTTAATGGGTTGTTCTAAACCATTAACCATTTGCTCTAGCGCATTAGCTCTTTCAGCGTCATTAAAATTTCTAATCTGCGCTATAGTGAGCTTGGAGAACATCTTCAAAGCATCGAAGCCAAGATTCTTCTCCAACACCATGGATATTAATTCTTTCAAAGTGAGGTAGAATATGCTAGTGTATTGTTCAACTAGCATAGCGAAGCTCGAATGGATGCTGGGAGTGGCCGCAACATCAGTAAATCTTTCTCCTGGAATGACTACAGAGGATGTTGCCACCGACGTTGCTTCAACAGATGACGCGAATAAAGAAGAGACACCAACAACAGTTGAAGTTGCTGGCACGCTCGACGAAGGAGGCACAGTCGAGATGGTAGGTTCATCCACCTCTGATATTATTTGGACTACTGCTGTCGGGATTACATCCAAGAATGTTGCGGATGAAAGATCAACGACTTCAAGGTATGCTTCTTCGACGGTGGTCACCGCCGTTTCATCAGCTGGATCCGCAACAAAATTAAAGGTTGTTTCAGCTCCGCCCTCCCTAGAAAAGTCTTCGCATGAAACTAAGATAAGAGAAAGTTAATATCAATTTGATGTTAAATTTTCCTGAAAAAAGCATGAAGACAACATTTACCCATGGCCGATGGTGTGTATATTGCGTCTGCGGCCTGTATAGCTAAATTATTTCTTAATAATGCTAACCAAGCTATCATACTTGGTGAGAAGGGTACACCAACTGACGCTTAAGGGTAGTTATCCCAGTCATCATCCAGATCTACTCGAGGTTCATCGGGTGGAATCTCGCTTGAAATACTTACAGATGAAGGAGGGGCTACCCCCATTATTTGTCTGGGTAAAGGTATACTGATTATTATTGAGTGCAGCATCGAAGACGATATAGAAGCATCACCAGTAACGGTGGTAGCGGCAGCAGTCACGGCCAAAGAATCTCCAGCACTTTCAACTGAGACTGTGGAGGCTCCTTTAAAAGGCGAAGGACCCCTAATCAAAGAATCATCCTTAACAGGGGAAACAATATGCTTACTCCTGGAAGAGGCCCTGTTGGTGGAAGTCCTTTTAGGACCTTTTGTAGTCTGCTTCTTCTTATGAGGGGAAGCCTCTTTCTGAGTAGAAGCCTTTCGTTTATTGAAAATAATGAGAGGCTCTGCTGGCGAAGCTATTACGCCTCTCGGTAATATCAACAAATAGTCATCTGCACCAGTAGTTTTATCACCTTCATCAGAGGAGACAGATGGTATCTCCTCTCTTCCAGTGGACTTATGGGAGGGCATTCTAAAACTTCCATATACATCAAAATCATAATGGAAGGTATCGATGGACAAATAAAACTGTGCATATGAATGAAGAATGCGCAACTCCATGGAGAGAGAGGTCGCGAGAACAACAAAGGTTGCTCTAGTACAACCCATGATGAAGTAACGCCATCTTCTAGCTCTATCAATAAGCCCCCCTTTGAATTTGAAGCTGGTGATAGGATTTTCCACGTGCAACTGATCATACCCAAATTGCCTGGCGAAATGGCTAGGCAGATAAGGCTCCAAGTAGCAGTGGTCCTCACTTCTGTATAGCAGGTGGGAAGGTCTAATGCAGACCAACCAGTAAAAGGCTTCAGAAGAAAGAATAGTCTTCCCCTGACCTATATCCTGAAGTTTAGTCCCCTGTTGATTGATATGTACGGGGGGACGGTACAGAAGAATTTCCAACTATGGGCAAAATTTAGTGCTAGTCGGCAATCTATGACGCTAGTCATATTCCAAAAAGAATTCTTGTAATTCAACAAGAAGTTATTGCCCAAACCACTGGCAGATCCGGGAGACATCACTCTGGTGTTGTGAAGGATTAACCATCCCATCAGATATAAGAATGGCAATTCCACTCTGGGATATCCTTCACACTGTGTAGTATCGGCCAGCAGCCCATCAGTAATAGCCTTCAGGCCAGCTTGTATCCTTTATACCATGGCAGGAAGTAGGCCCAATCTTGCCCCAAACACCAAACCCACTGCGGGCCATAGGGTATTGCGATGAATACGATCTGCCGACGCAATACCAGGCACCAACCATCGGTGTAGCCAAATAGAAAGGAAGTCAGCCAGTTGAGCTTCTTTTGACAGAGGCTTCCGACAATGCCTCATATAACTGTAGGCTTTGGTCCCTGCAGGATAACCCTCTATATCTTCATTGAGAACACAATCTGGATCTTTTGCATCTTCAATAAGATCATCGATTGTGTTGGCATCAAGAATGCTCAGAGGGTCCAAAGGTTTGTCTTTGCTATCTACAACCTTGTCCTGCTTGGCATTTTTAGCCTGATGAAAGAAAAGATAAGATACCTACTTGTTAATATGAGCCAAATCAAAAGGCTCTCTGTAAAAAGTGGTACATACAAGATAGTGGCTCATTAGTTCTTGGTACATAGCCACTGCCCGAGGATTGGTGTCCTTCAGCTCCCTATTCGTGGGAACGTACTCTTCATAGGGAGTGTCTCTCATTGGCAGCTTTGAGATGTCTGCCATTTCATGAAGTGTCAGGCCCAACTCACTTATTGGAGTGGCAAAAGTCCCGTTGAACGAGTTATACCGCTCCATCAAAGCTAAGAAAAAATTAGTGTTGACCGGCAGCCCAATACTAGTAGCACTCACAGCCTCAAATAAATTAATACTTTCTAGCTCAATCCGAAAGTGCTTCAGGGCCCATGCAGTTAAACTGGCCCATCGAAGATTCTGGGGGTTAAGCCATCCACTGGTGCAAGGGTTAACCCTGGGATATACTCCTCCCAGCCCCATAAACTTATTGCATAAAGTCGCCATCTGAAATGGCTGGATCAGTGAAGAGTCTTCACTAGGGACACTCCTTGGTAGTAATCCTCTGAAGGGCATAACAGGGCCTGAGGGACTGCTTACAAAGGATCCTTGGTTTAATCCTTTCTTATACAAGATCTTTCCTGGCTGCCCATGAAGATCAGGAGTCAGAGTCCATGCCATCCTTCTGGGATGTGTGGCATGAAAGAATGCAGAAATAGGGTAATCCCTAGACATCTTTTGCAGGTACATAACCGTGCCCTCAGCAGAAAATGTCCAATCTTCCTTCTTGGGCTTGGTCTAGGATTTCTTATCAATAACACCCCCAAATAAGAAAGTTGATTTATTATACTCAGTACTGTCTATGTACGTCAGGGGTTCCCCACTAATCATACTCGGCAACATTCTTTCTTCTTGGGCCGAGTTCAGAGTTCTCCATTCTTGAGGATACTCGTTTTCAGAGAGGGAAAAAGTCACATGGGACAAGTCCTCCAAGTAGTTGGAATTCAACATTCCAGCAGCAAAGCCCATTATTTCAGCCAGAGGGGGGATCTGTAGGTCCACTGCAAAAAAAAGCAAGAGAATAAGTCAATTTTACGCTGGAATTTACTTTCAGTGCGTAAAACTTAAAATGCTACATTCTTGCAATATACGCCAAAAACTTGACAGTCTAAGTTTTTACGCCAGACTGCAAAATATGGAGTTTTATGCTGGAATTTACTTCCAGTGCATAAAATACGAGGTTTGTAGTATACGCCAAAACCTAACAGTCTGAGTTTTACGCCAGATTGTAAAATATGATTTTACGTGGGAATTTACTTCCAGTGCGTAAAATGCAAGTTTTGTAGTATACGCCAAATTTGACAGTCTGAGTTTTTATGCCAGATTGCAAAAGATGGAGTTTTACGCTGACACATTAAAATATGGGCGTATTGATAAAACATCTCTGTATATTATCTTCCTTGAAGAGACTCTTAGCACAAAAGATAACATTATGCATACACGTAAAATGTGTGCGAAGGATTTTTTATTTCTTGAAGTTTTACCTGTGATGCCCGGTGCACAGCTAGACGGCGGAGCACTTCGTTCAGAACGAGGCTCGCTTGGCCTAGCAGGAATCACTCGTGCTTGAGCAGAGGAGCGAGATGAGGAAGCGGCTTTCTTTCCCTTAGCGGTGGAGGTCTGTTTTGGTGCCATGGCAAGTCTGAGTTCTTTTTCAGAAAGAGACGAAGGGTTTTTCAGAAAGAGGTGAAGAGTTTTTCTCTCTCACGACCTAGGTCTATTTATAGAGTTCAAATAACTCTTCGAATCCTTAACCAAATCCGATCTTATCATAATCAGTTATGATTTAGGACCACGTCAGCTGCTCATTTGAAAAGGAAGACAGATAGTTATGCTACGTAACGGATCCCTGATTTCAAGCTCAGATTTTAAGCACAGAGCACAGATCCATGATTTTACGCGCATAATAGATATACAATTTTACGCTCAGAAGCTACAGATCTACGATTTTACGCTCAGAAGCTACATATCTACAATTTTACGCTCAGAATTTACTGATCTATGATTTTATCCTCAGAAGCTACAGATCCATGATTTTATCCTCAGAAGCTACAGATCTACGATTTTACGCTCAGAAGCTACAGATATATGATTTTATGCTCAGAAGCTACAGATCTACAATTTTACTCTCAGAAGCTACAGATCTACGATTTTACGCTCAAAAGCTACAGATCTATGATTTTACGCTCAGAAGCTATAAATCTATAATTTTATGCTCAAAATGCTACGGATCTATTATTTTACGTGCATCTTAAATTACGTGTGACATATCAGTCAGCAGAATACGCGTATATCTTGATAATTTGGGTTTTATGCTTGAAAAAGCCAGTCATAAGAGTTTGCGTAGGAAATGCTCTTCTCATCAGCGTTTTCTCTTCTTTTTCAGTCGGGAGGACTTCATCAGACGAAGGGCCAAGGAGTTCCCTGAAAATGTCTGTCTTTATTGAAGATGACTTTTTGGACATTCGTAGTTCATTCAAAGTTTAACCAGAACCTTTTATATCCAATTCAGGGATGGCCTGTTCGGTGGACATTTCTTTTCCTGTCTCGAGAATCTTTCGAGAAGCCATTTTCGAAGATGATGTTCTGAGTGGATGTTCTTCGAAGAGGAAATGACGATTCAAAATTCTATGCGACTCCTCGTCAAAAATAGCATGACGATTGGATTTTTAAGACAATCTAATGCTAAAGAGTTTTTACGCATCTTCCTTTATGCGTAAAAGTTGGAACATGACTGGATGCATATTTATCAGAGTTTGCGTAAAAACTACTCAAGCGTATTGAAGCTGCGTATTATTAGACTTCCTCACAGCAATATGGCAAAAATCAATAGTGCGTAAAAGAAGACAAGTTTATTAATCATGATTACATATGATAAAAATATATTTTACAAAGGATTTTTCATTAATATTCAAGATCACAATGGGAATCTATTACGCTAGGTTCTTATCTGATGAAGATCTTTATTTCTTCTTCTACAATACTTCTTCGGCTCCTATACGCTGGGCGCCAAGAAAATGGTTAATGGAGGGAGGATACAGAACTGGGCCTGTTTAAATTATTTACGCCCCCCTCCATACGTCATCGACGGCCATGCTTAGATTTGTGTTAGGGATTCATACCCAACACAATAATGGAAGACATGGCCAAGCTGCCCACCGGGGTCCAGCTTCATAATAGGGGAAAATACAGTTAGCAAGCTGTGTGGTCTAATGCGACCCTTCCTCACCCTTTGGCGAATTGCCATATAAAATCGCTGATTGCCTCGAGCAAAGGAAGCTATGATATCCCTCGATGGTCTATCGTTGCAGAGAATATTTGCTCGAAGACGTCTCTTCTTATGGCTCCTTACATGCTGGAAGAACATAATCTTCTTCTTTCTCAGTTCAGCCCAATCAATCTCAGTAGCCATCTTTGGGGTGAAGGAAGTTTGGAAAAACAAGTTCACTTGCTTGCCCTTATATAGGCAGAAGAGAACATACAAATCCCAACAACTTCTTAAATATCGCCGAAAATTAGCCTCAAAGGATGAGTCAAATTTGACCATTTCATGCTTCATTCAAAGTATTTCAAATTACGAGAAATTTGAAAACTTTGAAGGGGGTCTTGTAGAAGCATCAAATACGCTGGGGAAGTGTACGCGTAAAACAAAGCTTCAAGGCTGTGTGGCATAAAATGTGACTTCAGAACTGTACGCATAAAACAGAGTTTCAAGGCTGTGTGGCATAAAAAGTGACTTCAAAGCTGTACGCATAAAATAAAGCTTCAAGGCTGTATGGCGTAAAATAGGGCTTTAGAACTGTCCACGTAAAACAGAGCTTCAGAGCTGTTTGGCATAAAGTAGAGCGTCAGAGCTGTCTGCGTAAAGTTGCGTTTCAAGACTCTTATGCGTAAAAGGTTGCTTTACCCTCCTGCATAAAGTTTAAAATATGCTTGTTTTTAAAGCAGCGTAAAGTTGTACGAGGGACTCTTCGTATTCCTCGGATGAATTTGTCAAACAAAACAGTGAACCTGACTCCTGACAAAAGTAATACACGATGATCAAGAGGACGACTGTGATAATGATTTTGCACAGAGACCCATGCTGTCATTTAGTGATATATTCTTGATACAAATCATTTTTACGCATTCAAAGAATACGCTGTCTATTCTACATAGGCAGAAATGAGTTTTTACGCTCAAGATAAGACGAAATCAGATGCCACGTCAAAAGCTGTTTCTCTTACAGAGCTCGAGGCAAATCTCGGCATTTAATGCACGAGATTGAGGCATATCTCTGTATTTAATACACGAGATTTTGTTCTATTTTTAATATTTATCATGACTGGGAAAGCTAAGACTGGGACCAATACGCTCACATCACCATCCTTGTATTTTATGCCAACCAGGCTATTTTCAACTATAAGGAGTATGCCGTATGCTATCTCCTCGAAATACGCCAACTCGACTATATTTGCAAAGGTATGTGAGAAGGCTATTTTGCCCAGAGTACGCTCAAGACCTTAGTCATGACGGATAATTGGCTATTTTACGCTGGTTATCTATTATTCATGCATCATCAAGTTTTACGCAGAGTTTGATTTTTACGCCAACAAGACAATTATTTGGCTTTTATGCCAACCATCTTTTACGCAGGGGCGGTTACCTACGTGGCTTGCATGCCATGATCTTCAAGATGTAGTTATACGCGTTATCTCATGAAGGGACACGTGTTATATGCATATTCAAAAGATAATTCAAACGTGGGATAGCAGTTATCATAACCGCAGCGTAAAAGAAGTCTTCTTCTTCACAGCTTGGCTTTTACGCCAACACGACAGTTATTTGGCTTTTATGCCAACCATCTTTACGCAGGGGCAGTTACCTACGTGGCTTGCATGCCATGATCTTCGAGAAGCAGTTATACGCGTTACCTTGTAATGGAACACGTGTCATACGTAGATTCAGAAGACTGTGGGAACGTGGGTAGCAGTTGTCATAACCGTAGTATAAAAGATGCAACTCTCTTCACAGTTTGGCCTTGTACGCCAATCTAGACAGTTATGTCATTGATCTCTATAAATAAAGACCCCTGGTCACAGGGAACAGACACACATAGACAGAGACCAGAGAGGGCATAATCAGAGAGAGAGCACAGGCAGAGAGTGTTGGTTGACAACTTCGACAACGAGAATTCAATCCCACTTGCAACCTTTGAAGCTTCTTTTTCTTCTTCTACAGTACTTCTTCATCATCGTGTGGTCCAAAGGACAAAGTGATCGACCGCAGATCAGACTCCTATAGCAATACTTCTCCAGAATCATTTTATTGTACTTAACATCCTCGTATAGGATTAATTTTACTCTTTTTTTAAGTTTGCAAGTAAAGATTTCGTATAAACCTCTTTGTTTTAATTCCGCAAACAGGTATCCCTCTTCTGTCTTGCATAACTCCATGTGCATTGATTCATTTTTCGTTCTGTCAAATCCTGTGCGAAGACCGCATGACCCTCTCGAAATTCGTACAACTCGTTCGGGGTATCGCGTCTTGTGTCGGTCGTAAACCGCGATGCAAAAACAGGAAAAATAACCCAATTTCTGAAATTCAGAAATCGTCCCAAACTCACAAGTTCACGGCCATTTTTCTCCCAACCTGTGTATTATTTCTGAATTCTGTTTCAACAGTTAATTAGATAACCTAACCGAGATTGAGTGTAATCCCCCTGATTTTCAAAAATTGATAAATTTGGATTTTTCTGAATTTTCTGGAATTTTCTTCGAATTTTCTGTAATTTAAATCAGGTATTTTAATTTTTAAAGGATTTTTTAAATGTTATTAATTAATATTAAAATATTATGAAAATAATATTTTATGATGTAAAATAGAAAACCAGACATAGGGTAATTTTTCGGGAATTTATTGGACCCCGGATGGATTTTTAAAGCCCTAAATACTATTTTATAATTAAACCAAATTGAACCCTAAATAAACCGGGTTTATTTGATTAAACCAACCCAATTTAAACCGAACCAGACCGGGTTCACTGACCCGAACCGCCTAGGCCCTAACGGGTCGGATTCGGGTTCAATCCGACCTGGCCCGTTTTAAACCCGAACCCACTTCACTGTTTGCGGATCGGGCCGGATCCGCTGCCCGACCCGTCCACCCGACCTGACCCGTATCACCTCATCTCCCCCAAACGCAGCCCCGACGCCTGACCTCCCCGCCGCCGGAACGGTCGCCGCCCGCTCGCCTTCCAGCCGCTCCGGCTACCCGCAACGTCCGCCGCTCGCCTTCCCGGCCGCCTACTCCTCTTCCTCTCCCTCCACCGGCCACCCCGTCGACTTCCTTCCCCTCTCTATATATGCCCTAGTCGACCGCCCCTCCGCCGTGCTCCGCCCCTCTCCCAGAGCTCCGTCCAGCCCTCGACCTCACCGACGAACTCCTGCGCCTCCGCCAGTGCAGCCGGCTCCCATCGCCTCGCCCCGGCCGCCTTCGACAGCAGCCCCAGCCGAAGTCTTCCCGGAGCCACCGCCCTAATCCCAGCCCTTCCTCCTCTGGCCTCCTCCTCGCCGTCCGGCCGCCTGCGCTGCCTCCCAGCAAGCCGTCGACTCCCCCTCGACTGACTCCGCCGTCCCCTGCCTCCCTCCGGCCGCCAGCAGCCGCCGCAGCACCGGTAAACCCCCTGAATCGAAACCCTAAGTCCCTGGCGTGTCGGACACGGCCGGACACAGGGTTCTCAGACCGGACACAGCTCTAACTCGAGATACGAGGACACGAAGATCTCGGTTTTTTAGCCCAGTTCAGGTATCCATAACTTTTTGCTCGTAGCTCGAAATTCAATTCCGTAAATTGCATCGCGTAGCCTGTATGACCCTCTCGGTGCCCGGATAAACCGCTCGGGGCATCGCGTCCTGTGGTGATCGTACACCGCTATCCAAAAACAGAAAAAACCAGACCCTGTTTCACCCCGGAACCGAGTACGCCCCGCCAAACGGGATGACTTGGTCGCGTGTGGTCTTCACAGATACGTGCGCATCGTTGATACGGACATGCGAGATTTCGCAGAAGCTGATTTGGATGTGCGTGCACACCGGAATCAGTGCGTATCCGCGGACATCGCCCCGTATCTGACCATTCTGATTTTCGCTGTAACTTAGTGTACACACGTCGGATCGAGACGAAACTTGCGCCATCAGAATCGTAGCAATACGCTGGTCCTGTGAGTCAAGTTTGGTTCGATTCTGAGAACGTTGGAAAATCGCGTGTCGTGGGCCCCACAGGCTCCACCTGACGGGTGATTTTGAGAACGGCTCTTCGGAATCCAATTCTGGAAGTTCCGTTGGGTTCGTATCATCGTTCCTGACTTGTTGACACTAAGTTGGACTGAATTGGAGACCTTTGACCTTGACGCATTTTTCGGTGCAAAACGGCCCACATTTGGACCCCGCCTTGACCCGAAATTGACGTTTTTGCCCTTGTCTCCAAATTGGACTCAAGGACAAGCGTTTCTAGCTAATTAATATTTTCTGGACCTGATGATGATGTCTATTTCAGTAACCGGAGTACTGCCTGCAAACCCCGCTGAAGTCAGAGCTAAATTGGAGACAGAACCCAGGCAAGTATACCTTGCCAAATCTTGCAGTTTTGATACTTGTCTCCTGGTTATACTATTCATTATCGTGCAAGATACTTGTACAATATTTGCATGTTTTTCAGTTGTTACTTTCCTGTCATATATAGTTCTTGATGTGCTCTGATTTATTCCTGCTGCTCTAGTCATATTTTCTCGGTTTGCGTGCATATACATTATTTGCTCTTTCCTTGGATCACTAATTGTTCCATAGACATATTGTGATGATTTATATGTACTTTACATTCCTGGAGTTGACTTGACTGATTTCTTAGTTCCTAGATGATTGTTATTGGACATTGACTACACTTAAGCAAATCTCGATTGTGAGTACCCATTGTACTGCAATAAAGAATTGTTCATTTGACTACCTCCTTCGTGAGCTCCCGCTGGGCTACGAAAGAGACATACTATAGACTGTGAGTCCCCATTGGACTGCTTTCTATAGGATCGTGATCTCCCATTGAGATGCGATTACCCCGATTGCTTGTAGTCATGTTTGATAGCATCACTGGCATGCCACTGTCTTAGATATAGTAATTTCTCGTGTCTTATTTGCTTGTGTTTACTTTCTTCTCTATCTTGCATGTCATTTATTGTATTTGGCTCGTATTCTTTTGTATCTTGCTATGTCCCCTGAGGACCTGGTTTTGTTCTCCAGATTTAGCAAACGAGGAGTACCGCAGCTTACGAACCAGCACCAGACGAGAGTTTGATTGCAGTTGATGGCCCTGCTTCTTAGTTACTTTCTAGCATGTTTTAGCTATCTCTTTCTTGTCTTTATTTTCTTGTTTGTTGGTAGTGGATTTGTCTCCACCCGACTTAGTATTATTTCTTGCTGAATATTCGTCTGTAACTTTACTTTCAGCATTTAATTCTGTTTTAGTTCATGATGTTCTGTGGATGAGATCGTAAACCCTGCCTAATATAATACAGCTTAAGTACACTCCGAAGGATCCATTAAATTGGGTTTGACCATCGGTGTGTGCTGCTGGCCATTGCCACGTGTCCAGTCCCTCGATATTTTGGGTCTGGGGCGTGACATTGAGACCTTGTAATTAGTTTATTTTATTTTGTTGTATGTTGTATTTTATTTACGGGTAAAATTGACCAAAACCTTGGTTATTTAAAACCTATTTTTTTTGGAACTGGGTGCGTCCCGCTAAACGAGGTGACTTGGTCATGTACGAATTTCACCAAAAGGTGCGCATCGTCAATGCAGATGTGTGGAATTTTGTAAAAGTTGATTTGGATGTGCGTGCACACCAGAATCAACGCATATCCGTCGAAAATACCCCGTATAGGGCCTGTTCTGAAACTCATTGTAACATGGTGTGTGCTTGTCGTTTCAAAACAAAACTTATGCCATCAGACTTATAGCAATACGTTGGTCCTGTGCCCCAAGTTTGGTTCGATTCTGAGAACATTGACAAAATCCCATATCGTGGGCCCCACAGCTCCACTTAAACGGGCAATTTTGTGACCGGCTCATTAGAATCCAGTTTTGGACATTCTGTTGGGTTCGTATTATCGTTCTAGACTTATAGACACTAATTTTGACAAATTTGGAGAACTTTGTCTTTGCCATATTTTTTGGTACGAAGTGGGCCACATGTGGACCCCGCTTTGACCAGAAACTGTCAATTTTGCCCCTGTGTCCAAATTAGACTTATGGGTAGTCAATTCTAGATATTTCATATCTTCTGAGCATGATGATAATGTTTATTTTATCAACCGGAGGAGTACTTGAAGATCCCACGAATACCGGAGCAACTATTGGAATCCAAGCATCAGGCAAGTGTACCTTGCCAATCTTGCAGTACTTGCTACATGTTATTTTCTTGATTTAATTATATGTTGTATCTATTCAACCTAGGACCATGTGACATTGCTTAGCGTCCGAATAATATTCGGGTGCCAACGCCGTATGCGAAGTTGTGTAACGTCACCTAGAGATTGATATTACGACCCTATACATTTTCGTGCTTGCATTATCAAGTACATCTTACCACAAGACACTTGACACTGTTCATGAGACAGAATCTTCCTGAGATATTCTTGGTGATTCTGTATAGGTTACAGGATTCGTGACATAGACTTTATATATACGCTTAGCTATCATCATGACTCACTACATCAGTTAGAGGTCATGATCGTGCGTGTCATGGACATGAGACGTATGATTACATTGGGTGGAGAGAGACACACATGCTGCAAGCTGATTTTATATATCTATTTATTATTGTGAGGCTCTAGACTCTACATCAGAGCTAGGCACTCTACTAGTGATATCACTACCGGCTCCCCGACACAGAGCTTGTAGTGTTCTCATCCTGAGTTCTAGTGATGCTCTCAACTTGCATATCACTTAGCTGGTTACATAGTTTACCCTATTGATTCATTTTTATATATACTGTATTTATTTGGCTTGAGTTATTCTTGTAACTTGCTATGTCCCCTGAGGACCTGGAATCCGGATTATGTTCCCAGGTTTAGCAGAGGAGATTTACCCCGAGGTGTACGGGACAGGAGCAGACATTGGAGCAGTACCAGAATCCGAGGACGAGGTGATCGCCGAGGATTTCTCCTGAGTATCTGGTTTATTATACTTAGTTATTTCTATTGTTGACTCTTATTTCCTGTTTATTGAACTTCTGTATCAAACTCATTATCGGGTTGTTCCCCGAGATATGTTATATTGAGACTTGATGTTCTTTATATTTTATATTGATTGTATTTATTGCTGTGGATGAGATTAGTACCATAGACCCTTATTGTTGTTTTACAACTTAAGTACACCCTGATGGGTCCATTAAATTAGGTTTGCCCATTAGAGTGTTCTGCTGGCCAATATAACGTATCTAGTCCCTCAGTATTTTGGGACTGGGGCATGACAAGGTATGATCACATATCCACTAATACTTTTCCAACCTTCGACTAGTACAATGATCCAAATTACGACACAGTATAACACATATATCACACTGCATGGTCTATAATATCATGCACTATGATCATGGTCTATATAATCACTAATATATCACGGTAATCAATGAGTAATCACGAAACACGACATGGTGATCACTGAGCAACCATGACAATAACATATCATGACCAAGATCTACTTATACTAATCCGTGAAACCATCGTGTCAAGAATCAAATATATCAATACTAAATACATGAAACATAGAGACTATCAAATAAGAAAACTATCAAAGAATGTACTCGCCTGTGGTCCAGAGCAAATAGTATATCTCGGTATCCGAACTGGTGTTACACACACCTAAATATAAATTTTATGTCAATGGGTGTAAAGAATGATAAATGAGCTAAAATTGTACTAAAGATGATTTTCTAGGTCCATACTAGATCTCACTAGTCAAACTGGGTCAAACTAGGTGTTTACCTTCATTCTAGGTTGGTTACAAAGCTAAAATAGGTAATACTAGGTTACAACTTGGTTTCTAAGTCCAACCTTGAAGATATTAGCTAACTAGCTAATATTGCTAAGTATCATATATATATATATATATATATATATATATATACTAGATAATATTATCAAATAACTCATATACATAACATATATAATTACTAGTTACCTCTATTACCTATAACACTTACCCCTAAACCTTAACATAACTTAAATTATGTCTAATACCTTGACCCACTTAGTATCTACCTAGACAATAATATCACCCTCCTCAAATACTAGTACTTACTTCCACAACTTTAACACTAAGTCTGAAAACCTTACTTCACTATTCTCACTCATAACAGCTACCCCCAAACTCACTAACACTAAATACCTTAATACCTCATTTTGTGTATATTGTTGCACAGTGACTATGGAACCTCCCATTGATACAGTTGTATCAGTCACTTGACTGATACTACCTCTCTTCCTGCATGAAGGAGCTCCCATTCACTTCTTCGCACTACTTAACACTTATATATCCTACATTGCACACAATGAACTAGAATACCCCTCCACGGTTTTGCACTCAATGCAGTGCCATTATACCTTACTGCTGCTGCTACCATATCATGTTGCTGCTGCTACTTTACCTTGTTTGATGCTGCTACTGTAATGACCCACTCCGCTCAACCCAGAGGGCCAATTTAAATGACACAAGTATAACGACCCTACCCGCCTTGCTCAGCGATAAGACTCGTTCGATAAAAAGGCATTCTGACTTGGACCTTCGAATAAAGTTCCGACTTAGACTTTTCAGAGACACGCTCAGAGTCTCGCTCGGCCGATGTGATTCATTGCTAAGGTGGGTGGCCCCGGTGAACATGTCCCTACAAAGCTGTACACTTAAGAAAATGAATGATACATGCTAGTTTTCAGCGATAACCTTTGCATGCTAATAAAAAGAGTTGAACGTACATACCTAAGGGGATAATCACGCCTTATCATTGTATAGAATATGTAATCTTACTTGCTATTTGTGTAATTGGACTATTGAGTTAAAATGTAGTAGTTTCTTATGTATGGCACAAAAGTAGTTTGAGTTCATACTGAGGCACCGTACCGCACGAAATATAACACGGGATAGAGTATAATCATATTGCATACATAGACGAGAAAGACTATCAAGTAGTCGTTCCGAGTTAGGAGAAGGAAAGAGATGAAAGTACTCGGGACATCCAGATCACCGAGGCAGTCTCTAATCAGAGAGCTGCGCAAGAAAGAAAGATCCGAGTATAGTCCTCGACAAGATTGAACCGAGCTGATCACCTCGGATAAGAGAAACCGAGCAGGAAATTCTCGGCTAGGATTGGAAGTGGGAGAGTAGTTGTATAGTCACGAACAACTGGTTGCGCACCAGGTAGAGAAGAGTTATCGACACGATTGCTGAGGAATCTGAACCGTGTTGGCCCGGGAGGACAATGCCAATGTAGTCCTGGTAATACGCTAGCTGAAGTACTAGCAGGCAAGTACGGGATATCCAATAAGGCTTGCTACCGACCTGGAAGGTCCGCCGACTCGTCGGTTGGTTCAGGATGTCCAGTAAGGCTCACAATCGAGCTGGAAAGATAGTCGTTCCATCCAAGATCTTGTCCAATATAGCTAACAGAGCCAGTGACCTTCATATAGATAAGTGATGCATGCATAGAGGCTATCTGCATTCAGAAGAGGAGTAACATGAAGGAGTACATTTGCACGGTACTTTGTATATTTAGAATGGATGCATGGTATATAACATAGTTCGAGTAGAACGGGTCTGAGGTAGAGACACAAACGTAATACTTGGATTGCATTGATGTTCTTCGCTATTTAGTAGATCATTGATTATATTGTTGTATATGACAGAAAAGGCTGAATGGTAAGAAAGAGTAAGACGAACTCAGTTGTTTACAGTACGACACTCTTGAGCAAACACGGATATTACTTTCATTATATTGCCATGTAACTGATCCTAAGACAAAGACTAAAAAGATAACATAATTAGTCGGTACATATAACTAATGAACGTGCTTGTTTTGTGATGTGGGTGAGAGACCTCCCCACCAGTGCATTCAATGTACGGATACCCAACCAGATTGCAAGCAGGGTGCAGGAAGAACTCGTACGGATTCAGAGATCTCTTAACGCATTGAGGTACCGGACCGCATTTGGCATCTTGGAGCAGGACGAGAGAACCTGGAGCTCACATATATAAGACATAATGTATGGGAATATCATCATTCGGAGTGTTTAATTTAGTTGTAAGCCTAAGGGTATATTTATTGTAAAGAGAGAGAGAGAGCATGAGCAACTTGTAATCTCGGCCTAGCGCCACTTCTAATCTTTACTTCATATCAATAAAGAGCTTGGTTTGGATTCAATACTTGTATTTGTTCTATGTTTTCGCTTTAACGACTCTGCGAACAATTATCAACGGCCATTTCGGCATTCGCCTCACGCGAGCGCAACTCAAGGCTCGTGCGACGTCATGTCCCGATGGAAACGATCGTCCTGCGGGAGTGCTGGTACCGTAATTCGTGCCTAGCAGGGACGACCGATTCTTGCAGAAGATTGGGGCATGATATTTTGGTATCAGTGTACGGCTTTACATCCTTGGAATTCATATCGATTCTCTCAGTTTTGAACTTGTGTATTAAAAAGTGATGCTCTCTCTCGATGCTTCGATGAATGTTCCATATAATTAGTCTAAATATTTTTAAAAGTGCTTAAACGGGATTATGATGTGAAGGCCTTTGTACCAACCTATGTCAGACTTTGTGGGAATAGACTCGTGTTAGAATATGCAAGTTATATGTGAAACTGAATACCTATACATGAACACCAGGAGGGTTAGTTTACGAGATAGAATATCGTTCAGACAGTTACCTATACACACAGCCTTTCGGCTAAGTTGTGTTGAATATCGTGCACCTGGACCTTTTGGTGCATGCATGTTGCAAGCGATATTTGGGTATTATTCGAATAATAATAAAGTCAGACTTAGAATGGAAATTGATAGAGACGTTATCAGGGTACCGCTAAGGCGGATAATGAGAATCGTGTTTGGATTTTGAGATATAGTTTGGACGATTATTCGTAGCGATAAGTTACGATTCAAAACATAGTTGTATGGAGGACTATCGATAGAGGTGCATACGAGACTAAGATTGTCAAAGCATCGAATAGGGATTGTGCTAGAGTTCTAAGGAATGAATTTGATATATGAGTGTACGATGCGAACGCGATTCAAGAAGTTAATAGGATAACTCAATTCCTGAGTGGTGTATGCGATAGTCTCAGGATGGAATAAGCGAATTGAGAATAAAATAAGTTATAAAGATTCATAGAGTATAGCTCGAACCCTGAGTGGTGTATTGGTCATCTTAGAAATATTCGAACAAATCATGGATTTTGGGGTATTAAAAGAGTCTAGCAGCAAGCGACGAGATAGTATAAAGCCTTAGTATAAATATTGCCTAGCAAGTAAGCAAACTCGAAGAAATTATGCAAGATTTGATTTGAATGAGTTAGATTGAGTTGAACAAGGGATAAGGATTACATCGAATAGGAATTCAGAGTATTGGAATTAATATCATGGTCAGGAGAAATTAATCAAACGAATTAAAACTTGAGTTGAGATGGAATAATCGGGGATGCGATCGGAGTTAGTACAATTGGAATGATGGCATGAACGAATAATAGCGCACATAGAAATTTGGATTTGAGTAGGATATCTCTCGATAGAGTTCAATTTAAGTACGATTGCTACGGTTTTGAATTTGGGAGACTTTATATAATATCGGTAATTGGATGATAGCAAGGAATGATGCTAGTTAGCAAATTTGTGAGTTGATGATTGAGAAAGGCGATAATGTACTTAATCTTGAAATTGAACTAACGATCTTGAATTGAGTTCAAATGATAACACTCAACATTATGCCTAGATGAGATCAATTATCTCGCGGGAGCGCTGGCGTGGTAATTTTACGTCCGGCGGGGATGATCAAACTCGCGAGAACATGCTCAAAGATTTTACAAACAAACTCGATAAAATGGAACATATCGAAAGCGAATATACTTTGGCTTGGGAATTGAACTTAGTTGTTTGAGGAATGCTAGAAGTAGACTACAAAATTATCAAACAATAATATTAAAGTTGGACGAATTGGTTAGACGAATTATGATCATGGCATGAAAGGTTATTAGATGAATATGACTTGATAGATAAATGTACAACTTGGATGAAACGAAGTATGACGGTAAGGTGTCTATTCGTTCAATGATAACCATAATGTTTGACCTTCTTGTCTTGTGCGAGTGCAACTCCTTACTCGCACATGCATCACGTCAGGATTAGGACAATTATCCCGTGGGAGCATTGGCGTGGTGATTTCACGTCCAACGGGAATGATTGAACTTGCTAAAGATCGAAGCTGACAATTGAAGGATTATTTTGACTTATGATTTGACACGATAAGACGAGTTTTAGGATACAAGTGAATTGAATATATTTTAGGGATGAGTTAGCCTAGAATATGAAGCAAGACGCTCGATGGGTTAGTGAACGGATACTTGAATTATATTGTACGACTTTGAATTTATGATTGAGATTGAAGAGGTAGAAATTTAATCATGACTTGGTGGTCTAGACTTAGAAAAGATTGGATATATGTATCCTATCAGGTGTTTAAGGAGATAGATCCTATCAGGTGTTTAAGGAGATAGACCATGCGAATCACTAGGCTTGACATGCGACGTGGACATATCGTTGATTCGGTTGAACAAACATGTTGATATAATAGGATGATCTGTGCTCGATATTTAGAAATCTTAGTAAAACGTGGTTGGGTAGAATACCCCGTGTAAAAGAAAAATGGTATGACCTTAGACTATTTGGGGCGAGCGTCGTGCAACACGATTGTACGATGAGTCGCAAACTTAAACTGTACCTATGACCTTGTGAGCTGACCTAGTGGCTAGACAAACGACCCTATACCTTGAGTTAAACTGGAGTGGTTGACTTTAGAGTATCGCTCAAAAAAATGATAGAACTGGGCAACGAGACTTAGAGTTAGGACTTGGAACAGGGAGTGTACGATAGCGACGTTGGCATTGAAACAAACACAATGGGAGATAGGACTTGGGTGATAATTGATTGATTGGATAGGTTATGCGACAGTGAGGAATAAGACGGTATTAGAGAATTATCGGACGGAACTCTTATGATTGGAATTGGAGATATTCAAGATAAGTTGGCATAATGAGTTAAATCGTTGCTTGGAAGATGTGCTTTACGACTAATGCAATACTTGGATTTGAGTGAGATTGGAGTAGACGATAACTAAGCGAACCAGAGTTTGGAGTCGAGTAACGAAACGATTATCGATTCGAAAGATTTTTCACGAGTAGCTTGTCTGACTTAGCTGTCACTAAGCTTGGTTGAAATATACATATTTGGGGGACGCCTTGAATATGGGTACGATCTAGACTTAGCGATATGCATAACTCGAATGTAGCTTCAAATAAAAATATTCGGATGCTCATGGATGGGTATGGCAACTGGAGTAAGTTAGCCTCAACCTAGACTTTCATAAACGGAAGATTGTAACGTGCCCTATGCGATCGAGATAGTTCTATGCTAAGGTATAGTAAGAGACTAAGCCAGGAACACAATGACTGAATGATTGAGTCATTCAATAAAATGGTTAAGCATATGTGTAAAAAAGGATAAGAAAATGAATAATAAATTAGGTACGATCAGACCTAAGACGTGAAGGATTAGAACGTACCCCGTGTTGGGCAGTTAGCTTTACGCTAAGGCACAATAAAGACAGAGTTAGAAAATATAGGTAATTTAATGCGACGACTTTGGGTGGTAGTAAAACTTAGCGTGAATGGATGGTGACTCAGATAGATATGTATGCAAGATGGGATTGGAAGATTTTTTGAGATTCGAGCTTTTGGGTTTAGGCATAACGATGGATTTTGATAAGCGACGTCGAGTGATTAGTCGAATATATTTTATGTTCGCATGGATAGTGTATAAAAATTGGGCAAGTTCACCCAAAGCCTGAGTTTTCTAGTGCGCATTAAGTTTTAGAATACCCTGTGTTTGAGTAATACATCCCTACGCTAGGCGTAGTAGAGTTTGAGTTGGGGAGTACAACGATTAAGTTGAGTATTGTTCGATATCATTGAATGATAGAGTTGTTCGAGGAGATTGGCTAAGCACGTGCGTAATGCGTGGTGAGAAAAATAAATAAATATAGTATTGAAACAGTCTTTGGAAGTTAGGATAGAAGTATAGAGTTTGGTTAAGAGGTTGTGTGATAATACGAGTTCCGCTCAGGAAGTCTCGAGGACGAGACTTATTCTGAGTGGTGTATAATGTAACGACCCACTCCGCTCAACCCGGAGGGTCGATTCAAATGGCATAAGTGTAACGATCTGACCCGCCTTGCTCAGCAACAAGACTCGATCGATGCAAAGGCATTCAAACTTGGACGTTCAAATGGAGTTCAGACTTAGACTTTTCAGAGGCACGCTCAAAATCTCGCTCGGCCGATACGATTTATCGCTAAGGTGGGTGGCCCCGGTGAACCTGTCCCTACTTAGCTGCACACTTAAGAAAAAGAATGATACATGCGATTTTCCAGCGATAAACTTTGCATGCTAATAAAAAGAGATGAACGCACATAGCTAAGGGGATAACCCCGCCTTTTCATTGTATAGAACATGGAGATCTTACTTGCTATTTGCGTAATCGGGCTATTGAGTTAAAATGTAGTAGTTTCTAATGTATGCCACACAAGTAGTTTGAGTTCATACCAAGGTACCACACCGCACAAAATATTACATGGGATAGAGTATAATCATATTACATACATAGACGAGGAAAACTATCAAGTAGTCGGACCGAGTCAGGAGAAGGAAAGAAAAGAAAGTACTCAGAATATTCAGATCACCGAGGCAGTCTCTAATCAGAGAGCTGCGCAAGGAAGAAAGATTCGAGTGTAGTCCTCGGCAAGATTGAACCGAGATGATATTCTTGGATAAGAGAAACCGAGTAGGAAGTTCTCGGCTAGGATTGAAAGTGGGGGAGTAGTTACATGGTCACGGACAACAGGTTGCGCACCAAGTAGAGAAGAGTCATCGACACGATTGCTGAGGCATCTGAATCATGTTGGCCCGGGAGGACAATGCTAGTGTAGTCTTGGTGATACGCTAGCTGAAGTACTAGCGGGCGAGTACGGGACATCCAGCAAGGCTTGCTACCGACCTGGAAGGTCAGCCGACTCGTCGGATGGTTCGGGATGCCCAGTAAGGCTCGCAACAGAGATGGGAAGACAGTCGTTCCATCCCATATCTTAGCCAATATGGCTAACAGAGCTAGTAACCTTCATATAGATAATTCATGCATGCATAGAGGCTATCCGCATTCAGAAGAGGAGTAACATGAATGAGTACATTTGCACGGCACTTTGCACATTTGCACGGTATATAACATAGTTCGAGTAGAATGGGTCTGAGGCAGAGACACTAATGTAACACTTGGATTGCATTGATGTTCTTCGCTATTTAGTAGATCATTAATTATATTGTTGTATATGACAGGGAAGGCCGAATGGTAAGAAAGGGTAAGACGAACTCAGTTGTTTATAATATGACACTCTAGAGCAGACATGGATATTACTTTCATTATATTACCATATAACTGAGCCTAAGGCAAGGACTAGAAAGACAACATAATTAGTCGGTACACATAACTAATTAACGTACTTGTTTTGTGGCGTGGGCGAGAGGCCTCCCTACCTGTGCATTTAATGTACTGATACCCAACGATATTGCATGCAGGGTGCAGGAAGAACTCGTATAGATTCAGAGATCGCTTAACTCATTGAGGCGTCGGACCTCACTTGGCATCTTAAAGCATGGCGAGCGGACCTGGAGCTCACATATATGAGACATAATATATGGGAACATCATAATTCAGAGTATTTGATTTAGTTGTAATCCTAAGGGCATATTCATCGTAAAGAATGAGAGAGAGAGCATGAGCGACTTGTAATCTGTCATGACCCGCACCCGGTTTAGGGGCACGAGTGCGTGGGTACGTCCAGCCTACGCCGCAGCATCGGCGGTAGAACGCTGTCAAGGTCTTGATACTATCTAGCTAATGTCACACAATATCCAATCTCCATAAGGAGGCATGGATGACACAAATAAACGAGCACATACTCAATCACAGGATTACAACACGATAAGATAACGAACAGAAATTAAATACAACACAAGTCAAAAAGTAATACTCTACTCAACAATAATCCAAGTCTCATTAAAATGCCGGAGACAAATCCGGTACAAATAGTCTGCTAAAAGAACTAAACAGAAACTAATAATTCCGGCTAGACCTCCCGGAATCACAACTAAACTACCAAGTCCAAATCTCCAGCTACTCACCATATGGTCCACAAAGTGTCGGACAGCGGTCCTCTAAGGCATAGTCTGGAAAAATGTTTCCAGTCAGGAAGAAGCAAAGCACAATCTCAAATAACAGTTCCATTTAATTGATAAGGACTATAAAGTAATAAATATGTCATGCTAGCTACTGAGAAGACAGTGAATAAATGTAATGGCAAATTAAGAGAGACAGGCAATATAATACAGTCAGTGCATGTATGAAAATGAAAGAACAAGGAACAGTATCATATACGGGTGATGTAGTATATGATTTAAAATAGGGAACTGTAATCTACTCTAAGTGTTTTGAAATAGTAGTTTCAAAATGTGATCGGCTTGGGAACATGTACGATAGCTACAGGGCCTGGCTAATCATGGGTGAAGAGCATGATTAACACTTACAATTTTCTATACTACAATAAGAGGTTATGATCACATTTCTTACTAACTACTTCTCCGCCCCCAACTAGTACTGTGGATCCAACCATGACACGTCACGATACACGAGCAAGTCAAGTCTATCATGTACGATGTCTAATATATATGTCGTGTACAATGTCAATACGATAATCAAGATAACATCTCATGACTGCAGATCCAAGCTATACTAGTCCGTGTACCACAGTGTCAAGGATTCAGTTGTAACATTTCAAGATTATTGAATTTATAGAAATTATCAAGAAATTGGAAATTATCGGAGAATGTACTTGCCTTTGGTCCTTAGCTGGTAATTATGGATGTCCTGTTCCAGAGTATCCCCCTGGGTGAACCAACAGTCCTATAGACATAACACAATATAATATTTGTATCAGGGCTATACTAACACACAAAAGAAATACACTGGCCTTAGGGCTACGCTAGGTACGATAAGGGTCATCTACTAGATAGGCCAACTATATATATATTAATATCCCTTAATTATAATAATAGATATAAGTATAAATATATACACTTTAAATAAAAATAATACCTGTATGTACATACAAACATATCTCAAATTAAATACATATACAAAATATACATGTATATATTATAAAAATGTGCTAAGGGTTTATACAAAATATATCTACACCTACGAATTAACAAAATACATAGACTAATTACATATGTATACTCATATATACCAATTAAAATATACAATACTATATACAGGTAAATATACCAATTTATATTATATATACAAGCCAATACGAAAATATAATCTACATATATATATTCATACCAAAATACGGTTTTATATATACCAATTTATTATACAACACATAATATTAAATACTAAAACATACATTAACATGTATTATATGTATACAGACAATTTATACACATATATGTTTAATACGTATTTATAATAAAATATATTTTAATATACATATATAGGAAAATAGAGAAATACGCAAGATATATACATATATATACCTATATATACATAATATATATACACTAAGTAGAAATACACTATATACATTAACATATATATAATAAGAAATATTTATACTAAAATAATACATATTTAATACACATTACCTATTTTTAATCATTAATACCTACCATATATATATATTTGCAATACAAATATGTATATACCAAATTGAATTTATACCATATATATACCAATTAAACATACATTGAAAATATGCTAAGTATATATATAAAATACATATAGTAGAACACGTATTTATATATATCAATCATATATAGAAAATACATATACTAATTTTCACATTAATTAAATATATAAATACTTTACAATAATATATATACATATACACTGATTATACACGTATATGTACATATACTTTAATTATTCACCTACATAAATATATATATACACATACACATCCTATTAAACATTAATTTAATTTACATAATTACATATACATGCTAATATATACATATACTTATACAAAATACCTACATACATACATCCATACATATATACGATAAACTATACATATAAGAAGGAGGGAAGAGAGAAGAGCTTACTGTGGTGGTGCACCGCCTGGCCGGGGGAGGATGGCCGGACTGCGGCTGAGGGCGAGGTGGAGGCTCGACTTCCTGGCAGTGGTGGTTGTATCGGGTTGGCCGCCGGGCCGGAGTCGAGCTCGCAGTGTGGAGATGATGGTGGTCGAGCAGCAGGGCCGACTGCGGGGGACTCGGCCGTCCGGAGTTCACAGGGGGAGCAGTGGCAGGTCGGCGGGAATGGGTAGAGGAGCAGCCGGCTGCGGGGATAGGGTTTGCCGGCGGAGGGAATGAGCAGCGGGGTCGTGGTGGTGTTAGATGGTGGTGGAGGGATGATGGAGGTGGTGGTGGTGAATGGATCGGCAGAGGGAGGAGATGGGAGAGGAGTAGCCGGAGTGGGGTAGGAGGCCGGAGGGAGGAGCAGTCGGCGTGCACAGGGGTCGGGGTGCAGTCCGCCGGATCGGAGGGGCAGCGCCGGACTGATGGGGAGCCGCCGGGCTGAACATTTAGGGGGGATGATGAACAGTGTTCCCCCCCCCCTTGAATTTAAAAATTTAAGAAAAGAAGAAGGGAAGAAAAAGAAGAAGAAGAAAAAAAGAGAAGAAGAAAAAGAGGAGAAGAAAGGAAGAAGTTTTCCAACGTAGGAGAGAGGGAGGAGGCTTGTGAGGTGGGAGAAAACCTAGGTTGTCTAGGGATTAGGGTTTGATGTAGACAAGGCATTATATAGGGGAGAGGGTTGGATGAAGGGTGAGGATTTGACCCCTAGAATGAGGGGTCCAGATTGGACATGAAGGAATTTCATGTGGGGATGAGGGTGGGAGGCTAGTAAAATATTAGGAATTCCTCATTGGCTTAAACAAATGAGGTGTTGACAAAAATGCAAATTTGCAAATTAGCCCCCTTAAATTCGGGAAATTGCACAAACACATAAAATAACGAAAATTTGGCAGGCGATTCGGTGTCCGATGTTTTGTAGGGTCAGGGGGCGCTGTAAGATTTGTGTGGGCTCAAATAACAGGGCACTGGAATTAAATTGGGATTTTAGAATCAGATAAAATAGTATCCTCAATTTAAATAGAAATAAAAGCAAGTTGTGTTCAAGAATTAATTAGGAGTACATGGGGTCAAAATCAGGTCAGGTCATCAATAACAATAATGAAGAAGACTCAGAACAGAATATTACCCTAATTTGGGCCGCACAAAAAATAGGTCAAGATTGTCTCCAATTTAAATTGGAACGCACAACGATACAAAGTAGGGATTTATTAAATAACGTCCGCGACGATTTTTGTGCGGCCAGAAATAATGCACAGGGAGCAAAATTATGAGTTGTAAAAATAGTAGAATGGAAGGCGGGCATGTCTAGGGCAAGATGGTGAAATTTGTTGGAAGACAAAAGTCAGGGTAGCGCTCCAAATATCGAAGCAAAGGCAATGCGCAAAAATATTAAATAAAATACGGTAATTAATTACAATCTCCAAATATTAAATTCTAGATAAAATAATAAAGTCCAGAATTCTATAATTCGGACAGGTGGTCATCTACTGGGCTTCTAGGTCTAGTCTGCTAACTAAAAATAAATGAACACTGCATCTAATACTATATTTAATTATACATCACATAATTATTAAAATTAAAAATATTATCATGCAATTATTTAATTGTAACTACCATAATATTAAATATTATAAAAAGTCAAAAATACCCCTGATTTCGGAATGTGGTAGTGACATAATCTCGGTCTAGCGCCACTTGTAATATTTACTTCATATCAATAAAGAGTTTGGTTTGGATTCAATACTTGTGTTTATTCTATGTTTTCGCTATAACAACTCTGCGAACTAGTTATCAACGGTCATTTTGGTATTTGCCTCGTGCAGCATCATGTCCCGATGGAAACGATCATTCGACGGGAGCGCTGGCATGGTGATTCAAGCCTACCAGGGATGACCGATTCTTGCGGGAGATCGGGGCGTGACAGCTACTACACCTTGTTTGATGTTGCTACTGCACCTTGCTGCTGCTGCTACTATATCTTATTGTTGCTGCTACTACATCTTGTTTCTGCTGTTACTTTACCTGGTATATAGCCTACTGCTACATGCAATCTGTAGGTATGCAGTCTCTGTCACCTGGACTGGAGGGACTGCATTGCTCCTCTTAAACTATTTCAAGGTCAACATTAAGCCCACACAAGGCATAATGCACTGTCACCATATCTACACATACCAAATACTACTACTGTATGTAAACATTCCCTTCCCGAGCTCACTGTGAACACTGCTCATTCCTATCATTAACTTACTGCACCCGACCCCTCTAATATTTGCTATACCAAAGTGTATCATAATATAGTGGCTACACACCTTAAGGTTGCTGCTGCTATGCTAGTAACAGTGCACACAGTGCACTGAAATACCCGCACACACCACACTATATAATATGTATACACATACACACACCTATAAAAGTAAAATCCTCAAATACCTAAAGTGCACAATTGGAATACCCATGATACACTCAAACCAACTACCAAAACTCTCAATACTCCACAATTACACATAATATAACTCAACTCCATATTAATATAACTAATGTAGTTAGCTATAATGGAATTAGAAGAGAAATCACACTCATATGCACAAAATACCCAAAAATGAATCTCGTATCATACTGTATCAAAAAATACTATGAAATGCTCTACTCATGTCCAATTGTGGATACGTACCTAGTTTCACAACCCATATCTAAGTCAAATTAGATCTAATTGGTCTCATGACACACACATAATGTGTCAATCTCGTAATTTCCCCTAATTAGACATAAATTACCATGTAACTTCCATAATACAAGTCATATGAACCTAATTCTTGATCCTATGGATAGCCCTAAGCCAAGGGACGATTCCTAATGGTTAAATACATGAATTAGAGTCTAAATTAAGGGGTAGATTCAGAATTTACCTATTGGGGGATGGATTCTCAATGAAATGCTTAATGGAAATAATTAGGATATAATTCTCTTGCCAATTCCTCTTCCTTCAAGTGCTTCTTGCAATCCAAGATCCAATGCTTCTTAGATTATGAAATTGAGAGAGAATGTGTGTGAATTATATTAAATTTTTGGAGGGGTGAATCAATTTGGAAAAGAACACAATTGTGGATCTATATGAAATAAATTAATAAAGATGAGAGAGAATAAGGAGCCTTCATATGGCCGGCCCCCTTTCCTTCCTCTCCAAGCTACAACAAAATATCCTCCATGCCCCCACTATTTAATTATATGGAATAATTAGGAATGGCTATATTGGAAAGTCTCTAAACTAATACAAATTAAGCTATCTCCTTAATGTACTAAGGAAGAGGGTCTAATGGGCTTAGTCTAATATTGGGCTTAATATGTCATGACAATCCAACGGATCCACTAATGACAAGTCTAACTAAGCATAGGCGCTAACCCACTAACAAATAATTAAATAGCACTATATAATATAATTAATTAGTAGCTCAATATATATAATATTTTAATCACTAATTAATGAACATGCTAAAAGACCAAAATACCTCCACCTAGAAATATGGTTGTGACAAGTCTACCCTTCTTAGAAAAATTTTGTTCTCAAAATTTAAGGAAGAACTAGTACTACAACAAGCAATCATAGTAAGCAAGAAAAAAATGATACCTCACGACTCATAGAGATAAGGGCATCTCGACTTTTCTCTCCCAGGTAGACTCTCCTGGAGAGTGATGCGTACCAAGAAAATTGTCTTATTTTACAGCACATTTTTCCTACGATCCAGAATCTCCACTGGTTGCCCTGGGTAGCTAAGAGTCGGACTCACCTCGATCTCCGAGTGATCCAATACGTGAATAGGATCTGCCATATACCATTTCAGCTGTGACACATGGAATACATCATACACTCCCTCCAGTGCATACGGCAATTCTAATATGTAGGCCACTACACCGACCCTTGCAAGAAAACTGAAGAGTCCGATGTAGCGTGGACTAAGCTTCCAGCCACCACCAAAGCAAATAGTGTCCCTTGTCTAAATACAGCCTTAACCTTCAATCTAAACAAAGAAAACACAAGCAATATAAATAAAAATCTAAACCTCAAACTCCCAAGGTCTCCGGTGGCTATCGGTCCAATGCCACTGTCTGTCCTGCGCCACCCGAAGTCTATCTCTGATGAGCTTCACCTTCTCAGCTGCATTCACAATTACCTATGGTCCCAACAAGGCTCTCAAACCAACATCATCCCAAGATAGATGAGTGCGACATCTTCGTCCATATAAAGCCTCGAATGGTGATATCTCGATACTGGCCTGGTAGTTATTGTTGTAAGCAAACTCTACCAGGTGAAGATGATCCTCCCAAGAGCCTCTGAAATCCAAAACACAAGTGCGAAGCATATCTCTATTGCCCGTCTGTCTAGGGTGATATAAGGTATTGAACTTGAGCTGGGTGCCCAAGCTAGCCTATAAATTTCTCCAGAAGTAGAATGTGAAGCGATTATCCCGATCCGAGATGATGCTCACATAAACTCCATAAAATCTGATAATCTGTCATACATTTATCTCCACTAGCTTCTCCGTAGACGTACCTATTTTGAATGGCAAGAAGTGGGCTGATTTGGTCAACCTATCTACGATGACCCAAATTGCTTCTTTACCTTCTAGAGAACGCGGAAGCCCCGAAACAAAATCTATAGTAACATGATCCCACTTCCACTCTGGAATGGGTAAAGGCTGAAGTAAACTACCTAGCCTCTGCCTCTCTGTTTACTTGCTGGAACATTAAACATCTGGATATGAAGTACTCCATCTTCTGCTTCATACCATACCACCATACATGTTCCCTCAGATCTCTATACATCTTGTTGGCACATAAATGTATAGAGAACTGCGATCGATGCACCTCCTTAAGAACCTCCTCACGCAACATCCCACTTGGCACACACAACCTAATATCGTGTCGTAGCGATCCATCCTCAGTATAGTGAAGTCCTTGGATAATCTCATCTGAACCTGTGCTCTGATGCTCCTCAGAGACTCATCATCATACTTGTAGCTCGAATCCTATCCATCAGCTCTGATTGTATCTGTTGTCCCTACATATGTATCTGGATATCTTGTACTAGCACCTCAATACCCAAGCCCTCAAGATCGGCCAATAAATATTTGTCCGTAGTCAAGCACATAGCCACTAGATACTTGCTCAAGGCATCATTGACTACGTTGGCCTTCCTTGGATGGTACTGCAATGATATGTCAAAGTCATTCATCAACTCTAACCACCGTCGCTATCTAATATTTATCTCTTCTGGGTTGTAAACCCCCTGATTTTTTAGGTTTTTTTAATTTGGATCTTTCATAATTTTTCTGGAATTTTTGGGATTTTCTGTAATTAAAACCTAGGTACTTGGTAATTAAATAATTTTTAATTATTGTTAATCAATATTAAAATATTATAAAATTAATATTTTATGGTGTAAAATAGAAAATTGGACATAGGATAATTTCCTGTGAATTTATTGGACTCTGAAAATATTTTTAAAGCCCTAAAAACTATTAAATAAATAAACCAAGTAAACCCTAAAATAAATTGGATTTATTTAAAATAAACCAAACCAACTCAGACCCGGTTCAACTGAACCGAACCCAGCCTTATCGGGTCGGGTCGGTTCTAAACCCGACCCGAAACCCGCAGACCCAAACCCGCACTTAAACAATAATGGGTCGGGCCAGATTCAAGTTGAACCCGACCCGCGGACCCAAACCCGAAACCCAACGAACCCTAATCCTATTTTGGGTCAGAAACACTATTCTGACCCGGCGGCGCGAGAATATAACCCCCCCTCGACGTTCGTGCCCAGCCGCAGCCGCCTTTCTCCATCTTCTCCTCTCCGCCGCAAAACCCTAAGTAGCCTTCGCTCAACCCCTCACCGTCGATCTCCCCCGACAATCCCCTCCGCCTCCTGCCACCTCTTGGACCGCCACCAGCATCGACTTCCTCCCCTGACTCATCCCCGTCGATCATCGACTCCACAGACGACCCCCGCTCGACCATTTCTCCTCCGCCCTCAACCACCGAGCCACTCCCCGGCCGCCTTCCCGAGCCCCTTGCCGACTGCCTCCACCTCTACGCCTTACTCCTCCTTCTTTCCTATGCCGCTGCCTCGCCGCTCCTCGATAACCCCCTCACAGCCTTCACCCTCCCCGAGCTCCACCGTCCCACAGCTCCTCGAGCTGCCGTAGCCAACGCCCTAGCCGCCCGACCTCCCTGCCGTGCAGTCCCGTTCCGCCGACGAGCCGACGACCCCGGAGCCCTAGCCGCAGCGCCACCTCCGGCCAACAGAAACCCTAACCCTAACCTAGACAGACACAGTGGACACAGGACTCGGACACGACTCGGACATACAAATTCTCAGTTTCTGGAGCCCTGTTCAGATAGCATTTTTTCTCTCCTCGTAATTCCGTTTTCTGTTTCGTCAGTTGTGTCGCGTAGACTGTATAACCCTCTCGATGTCCGTATAACTCGCTCGGTGCGTCGCCTCCTGTGGTGATCTCAAACCGCGATCCAAAAACAGGAAAACCTACGCCCTATTTCACCCCGAAACTGAGTGCGCTCCGCCAAACGGGAAGACTTGGTCGTGTGCGGTCTTCACCGAAACATGTGTGCCATTAATACGGACGTGTGTGATTTCGCAGAAGTTGATTTGGATGTGCGTGCATACCGGAATCAACGCGTATCCGCCAACAACACCCCGTATCGACTTATTCTGGAATATGTTGTAACTTTGTGTACACATGTCGGATCGAAACAAAACTTGTGCCATCAGACTCATAGCAAAATGCTGGTCCTGTGACCCAAGTTTGGTTCAATTCTGAGAACGTTGACAAAATCGCGTATCGTGGGCCCCATAGGCTCCACTTGACGGGCGATTTTGAGATCGGCTCATCGGAATCCAATTCTGCAAGTTCCATTGGGTTCGTATCATCGTTCCTGACTTGTTGACACTAAGTTGGACGAATTTGGAGACCTTTGATCCTAACACGCTTTTCGGTGCAAAGTGGCCCGTATATGGACCCCGCTTTGACCCGAAAATATCATTTTTGTCCTTGTGTCCAAATTGGACTTAAGGACAGGCATTTCTAGCTATTTGATATTTTTTGAGATTGTTGGTGATGTTTATTACAGCTTTTAGAGGAGTACCTGCAGGATCCGCTGACACAGGGACAATTGTTGGTATTCGAACCCCAGGCAAGTATACCTTGCCAAATCCTGCAGTTTTGCTACTTATCTCCTGGACTTATTTATACATTATCGTGCAAGATACTTGTACAATATTTGCATGCTTCCCTTTTCAGTTGTTATTTTCTCGTCGTATATAGTTTCTTGATGCATTTTTCATATTGATTTATTCCTGCTGCTCTAGTCTTATTTTCTCGTTTTACGTGCATGTACATTATTTGCTCTTTTCCATGGATCACTATTTGTTTCATAGACATATTGTGATGGTATATGTTTACTCTACGCTTCCTTGAGTTGACTCGATTGGTTTCTTTACATTCCTAGATGATCGTTATTAGGCATTGACTATACTTGAGCATTCTCGACTGTGAGTACCCATTGTGCTGCGATAGAGACTTGTTCATTTGATTACCCCATTCTTAAGCTCCCATTGGGCTGCGAAAGAGCCATACTATAGATTAGGAGTCCCCATTGGCCTACTTTCTATAGGACTGTGATCTCCCATTGAGTTGCGGTTACCCCAATTTGCTTGTAGTCATGTTTGATAGCACCATCGGCACGCCACCATCTTAGATGTAGTGATTTCTCGTGTCTTATTTGTTCCTCTTGTGTTTATTTTCTGGTCTATCTTGCATGTTCATTTATTGTACTTTTGGCTCGTATTCTTTTGTATCTTGTTACGTCCCACTGAGGACCTGGTTTTGTTCTCCAGATTTAGCAGACGAGGAGCACCCGCAACTTTACGAAACGACACCAGATGAGGGTACGATTGCAGTTGATGGCCCTGCTTACATTTAGTTACTTTCTAGCATATTTTAGTTATATTTCCTTCTCTACTTTTCCATTTATCGGAAGTGGATTTGTATCCACCCGACTTAGTATTATTTCTTGCTGGATATTCGACAGTATCTTTACTATCAGCATTTATTCTAGTTTGCTATTTAGTTCATATACTGTTCTTATGGATGAGATCTAGACACTTAATATTTATATGTATATTCATAGATTCTTGGACTAGAGTTCACATTATACAGCTTATACGTATTTGAGTCGGACATGAGTCTGCTTGAATGCGTAGCTGGCCATTGCCACGTATCTGGTCCCTCGGTATTTTGGGACTGGGGCGTGACATGGGTAAACACATACTTCAAGCTCTTGTGGTCTGTGAAGATCTCCACACACTCTCCTTATAAACAGTATTTCTACAGCTTTAGAGCAAAAATGAACACTGCCAAATCTAAATCCTGGGTATAGTAATTATACTAATGAGTACATAATTGCTTGGAAGCATAGGCTATCACTATCCCATTCTGCTATAAGATACAACCAAAATCCTTCTCTAAAGCATCACTATAGATAGTGAATCAACCTACTCCTGATGGCAATGTCAACACTGGAGCTATCGTCAACCTCTTCTTCAGCTCCTCGAAAGTGGCCTGACTCTCCTCTGTCTAGAAACTCCACATCCTTCCTGGCCACCCTGCTCATCGGCTCAGCAATCCTGGAGAAGTCCTGTACAAACTTTAGGTAATAACCTGCTAGCCTTAGGAAACTACTGATCTCTTCTACTGAACTCGGAGTAGCCTATGACTCCACTGCTAAAATCTTCTTCGGGTCAACTGAGATCCCATCTTTTGTAATTATATGACCAAGGAATTCAACCTTGTCAAGGAAGAACTCACACTTCGAAAGCTTGCCATAAAGCTGCTCCTTTCTGAGAGTCTCCAGAACTATCCTCAGATTCTCTTCATGCTCCTCCGGGGTCTTCGAATATATCAGAATATCTTCAATAAATACCACCACTAACTTATCAAGATACTGGTGGAACACCTTGTTCATCAGATTTATTCATATCGTCGGGATATTAGTCAACCCATACGGCATCACCATAAACTCAAACTGGCCATACCGAGTCCGAAAAGTTGTCTTCGTTCTTCACTTTTACTTGGTGGTATCCTAACCTCAAGTCTATCTTCGAGAGTACCTTCGCTCCATTCAAATGATCAAAAAGATTATCAATCCTCGACAGTGGGTATTTGTTATTGATATTTAGGTTATTCAGAGACCTGTTGTCATTACACATGCGTACCAACCAATCCTTCTTTGGTACAAACAATATCGGAGCACCCATGGTGATAAACTGGATCAAATGAAGCCTTTGTCCTGTAACTCATGTACCGGCTTCTTCAACTCTATCAGTTCGCTGTTGTTAAATCTATAGACATGTTGAGATATTATCTCTGCGCTTGGAACCAAGTCAATAGTGAACTCAATATCTCGGTATGGCGGCAAACCCGATAAATCCTTGGAAAAAATATCCATGAACTCTGATATCAACGGATATGGCAACTCCTTCTCTTCCACCATAGATCCACAGATGGCATCCTCGCTCTGCTCCACTGCTCCTATGGAAATCTCAAACTTTGGCTCTTCTGGCGGTCTAAATAAAACTCTGCCTCCACGATAATCTATACTAGCATGGTGTCTACTCAACCAATTCATCCTTAGTACAATACCATAGCTCAAAAGTGGAATTATGAGTAAGTAGACCCTTAACTCCTGGCCTTCCAGTATAACTCTCCAATCCTTGCAAACATTTCTGACCAGGATAATGCCTCCTCCAATCATGATCTTACAAGTCCTAGCCAAAGGTTCAGACTCTAATCGATGTTTAAAAGCAAAAGATATATATACAAAAGAATATGAAGAACCAGAATCAAATAAAGTATAAGTTGGAATGGAATCAAGAAGAACTGAACCTGATATCAAATCTCCGATTGGCTCCTCCTCCTCAACTGCTATGGCAAAAGCTCACCCTCGGGGTGCACCTTTCTGCTGGTGCTGGTGTTGGACAAAGCGATGTTGTTGAGTCTCTAAAGGAGACCCCTCTGCTATCCCACAGGTGGCCTCTCTGGTGCTCTCTGTGCCGGTTCTGCTCCCTGGCCTGCTCGAACTGGAGCCACTAGACACTCCCTTAACTGGTGGTCTGTCTCTCCGCAATATATGCACACTTTAAGCCTATTCTTGAATACTTTCCGTGTATACCCAATCTTCCTGCAGTGAGTACACTGTGGGGCCTGCTGTGCTAGTCTCAGGGCCTGGTATGTCTGTTGCGCGGGTGCTCAAAATGGTGCATGAAACTGCTGTCTCTGTTGTTAGAAGGTCATCTGCTGCTAGAAGTGGGGTTGTTTGGCTGGACCCGTACTACTGCTAGCTCCTCCTGACGTGCCTCACATCCTCTTGGATTTGAGCCCCAAGTCATCATCTTCTCTCTGTGTGTCCATAAGGATATCCTCAAATGTTGTCGTGCGGTGTCCTCAAGTGAGAGATTTTATCTCCCTGATCAAACCTTTCCAAAACTTTTGGGCCTTCCCTAGAGGATTCTGTCCCTCTACAAATCTGCCTTCGCTGCGTACTCGTCCATCGTCATGTTCCCCTGGACGAGGTCTAGGAGTTGGATCTCTAGAGCACTTAGAGCCACATCTGGAATGAACTTCTCCTTGAAAAGATTTTTAAAATCTTTCTAAGTTATTCCTGGTGCTGCGATCCTCGGGTATGTGCGAAACTATGTCAGCGCAATGTCGAACATCTGGCTGCCCACTGCATACACCTGTAAGCCCTCCGAAATCTGTGCTAGCCTCAGGGCTTTCTCAACATCCTCGATCTAATCGTCTGCGTATAGTCATACCCTAATTTTTGCTAAGTTGATAATCGTCCACCGGGCGTGATGCTGTACACGCATAAGGCGCGCGTGCACAAGGCCTAGGCATAATGATACACTTTAGAATAATGCAACAGAGTACGCAAATAAAATATCGCACCATGAGATATAGAAAAGTCCTCTTTATTGATAATAAACATCAATTTACAGACTCTTGACCCAAAAGTAAAAAGATGCCGCACGAGCTTACAACTTATACACAAAATGAGATAGCCGATCCATACATTACATCCCTTACTAGTATTTCAAAAGCACAAAATACCTTGGGTGCGAGTCAGCACCATCGCCTAAGAGCTTCAAAAAGGAAGTGCAAGCTCCTTTCTTTATTATGTACTTGGGCTTCAAAAGTCACAACATGAACACGCCTACTGATCCGGAAAGGGTTGGAGAAAGTTTCAGCTCCTCGCCGCATCGCCTCGGCTCAGGGAACCTGCTGCAACGAGGGTTAGTACTTTGAAAAGTACCAGTAAAGGCGAGCTAACCCAACATACCAAATCAACATCGTATTCATGTAAATATGCAACATCTTTATTATGTGATCTTTCTATCTTTTCTTAGTTTAATTCTTTATATGCGATAGAATGTAATGACATAACAAAATGTACCATCGTTCAGTAACTTTACCTTTACCGTCCGGACCACCTGTACAAAACTTACCATAAACTTTCCTGCCACGAAGACATAGTTAGTCTGCATAGTTTAAATATACATAAAAATCACTATCTTGATGAGCCGTCATGGATTATAGTCTTGGTAGACTGTGATGCTTGCAGCATAGGTAGCGAGCCCCGCTACAAACTCCATACTCACCCGTGCAAAGTTGCTAGCACGATTAACTGATGTTCTGCCCGGGATGAATCAGCCTTGGTGCCCCGACGACCGTTTACAGAAACTAAGACCCTTGTGCACAAGATTTTCCATGACCATTGATGATCTGAATACTAATTTAACATACGAAGCACTTCAAATATCAATAAGAATGGAACTGCTTTAGCATAATGCGATGACATAGTCTACTGGCTGTTATGATCAATTCATAAGTTATATACTATCCATTAAGCAGTCATAGATGAATAAGTTCTAACTACAAATAAACACAAAATAGTTATATGTATAATGGGCATGCACGCATCAATAAGATCATATAGAATTCTGTGTGACAAGCATTGTAAGTGTTTCAAGTCTACTTCTTCTTTATTCTGACTCAATTTTATTATTTTGGTATCGTTTGATCGGGGTGCACAAATGAGTTAATTTATTTAGAATAAAAACTTGGAAGAAGGGTGCTAATCAAAATA
This sequence comes from Iris macrosiphon, assembly GCA_036927795.1. Taxonomy (NCBI): domain Eukaryota; kingdom Viridiplantae; phylum Streptophyta; class Magnoliopsida; order Asparagales; family Iridaceae; genus Iris; species Iris macrosiphon. The sequence continues at coordinate 88,123,194 of JAYESA010000016.1, forward strand.
AAGCCACTCACAAGTCGGTGAACTGAGAGAGAGAAGGGGAGATCTTCAAGACTCCGCTCGCGCATCGCCTACCCGATCACCTGCACGCATCAACAGATGATCAATATCTCCTACTTCAGACTCCAAGGGTTCGATATGAAATACGAAATCCTAAGAACGAAGGTAATAAAATCCTTCAAAACAGTTCAAGAAAACGCAAGTCACAAAACCAACAAGAAAGCAACCAAGCGGCATCGAAAACGGGCAAAAAAACCAGCACAACGGAAAGGCCTCTCTCGACTCCGCTGTCGAGTCCTTCCTTGAGGGATGATTCGTTGAATGTGGGAACTGATTCCGAAGAAACCAATCCATAATGAGAAAATAATCTTGATTCAATCTGTCCCGATCGAAGGATACCAAGTATTTCTTAGTCGCGCTCCCCGAATATGGGGAACGGGGCACTACACGTATAATATTCCCTCGATGCCCCTGAAATCCTTGGATCCCATCCTTTTGAAGTCAATGATGGTACCTAGCATCGGCTAGTACTGTATGGGATAAAATGGTATGGTATGTTGCTGAACAAGTGTTATCTTCTCCACAGTAGCTAGTGCTAGCTGGTGAGCACTCTCGTTGCTATGACGTAGAGCATTCGTCTGTCTCTGCTGTGCCACCCTCATCTTCTGGAATATAGTGAACATCTGGGTCCCGTCTGCTGGCATAGGGGGTGGTGGTGGAAGGTCCTCCGTGACTGATAAAATATTTCTCGGAACTGGTGGTGGAGCACCCCCAAAAGCTGCTACTAAAATGCCCACCTGGACTGTTGAAGCTATCCTTGGAGCGGAAGAAGACAAAATAGTTGTTGCTGGCCCTCTCTGAGGTAACAAAGTAACTGACCTCGCCAAGACTGCTCTAGAGCGCTACGATCGAGTTTTTGGAGGCATCCTGAAGACAGATTCAACAAGGAAATCAATATTGTGCAAGATACAATAGTATCAAGAAATGACAGTAATATTTCAAAGAAAATAATTACTCTGAATGATAAAGATAGCAATTGAATATATTAGAAATATTTTATAGTTGTGATTGAGTATCCTCTCATCCTATATCCTTAGTCCTATATATCTTATAGAAGGCTTATAGTAATACTCTAAGTCTGAGTACTACTACTGAGAAGACTTTTAGACCTGTATTGGCCACCACAAAAATGTATCACGACCTACACCCGGCGTAAGGGTACAAATACGTGGGCATGTCCAGCCTACGCTGCAGCATCGGCGGTAGAATACTGTCTAGGTCAACAATACTATCTAAACATCTCACAAAAAATATATAAGGTACCTGTCATGCTATCTCAACTCCAAATAAAGGAAAATATGATAATATGGTAATAGTAAACAACTCAATCACAATAATAAACAAGAGGATGATAAGGCTCGATATGGAATAGAAGATAAGAAATAAAGTCACAAATACATCACAAGTCCAAGTCTAATCTCAATACAAGATATCAAATAATAATACAATGCCAAAGTATATAACTGACATATATAATATCATGAATAAACTAATTATGCCTCATCAACTGCTGGTATGAACTCAACCGACTCTTCGGGTGATAACTCAACTACCTCGCCACCCTGTGGCCCATAGTGCCTAGGGCACCAGTTCTCTAATGAATCATCTAAAAAATATATCCAGTCAGGATTGGAGCAAAGTACAACCCAAATAGCAGTTCCAATAATTGACAAAAACTATGAAACAATAATAGCAATGAACATAAATGATGGAAGTAACTGAACTAGCATATATCACAAAAAATAATATAATAGTAGAATAATGTCAAGAACGGAGAGCAATATGGTAAGAAACAATAATATAATAAACTGAAATAAAGGAAACAATATATATATATATATATATATATAAATATGCCTTAAAATATTAGTAAGATAATGTGATCTGCTTGGGCCTAACACGGGCTATATAAAAAGGTGAGCTAGCATGATCACGCATGTATGACATAATTTGCTAACTATCATGGGCTACACTAAATCATGGAATATAAGGTATGATAATATATCCACTAATACTTTTTCAACCCCCAACTAGTATACATATCCAAATTATGACACGTTATAACACGTATGTCACACTACACGGTCTATAATATCATGCACTATGATCACGGTCTATATAATCACTAAGATATCACAGTAATCACTGAGTAATCATAAAATACGATACGGCGATCACTGAGTAACCACGATAATAACATCTCATGACCAAGATCCACGTATACCATTCCGTGAAACCATTGTGCCAAGAATCAAATATATCAATACTAAATACATGAAACCTTGAGGCTATCAAATATAGAAACTATCAGAGAATATACTCGCCTGTGGTCTTGAGCAAATAGTATATCTCAGTATCCGAGATAGTGTCACATACACCTAAATATGAATCTTATGTCAATGGGTGTAAAGAATGGTAAATGAGCTAAAAATGCAATAAATATGATTTTATTGGTTCATACTCGGTCTCACTAGTCAAATGGGTCAAACTTGGTGTTTACCTACATTCTAGGTTGGTTACAAAGCTAAAATAGGTAATACTAGGTTACAATTTGGTTTCTAGGTCCAACCTTGAAGATATGAGCTAACTAGCTAATATTGCTAAGTATCATATATAACCTATATATATACTAGTTAATATTATCAAGTAACTTATATCTATAACATATCTAATTACTTGTTACCTCTATTACCTAAAACACTTACCCCTAAACCTTAACATAACTCAAAGTATGTCTAATACCTTGACCCACTTAGTATCTACTTAGACAATAATATCCTCCTCCTCAAACAGTAGTACTTACTTTTACAACTTTAACACTAAGTCTCAAAACCTTACTTCACTATCCTCACTCATAACAACTACCCCAAACTCACTAACACTAAATACCTCAATACCTTATTTTGTGCATATTGTTGCACATTGACTGTGCAACCTTCCACAGATACAGTTGTATCAGTCACTTGACTGATACTACCTCTCAACTTGCCTGTAGGAGCTCATAGTCACTTTTTTACACTACTTAACACCTGCATATCCTACATTGCACACAACTAACTAGAATACCCCTCCACTAGTTTGCACTCAATGTAGTGCCAACACACCATGCTGCTGCTGCTGCTGCTACCACATCTTGTTGCTGCTGTTACTTTACCTTATTTGTTGCTGCTACTGCACCTTGTTTGCTGTTGTTACTCCACCTTGCTGTTGCTGCTATTACATCTTATTTTTGCTACTACTACAACTTGTTGCTGCTGCTACTTTACCTGGTATATGGCCGACTTCTCGAGACTCATATAACTGTAGGTATGTAGTCTCAGTCACCTGGACTTGAAGGACAGTATTGCACCGCCTAGACTATTGCAAAGCCAACCTCAAGCCCATACAAGGCACAATGAATTGTCACCACATCTATACATACTAAATACAGCTACTGCAAGTTAATACTCCCTTTCTGAGCTCACTGTGAACACCCCTCACTCCTATCCTTAACTCACTACACCCGACCCCTCTAATATGTGCTACACCAAAGTGTATCACACTACAGTGGCTACATACCTTAAGGTTGCTACTGCTATGCTAGTAGCAGTTCACACAGTACACTGAAACACCCATACACACCACACTGTATAATATGTATACACATACACACACATATACAAGTCAAATCATTAAATACCTCAAATGCACAATTGGAATACCTATGATACACTCAAACCAACTACCAAAACTCTCAATACTCCATAATTACATATAATACAACTCAATTGCACATTAATATAACTAATGTTGTTAGCTATAATAGAATTAGAAGAGAAATCACACTCATATGCACAAAATACCCAAAAATAAACCCCGTATCACACCATATCGCAAAATACTATGATACGCTCTACTCGTGTCCAATTGTGGACACATACCTAGTCTCATAATCCCGATCGAAGTATAATTAGATCTAATTGGTCTCATGACACATACTTGATGTGTCAATCTTGTAATTTCCCCTAATTAGACACAAATCACCAAGTAACTTTCACAATACAAGTCATATAAACCTAATTCTTGATCTTATGGGTAGCCCTAAGTCAGTGAACAATTTTTAATGGTTAAATGCATGAATTAGAGTCTAAATTAAGTGGTAGATTCAGAATTTACCTATTGGGAGATGGATTCCCTATGAAATGCTCAATGGACACAATTATGACATAATTCCCTTGTAAATTCCTCTTCCTTCAAGTACTTCTTATAATCCAAGCTCTAATGCTTCTTAGATAATAAAATTGAGAGGAAATGAGTGTTAATTGGGTTAAATTTGTGGAGGGATGAGTCAATTTTAGGAAAAAAATAATTGGGAATCTAAATAAAATTAACTAATGAAGAGAAGAGAGAATGAGGAGACTTCATATGGCCGGCCCCCTTTCCTTCCTCTCTAAGTCACAACAAAATGTCTACCATGCCCCCACTATTTAAATATGAGGAATAGGAAAGTCTCTAAACTAATAAAAATAAAGCTTATCTCCTTAATTTACTAAGGAAGAGGGTCTAATGGGCTTAGTCTAATATTGGGCTTATTATGTCATGACAATCCAATAGGTCCACTAATGACAAGTCTAACTAAGCATAGGCTAGCCCACTAACAAATAATTAAATAAAATCACATAATATAATTAATTAGTATCTCAATATATATAATATTTAAATAACTAATTAATAAACATGCTAAAAGACCAAAATACCCTCATCTAAAAATGTGTTAGTGACAGCTACTTATACAACAAACGACTATGGAGTATTGAAGATGGAAAACAAAGATGTGTCGAAAGCTGTTGCTATTGGAGATGTGCATTTTAGGACGAAGACGGGTGCAGTTCTTGTTCTCAAAGATATTTGTCATATCCCTGATATCCATTTTAACCCTATATCTGTTGGAAGGTCGGATGATGAGGTTTTTTTTTCCTCTTCGGGAATGATCAGTATAAGCTTTTCATAGGTTCGATGGTGATTGCCAGAGGAAACAAGAAGTTCATACTTTATTATATGAAAGGGAGCACACACAGGACATATGATGTGAACACATCTACTGATGTGTCAACCAAGTTGTGGCACAGGTGGATCAGCCATATCAGGAAGAAGGGGATGAGGTACTTGGTGACCAAGAAGGTCATTCCAGGGCTATAGCCTACAAAATTAGAGAGATGTATGCACTGCTTGGCAGAGAAGCAAAGTAGGGTGTCTTTTCAAAGTCATCCAAGTTCAAGGAAGCCGAGGTTGATCGAGTTGATTCACTCGGATGTCTGCGGTCCTATTAAGGTAAAATCTATTAATGGTGCTTCTTACTTTGTGACTTTTACTGATGATTATTCCAGAAAGGTTTGGATCTATGTCTTAAAGACCAAGGATCATGTTCTTTCCATTTTCAAAGAGTTTCAGGCCTCTATTGAAAGGAATACGGGCAATAAGTTGCTATGTGTCCGGTCCGACAACGGTGGCAAATATATTGTTCCCTTTGATACGTATTGCAGAGAGTATAAGGAATACAACACCAGAAGACTCTGCCCAAGACACCTAAACTCAATGGTGTAGTGGAGCATATAAAAAAGACACTGATGGAGAGGGTACGAGGTTTGCTGTCTGAAGCAAACTTACTGGACAGTTATTGGGGTAAGGATCTTTATATTGCTGCTTATATTATTAATTTATCTTCTAGCACTGATGGTAAACCCCCAGATTTTTCAGATTTTTAAAAATAAATTTTCTAGAATTTTTTGCTATTTTTAAATAATTAAAATAAATGTTTTTTGGTATTAAATAAATTTTATAATTTTATTAAATATTAAAATATTATGAAAATAATATTTTTGGGTGTAAAATAATTAATTAGACCTACTGTAATTTTTTTAGAATTTATTAGACCCCAGAACTATTTTAAATACCTAAAAACTAAGTTTTTAATTAAACCAAAATGAACCAGACTGAACCGTATTAAACCAACCTGGACCAATCGGTTTAATAATAAATCGAACCGGACCCAAACCCTAGCGGGTCGGGTCGGGTCAGATCCATATCCGATCCGCTAACCCGCACCCGACCCAAACCTTAATGGATCGGGTCGGATCCAGATCCAAAACCCGACCCGAACCCGCCTACCCGTTATTGCTACAGTAACCGCAGAAAATCTAAAACCCCTGACTTCTTCTGCCGCCGTCGTCCACCCAACTCCGTCGACTCTCCGCCTCCCCAACGGCCGACTCTATCCCTTCTTCTTCCCCCAACGCCGTCGTCGCTCACCTCCCCGCCCGCTAGTCTCCCTGAAACTGCCGACGCGGCTCTCCTATTTAAACCCACCACCGCCACCGCTATCACCATCACAACCTTCACTGTCACCAACCTCCCCCAATGCCACCGCCTCTCCACTACCAGAGTCGATGCCCCTCCGCACGATCCTGACTCTTCCGGCCGAGCTCCCTCCAGTGACGCTGAGCCACGACGACAACCGCGTCGGCAACGCCGACCACCCGAACGACCAGCAGCCACCCGACTCCGTCGAAGACCGACGACCCCGATCCTCTCCGATGAAGACCCCGGCGACCTCGACCAAGCTGACCCGGCCACACACTGCCGCCGGCAAGCTCCGCCACCCCGCAGTCGCAGCGCAACCTCGCGTAAACGCGTTGAATATTTGATTCTGACGTCCTGTTCAGGTGAGGATTTCTCTCTCCTCGTCGCGCCGATGTTTAAACAGTCTATTGCGACGCGTAGACCTCGTGACCCCCTCGAAACCCGTATAATTAGTTTCGGGTATCGCGTCCTGTGTCGGTCGTAAACTGCGACCAAAAAATCAGAAAAATATTCCTAATTTTTGAAAATTCAGAATTTGTCCCAAACTTCCCAGTTCACGATCGTTTTGCGACCAACCTGCTAAATGTTTTTAAAATTCACTTGAACAGTAATTTAGACTGTATAACCTAGTTTTAAAACCCTCTATTAGTTTAATTTATTGTGTTGTAATTTGTAATTTATTCTCGTATGAAAATCGACCCAAAACTTGGTCTTTTAAAATCCTAATTTTCTCGAAACTGGGTTCGTCCCGCTAAACGAGGCAACTTGGTCGTATGTTAACTTTACCGAAAGGTGCACGCCATCAATACGGACGTGTGAAATTTCGCGAAAGTTGATTTGGATATGCGTGCACACCGGAATCAACGCGTATCAGTCGATAACACCCCGTATCAGCCCTGTTCTGAAACTCGTTGTAACTTCATGTTGCTCGTCATTTAGAAAAGAAACTTGTGCCATCAGACAGTTTGCAATACGCTGGTCCTGTGACCCAATTTTGGTTCAATTCTGAGAACGTTGACAAAATCTCGTATCGTTGACCCCACGGCTCTACTTGACGGGCGATTTTATGATTAGCTCATCGGAATCCAGTTCTGAATATTCTGTTTGGTTCGTATCGTCATTCTAGACTTGTAGACACTAAGTTTGCCGAATTTGAAGAATATTGTCTCTAACACATTTTTGGTGCGAAGTGGGCCACATGTGGACCCTACTTTGACCAGAAACTGTCAATTTTACCCCTGTATCCAAATTGGACTTATGGACAGGCAATTCTAGCTATTTGATATCTTCTGAACATGATGGTAATAATTATTTCAGCAACCGAAGGAGTACCTGCAGATCCCGCTGATACTAGAGCAGCAGTTGGAAACCAAATCTCAGGCAAGTGTACCTTGCCATACTTGCAACAATTGTATTATATTATTTCCTTAAATTATTTACATGATATATTGGTTTAACCTAGGACCGTGTGACATTTCTTAGCGTCCGAATAATATTCGGGTGTCGACGTCCCGTGTAACGTCACTAGAGATTGATATCGCGACCCTATACATTTTCGTGCTTGTATTATCAAGTACGTCATACCATAGGACACTTGACACTGTTCAGGTGACAGAATCTTCCTGAGATATTCATGGTGATTCTGTATAGGATACATGATTCGTGACATGTACTTTATACATATGCATAGATATTATTATGACTTGCTGCATTAGATATGATCTTGCGTGTCATGGACATGAGACGTGTGATTACATTAGGTGGGAAACGACACACAGGCTACAGGCTAATTTTATATATATTTTTATTATTGTGAGGCCGTAGACTCTACATCAGAGCTAGGCACTCTACTAGTGATATCACTGCTACCGGCTCCCCGACACAGAGCTTGTAGTGGTCTCAGCCTGAGTTCTAGTGATGCTCTCAACTTGCATATCACATAGCTGGTTATATAAGTTTACCCTATTGATTTATTTATTATTGCACTGCATTTATTTGGCTTGAGTTATTCTTGTACCTTGCTATGTTCCCTGAGGACCTGGATCCAGATTATGTCCCCAGGTTTAGCAGAGGAGATCTACCCCAAGGTGTACGGGACATGAGCATACATTGTAGCAGTACTAGAACCCGAGGACGAGGTGATCGCCGAGGATTTCTCCTCAGTATCTGCTTATTTTATACTCAGTTATTTCTGTTGCTCCCTGTTTATTGAATTAATGTATCAAACTCATTATCGGGTTGTTCCCCGAGATATATTTTATTGAGACTTGATGTTGCTTTATATTTCATACTAATTGTATTATTTTTGTGGACGAGATTAGTAGCATAGACCTTTACTGTTATTTTATAGCTTAAGTATACCCTGATGGGTCCATTAAATTGGGTTTGTCCATCGGTGTGTGTTGTTGGCCATTGCCACATGTCTAGTCCTTCGATATTTTTGGACTGGGATGTGAGATAGTTTTTTTTTGTGGTGGCCTATACAGGTCAACGACCAAATTATTTCGATTTCAACTTAGGAACTGAGCAAGCCCGCGACAAGGATATGATAAGTTTTAGGATCTCATCCACTTGATTGAATCGTTCTTGATATCTATATTGGATTCAAATTAATTTCTTGACATGCATCCTGCCTTGATTCCTCTGTGCTCCTCTTATAGTTTATTTTGGATGCAGAGTAATGGATTCACGAGCAAACGACGAGACTTCTGCAGGATCACCATGAGGTGCTGTGGTAACCAACAAAGATGAAGTAACACTAGTGGATGGAGTTCAATCAGCACATCAAAGCAGTCAAGCCAATCAGCATACCTCAAGATTCTGACAAGACGATATTCTACCTCCGCCATAATTTACTCCACCAATGCCCGTATTCCAGCAAGGGCAGACTATGGACGGACAGCAGATATTACATTTTATCTATTGCTTGATCAGAACTTTGGGACAAGTTCAATCGCCTCACTCAAGACAGTATGACAGTGGAAGAGTATAATGCGGAGTTCATTCGTCTAAGTCGCTTTGCCCCTTCCCTGATCCTGACAGAAGAGGAGAAGGCTAAGAAGTTCTTCGACGGACTAAACTTTGAGCTACAGAGATTGATCGGATCCGTTGCACCTATTTCATACTCGGACGTTCTTGCTGCAGCCCGACGCCTGGAGCGTGTCACCAGAAGAGAATCTAGCCTGAAAAGGCCATTTTTACCAGCACCAACCAGAGCATCACAAGAGGAGTCTACAAAGCGTCAACAGATAAATCTACCACCGAGAGCAGCACCAAGAGCCTCATTCCTTCCTACTTGTCATAAATGTGGCAAGGTAGGCCATATTAAGGGGGAGTGCAGACGCAAGTTGGGAATATGCTTGATTTGCGCATCCAGCCAACATTTAGCCAGAGATTGCACAACTCATCGAGGAGAAACCCCGATGATTAACCGACAAGCTTTACCAGCACCAAGGGCAGCCTATCCAGCTTTAGGAGCACCACAAACAGGAGTTGAAGGAGTCATACTACCAGCTCTATGAGGGTATCAGCCGAGGCCACCTTTGGCACCCCAGGCAGCACCCTTTCAACTGGCCCAGCAACAGCAGAGGAATCCACCGCAAGGACGTGGACAAGCTTTTGCGATGACCATGGAGGAAGCGCAGACTCGTGGAATAATAAATGCGCGTAAGATTTAAGTTATTCCTATATATATATTCCTAGCAATTGCTTTAACACGTGCCTGTTAGTTCATTTCCTTAGCCTTAACCTGGTATTTTGAACTTATTAATAATTGATAACCTAGTTTTCCTCAGCTGTAGTTTTCTTTGCTCTAACCAGATTTTCTTCACTCTTGAATTACCTAACTTTCATTGTCTAGAAAAATACTTTATTCCTTCCCTACGTATTTTGCTTAACCATCATCATTCGATTTCTCCTTGATCATGATTCTTTGGTTGTGTCATGCTTCGAATATATTTTACAACCGTGTCATCTCTTCTGACCGGTTATGTTTTGTATTCTTTGATTGCGAGGATGCAATCCTCTTAAGGGGGGTAGATTATAAAACCCTAGATTTTTTAGATTTTTAAAAATAAATTTTCTGGAATTTTTTACTATTTTTAGATAATTAAAATAAATGTTTTCTGGTATTAAATAAATTTTTTGATTTTATAAAATATTAAAATATTATAAAAATAATATTTTTGGGTGTAAAATAATTAATTAGACCTACTGTAATTTTTTTAAAATTTATTGGACCCCAGAACTATTTAAATACCTAAAAACTAAGTTTTTAATTAAACCAAAATGAACCAGACTGAACCGTATTAAACCAACCTGAACCAACCGGTTTAATAATAAACCGAACCGGACCCAAACCCCATAGGGTCGGGTCGGATCCATACCCGACCCGCAAACCCGTACCCGACCCAATCCTTAATGGATCGGGTCGAATCCAGATCCAAAACCCGACCCGACCCGAACCCGCCTACCCGCTATTGCTACAGTAATCGCAGAAAACCTAAAACCCTCGACTTCTTCTGCCGCCGTCGTCTACCCAAATCTGCCGACTCTCCGCCTCTCCAACGGCCGACTCTACTCCTTCTTCTTCCCCCAACGCCTCCGTCGGTACCTCCCCGCCCGCTCGTCTCCCTGAAACTGCCATCGCGGCTCTCCTATTTAAACCCACCACCGCCACCGCCATCACCATCATAACCTCCACTGTCACCAACCTCCCCCAGCACCACTGCCTCTCCACCACCAGAGCCGACGCCCCTCCGCATGATCCCGACTCCTCCGACCGAGCTCTATCCGGTGAAGCTGAGCCACGACGACAACCTCACCGGCAACACCGACCACCCGAACGACCAGCAGCCACCTGACTCCGTCGAAGACCGACGACCCCGATCCTCTCCGACGAAGACCCCAGCGACCTCGACCCAGCCGACCCGGCCAAACACCGCCACCGGCAAGCTCCGCCACCCCGCAGTCGCAGCGCAACCTCGCATGAACGCGTTGAACATTTGATTCCGACGTCCTGTTCAGGTAAGAATTTTTCTCTCCTTGTACCGCCGATGTTCGAACAGTCTGTTGCGACGCATAGACCTCGTGACCCCCCTCGAAACCCGCATAATTAGTTTGGGGTATCGTATCCTGTGTTGGTCGCAAACTGGGACGCAAAATCAGAAAAATATTTCCAATTTTTAAAAATTCAAAATTTGTCCCAAACTCCCCAGTTCACGACCGTTTTGCGACCAACCTGCTAAATATTTTTAAAATTCATCTGAACAGTAATTTAGACTGTATAACCTAGTTTTAAAACCCTGTATTAGTTCAATTTATCGTGCTATAATTTGTAATTTATTCTCGGGTGAAAATCGACCAAAAACTTGGTCTTTTAAAACCCTAATTTTCCTGAAACTGGATACGCTCCGCAAAACGAGGCGACTTGGTCGTGTGTGAACTTTATCGAAAGGTGCGCACCGTCAATACAGAAGTGTGAGATTTCACGACAGTTGATTTGGATGTGCGTGCACACCAGAATCAACGCGTATCCGTCGATAACACCCCGTATCGGCCCTATTCTGAAACTCGTTGTAACTTCGTGTACGCTCGTCGTTTCAAAACAAAACTTGCGCCATCAGACTCGTAGTAATATACTGGTCCTATGACCCAAGTTTGGTTCGATTCTGAGAACGTTGACAAAATCCCATATCGTGGGCCCTACGGCTCCACTTGACGGGCGATTTTGTGATCGGCTAATCGGAATCCAGTTCTGGATATTCCGTTGGGTTCGTATCATCTTTATGGACTTGTAGACACTAAGTTTGACAAATTTGGAGAACATTGTCTCTGACACATTTTTGGTGCGAAGTGGGCCACATGTAGACCCCACTTTGACCAAAAACTGTCAATTTTGCCCCTATATCAAAATTGGACTTATGGACAGGAAATTCTAGCTATTTGATATCTTCTGAACATGATGGTAATGATTATTTCAGCAACCGGAGGAGTACTTGCAGATCCCGCTGATACCAGAGCAGCAGTTGGAAACCAAATCTCAGGTAAATGTACCTTACCATACTTGCAACAATTGTATTATATTATTTTCTTGAATTATTTACATGATATATCGGTTTAACCTAGGACCGTGTGACATTGCTTAGTGTCCGAATAATATTTGGGTGTCAACGCCATACGCAGAGTCGTGTAACGTCACTAAAGATTGATATCGCGACCCTATACATTTTCGTGCTTGTATTATCAAGTACGTCATACCATAGGATACTTGACACTGTCCAAGAGACAGAATCTTTCTGGGATATTCATGGTGATTCTGTATAGGATACAGGATTCGTGACATATACTTTATATATATGCATAGATATCATTATTACTTGCTGTATTAGATATGATCTTGCGTGTCATGGACATGAGACGTGTGATTACATTGGGTGGAGAGAGACACACAGGCTACAGGCTGATTATATATATATATATATTTATTATTGTGAGGCCGTAGGCTCTACATCAGAGCTAGGCACCCTACTAGTGATATCACTGCTACCGGCTCCCCGACACAGAGCTTATAGTGGTCTCAGCCTGAGTTCTAGTGATGCTCTCAACTTGTATATCACATAGCTGGTTATATAAGTTTACCCTATTGATTAATTTATTATTGCACTGTATTTATTTAGCTTGAGTTATTTTGTACCTTTCTATGCCCCCTGAGGGCCTGGATCCAGATTATGTCCCCAGGTTTAGCAGAGGAGATCTACCCCGAGGTGTACGGGACAGGAGCATACATTGGAGCAGTACTAGAACTCGAGGACGAGGTGGTCGCCGAGGATTTCTCCTGAGTATCTGCTTATTCTATACTCAGTTATTTTTGTTGTTTCCTGTTTATTAAATTAATGTATCAAACTCATTATCGGTTATTCCTCGAGATATGTTTTATTAAGACTTGATGTTGCTTTATATTTCATACTGATTGTATTATTTCTGTGGATGAGATTAGTAGGATAGACCTTTACTGTTATTTTACAGCTTAAGTATACCTGATGGGTAAATTAAATTGGGTTTGCCCATCGGTGTGTGCTGCTGGCCATTGCCATGTGTCTAGTCCCTCGATATTTTAGGACTGGGGCGTGACACTCTGCCCAAGACACCTAAACTCAATGGTGTAGTGGAGGACATGAACAAGACACTGATGGAGAGGATACGATATTTTCTGTCTGAAGCAAACTTACTGGACAGTTATTGGGGTGAGGCGCTTTACACTGCTGCTTATGTTATTAATGTGTCTTCTAGTGCTCCTTTCCATGGTGATGTGCCTAACAAAGTATGGTATGACAAAGAGCCATCATACAATAACCAGCGAGTGTTTGGTTTTAAAGCCTTTGTGCATGTGCCAAAGGATAAGATATCTAAACTTGACCCAAAGACGAGGCAATGCGTCTTCGTCGGCTAGGGTCGGGATGAGTTTGGCTATAAACTCTACGACCCAGTGGAAAGAAAGATCTGTAGAAGCAGTGACATAGTATTCGTCGAAGATAAGACCATGACCAATACTCAAGATTTTGAGATGCCTTCTGAGGCTGAGGAATTGCCTGAGTTAGAGTCATTTAACTTCGAGTAGTTTCCAGAGGATATCACAGAGGATCCAGTTATGTAGGAGCCAGTACATGGACTTGCTCCCAACCTTTGTCATCAGCCTGCTGATGGTGGTCAGGGTGACCCTTAGGAGGATGAGCATACCGAGGAGGCAATTCCTGAAAGGGAGGAGGATGTTGATATACAACCAGCACTAGTGGTTCCATTGGAGAGGAGCAATAGAGAGAGTTAGCCATCTACAAGATACTCACTGGATGAGTATGTGCTTCTGATTAACGAAGGTGAGGCTAAAAGTTTTGTAGAGGCTATAAAAGATGAACAAAGAAAGAAGTTGATGGAGGCTATGAAAGACGAACACGGTCACCGAAAGGGCATAGATTATGATGTGATCATTTTGCCAGTCGTCATGCAGTCATATATTCGGGTGGTGGTAGCATTGGTAGCCAATTTTGACTTAAAGATCGAGAAGATGGACATGAAGACGACTTTTCTATACAGTAATCTTGAGGAGGAGTTGTACATAGAGCAGCCAAAGGGATTCAGTGAGAAGGGCAAGTCACAGTTGGTCCGCCGGTTGAGGAAAAGCTTGTATAGTCTAAAGAAGGCTCTAAGACAGTTGTACAGGAAATTTGAGTCATTTATGGGGGAGCATGGTTATGCATGAACGGGGTCAGACTACTGTGTCTTTGTTAAGTACTTTGTCGAGGTTGATTTCATCATTTTACTGCTTTTATGTTGATGATATGCTACTGGTGGGTCAAAATTCCACTAGGATAGCGGAGTTGAAGCACCAACTGGGCATGACCTTCCCTATGAAGGATTTGGGAACAGTAAAGACTACTCTTGGAATGGAGATCAAATAAGAGAGAGAGAGAGACTCCAAGCTGCTAGAGTTGTCCCAAAAGAAATATATTCACCGGGTATGTCACTCCCTATTCCCGGTATACATACTTAAAACGTATTATTTTTTTACTTGCATGATAATTATGTTGCATATTGGACCTTGTGATTTTATGTGTTGATCTTGGTAATTGCAAGTGTATATGGATTAAGTATGACTATGTACTTAAATTAACCATGTATTAGACCCAACCATGTGAAGACTTAGACCATGCGCCAAGTGGCTATATTAACCATGCACATGACATAACAATGTGTTAGAACTGACTATGCGCCTGCCGCAATCATGTGAACTAAGATCCTATGAGGAACTACAATATGTCATAAGTGACTTACCAGCAATATGCATGCCATGAGCTACCTTTACAAGTGATAATGATTCATGTGACCAACTGTTAAGTTTGGTAACCTCGACTCGATTTCTCGTATCCGTCCTGATATAATTATTGCGTGTTAAGTGTACATAATCTAAATGTGCACTGAGGTTCTACATAACTATTACGTGTTAAGTAATTTTTATATTTAGGTTATGCATCGAGAATGCCTCCTATAATTCGTGAATGCTTGATACTATATATATTTTTTCCCCAGTACGGGCATGATATGTGAGTCAAGTACCAAAGCGTGGCTAGGACATTGATGCTGAATATTGCATACACGTTCGGATGAATCCAAGAATGAACTTTTGATCTTTACATGAATTCATATCTAGCCTGCCCATACACTGTACAATAACTTAAGGAAAATTCCCATGCGGCCACGCCTTGATATTTCAATATGATATAGGATTAATTAGGCAACAAAAATTTGTAGATTATGGGAGGGAACGACATCCCGAGATTATGCCAACGAACCTTCCGGCTTTGGGCTGGCCACCACAGATACTGTATATCATCCTCCTTAGTAGAGTGCATTATCTGATCTATTATAAATATGCCGAGCCATTATCTTCCTATAGGAGCATTGGAACTGCTAATACCGTGATCTAGAGCAGTGGTCCAACGGGAAACTTGTGTAATTCGTAAAGTGCGTGTATAATCATTTTTTGGCTTGGTTAGCCCATGTTCGACAATGGTGTGATATGAGGATACCTATTATGAATTATTTCTGAGATAGCCTCAGACTCCATAATAGAAAGCCGTACAATTGATTGGCCATTTATAATAACTGGACTTGGTTGTGATTGTCTTATTTTGTTAGTATTCTAGGGACATGGACTACCATAGTGTGATGGTTCAACCCTTGTCCCTGTTTGGTCGTAGGGTTGGACCATTGCTTGGATTTTTGTTTCTCTATTTCGTGCCTCCATTGTGGAATTTGCTATTTGGGGTCTAATCCCACTAGTTTTGCAAGGCCAAGTTTTGATCAAGTACCCCAAGGATCCGACATACTTTCCCCTGACTCATGGTGCGCAATAGGAACATGGCCGTTGAGGATAAAGAATGGGTTTCCTTATTTCCTGCTCGTCATTGTACATTTTGCTCTTTTGGGCGTTTAGCCACCGGCACCTGTTAGCCGGCATATCTTGACATTTAGTTTCATTTTCATGACTGTATATAAATCAGATGGAAGTTTTAATACTGTCATGTAATCTTGTTATTCTACCAGCTTCTTATTTTGTATAGCTGGTCTCTAGAATATTTTGATATAGCGTTAGGGACGCCTTATTGCTTTATCATATATGCTCTATGATCACTGTTTCTTGTTTGATTGATTGAGACATAGTTGTTCGTGTGACCCTAAGTGACCTTATTGTAGTATGCACCCCTTGTCTAGTTATAGCTATGATCGTCGTACGAGGCATAGTACCTTGTAAAGGGTAGCTGGCTATATCCGTCTCTGTATTTCGGTATTAGGCGTGACAAGATTTTAGTGGTGGCCTATACAGGTCCGTTCTTCGGACTTGTGGGGCGTCATGCTCATATTAGTCTTAATCAAACATGATTCTTCTTGAAATTATGAATTCGTCCTCTTCGATACTCACCTTGAATTATCTAGTTGGTTGTTTCTTTGTTCCTTCTTGTCTTGTACTTGATGTGGTTTGTTCTCTTCTTTAGGGTTTTTACTCTCCAAAATGTTGCAGCAACAAGAGAGGCAGAGTTTTTGTCACCCTCACTTTTCGAATTAAGGGTATTTTCGTCTTTCCGTAATTAAAATATAAATAATTGCATGATAATTAATTATGTCTAAATAATTGTGATTTTATTTGATTGTTGTACTATAGCGTTATTTTTGATAATTAGAGCGCTACAGTAGCCCCTGTCTTCCAACAGATTTTTATACCTTGTCCTAGACGTGCCAAACCGTTAATTGATGCTTGTGTCCCACTTAAATTCAGTCCTTTGTACTTCTAATTAATTTAGAAAACCCCCTTGCATTTATTTAATTAATTAAACAATAAATCTATGCTGTGTAATTCTTCAATTGTTGGGCACTCTTATGCCCAAGTGTATTAAGGTGTCCACCCGTTGGACACGACACGTGATATAAACCCATTTTTCTTTATTATATTTTTCCAAGATTTTTGGGAGTGTGTAATTTAACATCAACCCCTTGAAACCATGGCCTCCAAACCCTTAGACCAATACAATTCTCGCAATTTCATTAAACCCGTTAGAACCCTAGCCATTGAAATATCTTTATAGCAAACCGATAGCCTTTGTTAAATACCTGACCATCCCTCGCTCTTCTCGCAGTTCTTTCCTGTCCAACCCGTAGAGCGCCGACCGGAGCAGCCTGCTCGTCCGCCTCGACTCGTCCCCGCGGGCTAGATCGAACCCAACTGCTCGACCGTCGAGCGCCGCTGCTGTCAACCGGAGCAGCAGCGACTCGTCCCAACTGCTCGACCGCCGATGCCTGGAGCTTGACCCTGTGCCAGAGATGAACGCCTGCTGTTGAAGCCGGAGCCCGCCTATCCCGACTCGCTGGAGCACCTGAACAGCGGTCCCGCTACCCAGTCGGACTGTGCACCACCGTGCACGATGATCAGCCCCGTCTCGTCATCTCCACCCCGTCCATGTGCGCAGGTTTGACGTGAACCTAATCTCGTTTGAGTACACATATACGTATGTTAAGCATTAGTATATGTATGTATCGGTATATACATGGATGTACGTAGTTGCATACGTATAGGTATATAGATATTATATGCTCTCAAATAATATCTATACGTACGTACATATATGTATTATAAGTATCCTAGTATGTATATTTAATAATTATACACATGGTATAAGTTTTGATAGTATATATGTACATAGTATAATTGATTAGTATGTACAAGTATACGCATATGAACATGTATAAGGTAAACTCTATTAAGTAGCTAAATGCACACATCTATTAAATTGAAATTAGTAGTGTTGATGTTTATGATAAACAATAATAGGCATTATATGCCCGTGTTCTAGGTGACCCTAACGAAATTACAGATACCCATAGCTATCCTGACCTGTGACCCTGTAGCATGTTAAAAGACTGCCATATGTACATCGACGTACTGGCAAGTCCGTACCATTGACTGTCTGTTATGCACAGCAATGACAAACGTGACCACCCTAGCGTAGTCCCTAAGATCATGGTGTTGATTGTGTATTAGTGTAATGTCTGATGCAGTATTATATTTATGATATATCTATAGGACTGTTGGATCATTCAGACGATACCTTGGAACCCGGACATTGGTATTGCCAGCTAAGGACCACAAGTGAGTATATTCTCTGACAGTTTCTATTATGTTGATTATCTCTATAACTCTTGTTGTATAGCGTACATGACTCTGACACTGTTATTTATACGAGTTGGCATCATCGAGACCTGTCACGAGGAGTCATGATTTGGAATCCATCGTGCTAGCTGGGGAAAATGGGGAAATATTAGTAGCTTATGTGATCATACCCAACTTTACATGCATCATAGCTCACCCACACCTCACATCGGTGCAGCCTTACCATTACATGCCTCATCGCTGTTACATGTGGTCAGCCTGACTGTACAAGGATGATCATTAATCAATGTAATGAGTCCTATTAGTCCCAAGCCGATCAAATGATATACTGATGTTTCACATACTTAGTTAGAAGATTCTTAACATGTATCTCTAGTATATTGATCTAGCATCTCTACATGTTCTAGTTATGATTCTAGCATTCACATATATACCAGTTTATTATTCTAGCGTGTACTTGTATTTCTATTTCATTGCTAGTTGTATATTGATAATGACATATGCTCTAGTACTTCAGTATTCTTTTGTTCCAGTATTTCTTTATTCCAGCATTCCTTATTTCCAGTATTCTTATTACCAGTATTTCCTTTCTGTCTTGTATTTCTTCACACTGTGTTATAGTTTTTGTTAATATATGTGGAACTGCTGTTAGAGGTGTATTTCGTTCCAATCCTGACTGGATATTTTTCCAGAGGATCTTGAGGAGTTCTATACTACACACTATGGACCAGGTATAGATGCAGACTACATACCAGAGATCCTAGAAGAGACTATGCCTTTAGATGAGACATTGCCTGCAGTTATCTTGATAGTATTTATTTATGCTATTGAGACTTATTGAGGTTTATTTCAGTTATGTTAGACTTATGTTAAGTTTAATTGGAGACTTTATGTTGGACAGCTAGACTATAATTTATCTTTATGTTTGAGACATGGTGTTTAACTATGTCATTCTTCTCATCTTTTATCGTACCTTTATACTCTTATAGTTGTTGTGATTGAGTTTACATTGTGAGATATTGCGAGATGTATATTGCACTCCTTATGGAGATGGATATTATTGACAGGTGTTTAGTTATGTAGTATTACTGTGACCTAGACATCGTTCTACCGCCGATGCTGCGGCGTAGGCTGGACGTACCCACGCTCTCGTGCCCCTATACCGGGTGTGGGTCGTGACACATTTTTAGTGGTGGCCCATGCAGGTCTAGTTTCGCAAATTGTGCGATATCGTGGTATTGCAACAACTTAGTTGTACTGCTACAAGCCTGCAATAGGATATAGAAAATAAGATCTAGGATGAGAGTATGCTCAATCACAATAGAAAATTATGATCTTCACAATGTTATTCTGAATGATTGCTTCTTTTAGAAATTTTGCTGTCCTTCCTTGATAATATCGTACCTATCACCTTAATTGATTCTTTTGATCTGTATTCAGGATGCCGCCGAATACTAGATCTCTGAGAGTGGGAGCATCAATTTCAGAGAGGTCTGCCACCTCTCAACCTGACGAACAGACACCTGGAGTTTCTCCTACATCCCTTGTTCATGTGGGAGTTCTGCAGCTAACGGGATTCCTCCTCTACCTATTTAGAGGATTGCCCCAGCTATGACAGACAACCTTCCACCACCACCGCAGACCCCTAGAGTTTCAGGTATTGGTTTGATTTGTTTTGGTTTGTGATTGTTTCGTTTAGATTGCGTGTTAAGATTGTTTGTTCTAGGTTGGCGATTTGGTGTTCCTACGGATTTCTCCGATACGGGGCACGATTCATTTTGGCAAAGGCAGAAAGCTTAGTCCACGATACATTGGGCCCTTCAATATACTTGTAAGGGTCGGTGCAGTGGCCTATAGACTTGACTTGCCGCCTGCTCTAGATGGAGTGCATGACGTGTTCTACATGCCGCAGCTGAGACGGTACGTGGCAGATCCCAGTCACGTACTAGACCACTCGGAGATCGAAGTTGGACCGACACTCAGCTATCCTGAACAACCCGTTGAGATCTTGGATCGTAGGGAGAAGGCATTGCGGAACCAGACTATCCCTTTGGTTCGTGTTGCATGGAGACATCACTCTCCAGGAGAATCAATTTGGGAGAGAGAGGACAAAATGTGCGAGCAGTATCCATATCTCTTCAAGACTTGAGGTATTATTCATTATTGATTGATTGTTCTTGTACTAGTTTATTTTAATTTCGAGGACGAAATTCTTTTAAGGATGGTAGGCTTGTCACCCTCACTTTTTGAATTAAGGATATTTTTCGTCTTTCCGTAATTAAAATGTAAATAATTGTATGATAATTAATTATGTCTAAATAATTATGATTTTATTTGATTATTGCACTGTACCGCTGCTTTCGATAATTAGAGCGCTACACTAGCCCCTGTCTTCCAACAGATTTTTACACCTTGTCCTAGACGTGCCAAACCGTTAATTGATTCTTGTGTCCCACTTAAATTTAGTCATTTGTACTTCTAATTGATTTAGAACCCCCTTGCATTTATTTAATTAATTAAACAATAAATCTATGCTGTGCAATTTTCCAATTGTTGGGCACTCTTATGCCCGAGTATATTAAGGTGTCCACCCGTTGGATACGACACGTGATATAAACCCATTTCTCTTTATTATATTTTTCTAGGATTTTTAGGAGTGTGTAATTTAACATCAACCCCTTGAAACCATAGCCTCCAAACCCTTAGACCAATGCAATTCTCGCAATTTCATTAAACCCATTCGAACCCTAGTCCATTGAAAATATCTCTATAGCAAGCTGATAGCCCTCGTTGAATACCCGACCATCCCCTGCTCTTTCCGTCGTTCTTCCCTGTCCAACCCGTAGAGCATCGACCGGAGCAGCCTGCTCGTCCGCCTCGACTCGTCCCCGGGGTTAGACCGGACCCAACTGCTCGACCGCCGAGCGTCGCTGTTATCAATCAGAGCAGCAACGACTCGACCCAACTGCTCGACCGCTGACGCCTGGAGCTTGACCCCTCGCCGGAGCTGAACGCCCGCACCGCTGCTGAAGTCGGAGCCCGCCTATCACGACTCTCCGGAGCGCCTGAACAGCGGTCCCGCTGCCCAGGGCGACTTTGCACCATCGTGCACGACGATCAGCCCTGTCTCGTCATCTCCACCCCGTCCACGTGCGCAGGTTTGACGTGAACCTAATCTCGTTTGAGTACGCATGTACGTATGTTAAGCATTAGTATATGTATGTATCGGTATATACATGGATGCACGTAGTTGCATACATATAGGTATATAGATATTATATGCTCTCAAATAATATCTATACGTACGTACATATATGTATTATAACTATCCTAGTATGTATATTTAATAATTGTACACATGGTATAAGTTTTGATAGTATATATGTACATAGTATAATTGATTAGTATGTATAAGTATACGCATATGAACATGTATAAGGTAAACTCTATTAAGTAGCTAAATGCACATATCTATTAAGTTGAAATTAGTAGTATTGATGTTTCTGATAAACAATAATAGGCATTATATGCCCGTGTACTAGGTGACCCTAACGAAATTACAGATACCCATAGCTATCCTGACCTGTGACCCTGTAGCATATTAAAAGACTGTCATATGTACATCAACGTACTGGCAAGACCATACTATTGACTGTCTGTTATGCACAACAACGACAGACGTGACCACCCTAGCGTAGTCCCTAAGATCATGTATTGATTGTGTATTAGTGTAATGTCTGATGCAGTATTATGTTTATGATATAATTATAGGACTGTTGGATTATTCAGACGATACCTTGGAACCCGGACATTGGTATTTCCAGCTAAGGACCACAGGCGAGTATATTCTCTAACAGTTTCCATTATGTTGATTATCTCTATAACTCTTGTTGTATAGCGTACATGACTCTAACACTGTTATTTATACGAGTTGGCATCGTCGAGACCTGTCACGAGGAGTCATGATTTGGAATCCATCGTGCTAGCTGGGAAAAATGGGAAAATGTTAGTAGCTTATGTGATCATACCCAACTTTACATGCATCATAGCTCACCCACACCTCACGTCGGTGCAGCCTTACCATTACATGCCTCATCGTTGTTACATGTGGTTAGCCTAACTGTACAAGGATGATTGCTAAACAATGTAATAAGTCTTATTAGTCCCAAGCCTATCACATGATATACTGATGTTTCACACACTTAGTTAGATGATTCTTTACATGTATCTCTAGTATATTGATCTAGCATCTCTACATGTTCTAGTCATGATTCTAGAATTCACATATATACCAGTTCATTGTTCTAGCGTGTACTTGTATTTCTATTTCATTGCTAGTTATATATTGATGATGACATATGCTCCAGTACTTCAGTATTCTTTTGTTACAGTATTTCTTTATTCCAGCATTCCTTATTTCCAGTATTCTTATTACCAGTATTTCCTTTCTGTCTTGTATTTGTTTACACTGTGTTATAGTTTTTGTCAATATATGTGGAACTACTGTTAGAGGTGTATTTCGTTCCAATCCTGACTGGATAATTTTCCAGAGGATCTTGAGGAGTTCTGTACTACACATTATGGACCAGGTATAGATGCAGACTACACACCAGAGATCCTAGAGGAGACTATGCCTTTAGATGAGACATTGCCTGCAGTTATCTAGATAGTATTTATTTATGCTATTGAGACATTGCCTTTAGATGAACAAGCTCGATAAAAGAATAAGCTTGCAAAACTAGGCTATACAACATAATAAGTCAATAAAAAATAATTATAACAATGGATAAAGATGAATATAAATACAAATAAATTAATCTCATCAAAATCTAAAAGTCGTCCGGTGGAGACAAATCCACTACTAATAGACGTAAAGTAAAAGATAAAGAAATAAAACTAAGTCCATACTAATAAACTAAATAATTGCAAGGCCATCAACTACAGTTGTATCACTATCTGGTGTCGGTCCATAAATCTGCGGGTATTCCTCACTTGCAAATCTGAAGAACAAATCCAGGTCCTCAGTAGGACGTAATAAGATACAAAAGGAATATTCCAATATGTAACAATATAACTATAAAGAAAGTAAAGGGAAAAAATATAATTATACTACTGCTAACCAGTCTAAGTGTAATTGTAAATGAGAAGTGTATGGGTGCACGACTGCCTTATCAAGTCGAATAAAAACAAGTAGCTCAGTAGCGAGTCTAAATTCTATAGTACAATGTGCCTCAGTAGCGAGTCTATAGCCTATAGTCTATCTACCGTTCCTCAGTATCGAGCGAGTCTATAAAATATAGGGTGGTAGTCAACGTCCAATCATGTTCTCCATATCCAATTTCCTATACTAGTCATGTCCAAGTAATACGGAGACATAGTATCACGTCGTCATACGCACAAGGTAGAGTATATATCAAATACGTGATGAAAAAGTAGTGATGTGCAGCATATATGGAAGAAAAATAATATACGTGCACGTGAAACAAAAAATAAGACTATAGCAGCATGTGACAAATCAAATATGACAAAGAGCACCAATAAACTATATACGACAAAAAAATAATAACTGAAAAGAAAATCATGCAAATAATGTACAAGAGTTGGCTAGGTATCTTGCTTGTTTTTGTACGTGGTTTAATCACAATCTCAAGCCGCGCAATCCAATCTATTAGCTATTTAATCACGCCATCATGTCGCCTACCCCATCGGATAAAATTTAGCACAAGTTAGACCTACAATTTCTACGAACAACTAATGATCCTAAATAATCAATTTTCCTAAATTATTTACAAATAATTCTGAATAAAATTATTTATAATCATGTTTTTCCTATATTAAGTTCTGATTTGTATATTGACTATAAATTTTAAGCCATTAAGGTTAAGTTTGCAAATATTGAATTCATGGCACGCAATCAAGATATTCGGTTGATAAAAAGTCAAATGACACAATATAGATTTTTGTGTGATATCCTATATATTTTAGCGCTACATCAACGATGGAATCGACGATTTCATTGAATCTCGAATCAGTAAAAAGTTACGGACGATATGGCTTACAAATGGTAATTTCGATCGTTTACTAGTGAACCATATATTCTACGAATTAAACAGAATATTAAACTAATCTATTAAATTCTGAAAAAAATATGTTTTAATTTATCGTGTCAGCTTTTTAAAACTTGAAACGGATCGTGATTTCGAGTTCAAAATCTCCACGAATTTTACAGAATATTTGGTTCAAAATTAATTAAAATAAATTTGATATTCAGAAACTATACCTCGATAAGGTTCCAACCTAAGAAATAAGAACGCATTTGGAGTCCGGAGCTAGGAGTTATGGCCTTGCGAAGTTGGAGAAAACCCTAGATGAAACCTCCTCAAAGTCTCTCTCTCTCCCCTCTAATTTCGGCTAAAATAATGAAACCCTACATATACACACATTTATATAGGCAGTAGCCGACGGGTGGACCCAGGAGGGTAGGTTAGGGCTACTGTGTATACTGACTGGATATTTAAATAGATTTTAATATCTCAAAATTTATTTATTGATCGGTTTTGACCTAATTAACTCCTAATAAATATGTAAAAATATCAGAACATTCCAGAAAAATGTAAAAAATCTAAAATAGTATTATAAATCCTAAAAAAATACTTGGGACCAAATAATGGTCCTAGGCTTGCACAATAAATTCTAGAATTCCTAGAAAATTAGTATTTAGCCTATTTTAAAACCAAATAAATTCAAATAAATCCAATTAAATTCTAAAAAATTCCAAATAAATTACATATAATATATTTAAGTATTTTAACCCTAAATTAAATATTTGGTAAAAAAATATGCAAGTATGGTCTCACATTAAATCATGGAAGCCCTAGAAAAATTATATTTTCTAGGTTTTAATTATCTAAAAATTCCAAAAATTCTCAAAAATTAAAAAATGTGGTAAATAAATTTTTAAAACTATATTTGAGTCTCTATGAAGCATAAATATCATAGTATTATATATTATTGGGCGATATGACCAAGGTGTAACATGGGTTAATTCTATAACTAAATAAATTGCAAATTAATTATTTAAGTTAAATAAAAAAAATACTAATTACCATAATAACCCTATATTAATTTTTTGGGTCATCTCAATTTCTGTTTAGCTTTTTTGTCTTGTGTGCTTTTGCGCAGTTCTCTCGTAGGGCTCTCTGGTTTGGGAGAACAATTTTTGTGTTTCGTTCCCAACACAGGATACTCTCACATA
The DNA here is from genome assembly GCA_036927795.1 of Iris macrosiphon. NCBI lineage: Eukaryota > Viridiplantae > Streptophyta > Magnoliopsida > Asparagales > Iridaceae > Iris > Iris macrosiphon. The sequence continues at coordinate 88,149,065 of JAYESA010000016.1, forward strand.
GTAGGTTTGACCATTATAAAATGGTGATGATCTCGACCTAACGAAATATATGCTCTTTCGTTAGAAAATTCGTCCCCCAACTTTATGGAAGTACCAAAATTAAAGAGTACCGAACTCAAGTGACCCTTGTGGTTACTAGAGAGAGGTATAAGACCCTAGATGGATGGCAGAATATCGGTGGATCGAGTCACGTAGGCATATTATTTCTTCCATTTATTTGGTGAGAGTTTGGGGGCAGTGGACCCAAAAAGCATGTAGCGCAGCATACACAAACTCCCGAGCATTAAAGGATATCTCAAAAAAATTTAGAATTATAGATCTCTAAAAAAAAAGACAAAATCTTTCTTGAATCTCTTGAGAGCATACTATGAAAATTCTCCATAGCCTCCTCCATATAGGCAACTAAGAAACCCTAATTAGCATTAATAAATTATAACTTAGCCCCCAAGTCGGCTAAAATAAATCTGTATCGTCCAAAACCTGTCAAAATAAACAAATCCTGCACTAAACTATCTTGACAAAAATTCTAATTCCTACACAATTTGTGCTTGGGAGCATCTGAATTTTATCAGAGTTTCTGCTCATATTTTCTAGTCCTGGCCGAAATTGTGGCAAAAATGGTCCAACGTCACCATGACGCTCCTACACTAGTTCCACAACTGTGTCCAGACTTACCATCCATCAATCTAATTACAAGAATATGTTGGCCACATGGATCTTTAATTTGACTCCATGCATGTCTTCCAACAACAAAGTTTATGCTTTTTGTTGCCATCTACCTCGTATCACTCGGGCTGCCCCATTTTATCCGTCATCTCTAGTTGCTCGACCACCACGTCCACTTTAACTTTCATGCATAGCGTCTCACGGATCAATATGATCTCCTCGAGATCAATGGCTCTACCGGGACCAAAGTCCATGACTACCAATCTCACTATGAGTCATGGTTGTGTGTTCTCGGCTTTTGCTTATACAGAAATGTGATTATATTCTTAATAGATTTCTCTCCGTTAATTGTATGACCAAGTGGACGGTGCGATTCCCTTGCAATTTAAACTTTTGAATATCCCACCATCATATTTTTCATGAATCCTCCCCTATAGTACATCTACATCTTCGAGCACAGTCAAAACCAACAAGATACAAGGCTATGAGAGGGACTCCTATAGCATATGAGACCAATATACACAAGAAAAATATGAGTATCATACATGATACCAAGATCAAGCTCTGTATCTCACATTTAGATCTAGAAATGGACAAGAACACAAACGTGACTAAAATCCATAGAAATACACCACGTCAAGAACTAAAGTAGTAGAGAATCATGTAAAAAATATTTTCATGCAATAATATTTAAGAAATAATCATAATGCAAGAAAACCCTAAATCTTAGGTTCAATCTATGGCAAGATGTACTTGCCTAGGTTAACCTCCAAGCCTAGTCTTCCACTCTGTCACAACCATATTTCTAGAATAGGGGCTTTATTGTCATTTACCATATTTATTTTATTGTGTTAATATATTATATGATATATAATATACATATTATATTATGTTCAATAATGCATGAGTTATTGGACTGGACCTAAAAATCCACTAGATAAACCCATATCCTTTTTAATTAGCAATTAGTTTAATCCCTCAAATGAATTACTAAATCTCTCATTAATGGTTCTTCATGACAAGCCATGAAGGAAAAATTAGACTTTATGCATTAGAAACCCTAACCCTAGCCCTATAAAACAAGCGGGAGCCTCCCTCAAGCTACTCATCATTCATGAAGAAAATCCTAGAAATAGTTTCCAAGAAAAAACCCTCCTTCCTTATACAATTTCAGATTTCTAGCCTCAAATCTCTCATTCTTCCCTCATTCAAGGAGACCTAGAGGCTTGGGCACAAGAAGACTTGGAGAAGAGAAAGCTACATTGGGAATCCATCTCCCAATAGGTAAAAATTTAGAAAAATCCTCATTAATTCTGTTTTAATTAATTGTTTGGCCATTAGGATCCCACCCATTGATTTAGGGATGACTTTTTAGGGAGGGCATGAGACTCTTTTGGTTGTATGATGATTTCCCATGGTGTCATAGGTGTATTGGGGGGTTTTGTGATCCAATAATGCATTTTTTCCTAATTTTTGTAACCCTAATTATTATATATATGTATACATGTATATTTATGGAATATACGTATATGGTTTATTGTATTTGGGGATTGATGCATGAGGGTTTATTATGTATCATGAGTATCCTAGTTTTGTGCACATAAGGTGTTTGTTGAAATGATTTATAGGAAGAAAATACCTATTTAGATGACATATTTCTTATGCATTGGATGTATATATATGTATGAATATGTATGTGTGTATATTATGTATATAAATCGTGTGGGGGGACTGAACTGTGAGTATCGGGTTCCTCACTGAGCAGTCGGGTTCTTCAGGTGCAGTGAGCATCAGTGAAGCCCCTGTGCCTTGGTGATGTGTGCAGTCGGGTTTTCCCAATGTGCCTATGCACTGAGTGTCAGTAAATTAGTATGAATATGGTGAGTGTATGTTAGTGTTGTATTAGTATATCAGTGAGTCTAGCTAGGTGTCTATGTGTGCATAATATTTGAGGGGTGTTGTGTGTCACGACCCGCACCCGATGTACAGATGTAAGTCGGAAACAACGTCTAGCCTACACCGCAGAATCGACGGTAGAACATTGTCTGGATAATCTATCTAGCAATATAATGAACCGCCAATAATAAAAATATACTCAATCACATCTAATAATAGAAACGAGCACAAATCAGATAAAGAATAAAAACAGTCACATGCAACTCATGAGTCTAAAATAATACATCAATGAGTCTAAAAGAATGATAACTAAATAAGCTGGAGACAAATCCAGTACAAGAAGTACTAAGTAGGTACTAATTCTGGGTCATCTGTCTCAGTCGGGATAAGTCTCTCCTGAGCCAGGGTCTCTGACTCTAAGCCCACAACATCCTGAGGTCCACAATATGTAGGGTACCAGTCCTAATTGTCATTTGGGAAAAATATATCCAGTCAGGAAAGGAGCAGAGTACATCTCTAACATTCGTTATAATCAATAATAAAAACTATGTAACAGTAAATAGATGTGAATATACAAGATGCACAATAGATACAATAAGATATATAAAATAAGAAAATACTGGAATAAATATAATAATGAACAATATGCCAATGAACAAGAATAATAATGACTAAGTGTGTGAGTACTAGCTTTAACATGTGATCAGCTTGGAAACATGATACAATATATATAGCCTGGCTAATCATACGTGTGGTGTATGATTAACACTATTCAGTAATAGTACTTGATACAATAGGGGTATTGATCACATATCTACACTAAAGTACTCCCCACCCTCGACTGGTATAATAGATCCAACCATGGTACATTTTGGCACGAGATTCCCCCAAGAAGATAGCTAGTCTTCCCGAGAATCAGTGTCTGTACATGTATAAGATAACCAATAAAATAATACTTGCACCATATACACCATATACCAAGCAATAACATCTCATGACGAGATCCGGATATACCAATCCGTGTAACCATAGTGTCAAGAGAACATGGATATCTATACTAGATACAATGAACATAGAGGATATCATAAATGAGAAACTATCAAAGAATGTACTCGCCTGAAGTCCAAAGAATAGTCTCACAGATATTTGATATGGTGCCTCGAAGACCTAGATAGGGAATACAACATCAATACAAGGTTCCGGAAAGAAAATACGTTAAACTAGTCAACTTCTAGGTCAACAAGTCAATTCTAAGTCAAAAGTCAAACTAGGTCAAAGTCAACTATGGTCAACTATAGTCAAACTATGGTCAACTACCTATTTCTAGGATGCACAAGTCTAACACAAAAATATTGAGTTCAAATACTAAAGTCTAGGTCACAAAACAATATCTTAAAATACTAGGATACTGTATCTCCAGTTACGTAAATCCATAGGTAAAATATCACATACAAATGCCAAAATAATATTATTAAATAAAATCTTAAAGACAAACATCAAATAGGTACCTTGGTTTTGAACCAACTTGGTATCACAATATAAACTCATAATCTTGATACCAAAACCCAATACCTTGGGTATCCCCAATTACCTTGGTACTTACCTTGGTATCTCAAGGTAATACCCCAAACTTGTTTATACTAACTGCCCGTAATATACATACACACTATACTATTTATTATACACATGGTATACAATAAATACTATTAACATATTAGAAAATATTTACATATATATTAAATACTATATACATATTTATATCTTTATATATATATAAATATCTAATAATAGAAAAATTGTCAAACTGTCGCTAAAACCCTGCCCGCTGTCGCTGAAGACTGTTGTTGATGCTGAAACACTGCTGTTTCAGTGACAGTTTTCCGCAACTGTCGTCAAAGCCGTCGCTAAAGCTCCAGATACGCTGTTGATACTGCTGCTATTTCAGCGACAGTTTTCTGCAACTGTCCCCAACTGTTGTCGTTGTTTCTCCTGCCGCTGCTGCTGCTGCTACTGCTACTGTGTTACTACTGCTGAGATGGTTGTTGTTGCGACATTTTCCTCTGTCGCTGAAGCTCATGTTCTCCCCCTCTTATATATATATATATATATATATATATATATATATATATATATATATATATATATATATATATAATGCATATATATATATATCATATATATATACATAAATAGATACAATAATGCATATAACTAAATCTAAATATATAACTATGACTATGTAAAAATACATACATACTCTCCATAACATCTATACATATATAATAACTACCTAGTAATTATACATACATAGTACATACATATAACTACACACACATATATATATGTATATATAAATTATACACTAATAGGTAACATACATTATATAAACATAATATAACAACATATACATATCTAATTAATATATATATATATATATATATATATATATATATATATATATATATATATATATATATATATATATATATATACATATATATATATATATACTATATTTAAAAAATAGCTATTACAATTATATACATATAGTATATTCATAGGTACATAGATCTAAGACAAATATATATATATATATATATATATATATATATATATATATATATATATATATATATATATATATATTCACCACCATCCACATATGTATATACAATAACTAATAGACATTACATATGTAAAATAATGACTACATAAATAAACAATATATATATATATATATATATATATATATATATATATATATATATATATATATATATATATATATATATATATATATATATATATATATAAAGCATAAATATATGTAACAATAATATATATAATATAATTACACTCCTCTCTGACTAAGAACACAAAAGAAATAGATCTACCAATAAATTGCACATCTTATGGAACGTATCACTCCGTATCCCACTAGATCTAGGATACGCATGCGACACGAGTCCACCACACATCCAAACATACCCCAAAGGACACGAACAAGTCATATATATTATTTCTGAATAATACAAAGAGTCAAATATAAATCTACGTATCCGTGTCAAAATGTGACATGCTCAAAGTCCCGTGTCGGAGGAAAAACTCTCAAATCAACACGTATCACCAAATTATTGGGATACGACCTACAGGTACCCAATTGTGTATATAACACTAGCCCCAAACACACAAGCATACGCCAATTTGATATATAGAACCAATTGACACACAACAAATATCAATCTCGAAATTCTCCCAAAATTGACACAAAAAGTACCATAACTTTCACAATAGGCCTCCTATGAACACAAAACCAAATCCTATTGGTAGCCTATGCATATGGGTTAATTTTTCATGGTTAAATCCTAGATTTAGAACCTAATTTAAGGGAAAAAACTGAATTATACCTATTGGGAGATAGATTCCCAATGTAACCTCTAAATATGATAAAATTAGGATTTAACCATGTAGATCCTTGCTCCTCTTTGTAGATTCTTGCTTTCTCCTTCTAGATTCTTGCTCCACTAGTCTCTAATGGTGATTTAGGAAGGAATTGGGATAAAATTTGGTAGGAAAATAAAGTGAGAATGAAGGAATTTGGTTGAGGAAATTTCTAGATCTAATTTCCAAATGAAAAGAGGAGAGAGAAATAGTTTTCCGCCCTCTATATAGGCCGCCCCCCTTTCTCCTTCCTCAAGCTACTATGAATTGTCCAATATATCCCTTGGGGCCTCTCATGAAGAAATAATTAAGGAGGGAAGCTTCTAGTCTAATGGTTTAATTAATTTAATTTATCTCCTTAACAATGAGCTTCCTAAATAGGCTAAAATCTAACAATTAATACATGTTGGTCCATGAGTCTAAACTAAACTAGTTAGGTCCACTAACACAAGTCCAAAATAATTAACTAACATCTAACAATAATTAAATAATACCAAAAATAATTATTTTCATGCACAATATTTAATTAAATATAAAATTATTAAAATATTCTTTCCTAGAAAATGAGGCAGTAACATTGTGCCATCGAGTTGGTTTTCAGTCAAGTGAGTGTGGTGAAGTGGAGTGTGAATGTGCACTAATACTGAGTGAGTGAGTATAAGTGAAGTCCCTGTGTGAGCTGTGGTATGTGCCAGTAGTTGGGAATATGATTTGTCAGTGTGTTGTGTATCTTTCTAGAGTATGTGTGTTTGTGTAGGTGAGTTCCAGAGATATTCGTATCAGTGAATGGCAGTATCTGGTATAGTAGAATTTGAGAGGTTATGTGTTCAGTTTATCAACCTTGAGGAGTCGAGTTTCCCCCTAAACTGTGCATCAGTGAGTGTGTGTGCAGTGTATGTGAGCTTGAGTATTAATATTGGTGGAGGCTTGGTTCAAATAATTTGAGCAAGGGTGGTAGCAGTACAAAGGTGTATACTGTTTGGAGTCTTTGTGGTCTGCAGAGCAGTGAGGAGGAGGGCAATTGCTTATTCGAGCAACTACAATAGTAGCAAGCAAGTATGGTCTGATATGGGGAGGACTTAATTTATGTAGAACATATATTAGAGGGGCAACCTATTTTAGAGAGGGAACACTGATACATGTGTATCAACGAAGGAGGAATAGTTAGAGTGAGCACTTGGCTCGAATAATAGTACAGGTAATGTTGGGAAACTGGGAACATCAAGGATTAGTAGGCATCATGTAGTGTATTTCCCAGTACATCCAGCAGGTAGGCAGTGTCAGTGTCACACGAAGAGAGACTCGGGCAAGTGTGCAGCCAACTGCACAGTATCAGCAAGAAGGATACAGTATCTAAAGGTATTAATATTCAATGTATCAGTCCAGTTAGTAACAGTTTCAGGCAGTAGGTTTTAGCAAGTATCAGTGTTAGTTTCAGTTCAGTTTGAATAATAGGCCTTAGGCTTGGGTGTTAGCATGTCAAGGTGATAATGCACTGATAGTAGAGTTATAGTTGAGGTTTTAAATTAGATATCCAAGTTAAGGATGGACTGATAGTAGGTGAGTTACTGTGTGCCTGTGTTATGAGCCCGAGTTTGTGAGGAATGAGTATTGTGCATGTGCCAAGGGGTGTATGTGGGTGCCTGTGTCGAGTAAGGGTACGATGTTTGGACCGATACAAGTATCAGTCCAGTATCAGTAACTTCACAGCATATTACCTGTTGTTGGTTGTGGTAGGGTGGTTGTGTAGGTCTATAATATGCAGGTGCACATTGAGCAGAGGTACTGTGCTATATCAGTACAAGGGTTTGCAAGCTAGGGTCTGGAGTATTACAGTGGTGGTGAGGATGGTTTGGATGATAGTGATGCAGTTAGTGATGAGATATTGGGTTAGTTAGAATGTTAGTATTAGTGCTAGCTATATTGGTATCATATGATAAACATATACCAGGAAGTTTTCTGTGAGTATCAGTAGCAGAATTGCATCTATTTGCAGAAATTACCTTGCATATTTGCACAATTCTGTTTCAGTTTTGACTATGGGATACTTGGTGTCAGTTAGTTAGTTGTGGGTATCATATATTTCTCTATGTTGGTTGCAGAGATCCTCGATATCCTTGCTAGGTTCAGTTTTTGGTGTAATGTTTGAGTATCCTGGAGTATTCAGTATGAGGTATATGTTAAGGTATATATTAAGTTACAAACTAGAATTTATGTATATATAAGTTGTTATATACAAATAATATATAGTATATGATAGTAGCTAGTATTGTACTAGATACCTTAGTATGATATAGAAATTGACTAGTGGACCTAGCTAACCTAGTCTAGACTTAGATATGACCTAGAAATATTATTATTGGTTAGTTAATCATACCCATCCTTTATTTCACCCAATTGACATTAAAATCTTATATATAGGTTCTTGTGACTCCACCTTGGACATCGATCCTCCTTCCTTGCTCATGACCACAGACGAGTACATTCTTTGACAGTTTTTATTATGTTGATTATTTCTATTATTCTAGTTGTATAGTATACTTGATTCTGACACTGTGGATACACAGGTTAGCATCATAGGTACCTGTCATGAGGAGTCATGATTGGAATCCATCGAGCTAGCTAGGGGCGGAGAAATATTAGCAGATTATGTGATCATACCCCACTTTACATACATCATAGCTTACCCCACACATCACGTAGGGTATAGACTGACCATTTACATGCCTCATAGCCAATTATATATGATTAGCCTGACTATTGCTCGTATCATAGCTAACCAGATGGTTAGCATGTCCTCACATATATCATAGCCAATCATGTAAACAAGCCTGATCTTGTCCCAAACCGATCACATAGTAAACTGATATTTCAAACACTTAGCTAGAAATTCTATTTCTCTATTTTCAGTTCACTTCTTCTAGCTTTCATATATTTCTATTCGTTGCTAGTTTGTACTATTGTTGATTACATATTTTCTAGTATTTTTTTATCTTGTATTTTCTTACACTGTCTTATAGTTTTGTCAATATAAATGAAACTGTTGTTTAGTGTTTGTGCTTCGCTCCAATCCTAACTGGATAATATTTTTTAGAGTACCTTGAGAACTTCTGTCCTACTCACTATGGCCCAGGACAAGAGGGAGACTACATACCGGAGATCCTAGAGGAGTCACTCTCCTTAGAGGAGACATCACCCGCAGTCATTTAGACAGTGCTATCTATGTATTATTTGTTCTAAAACCTGAGACTTGGATTGTACTTATATTGAGACTATTGTTTAGACTATTTATGTTGGACAGCTAGACTCTAGATTACTGTTGTATTTTGGTTGTTGTGTTTGACTTATGTCAGTACTTCCTTATCTTTATATCTTATCATGCCAGTTACTTCCTATAGTTTTTGTGATTGAGTATATTTTGAATTGTTGACCAATATATTATTTATTGTCCTTCTTATGGAGTTGAGATCATTGATAGGTTATAAGTTATGTTTGGTAGTCTTGAGACCTAGACAACGTTATACCGCCGATGCTACGGCGTAGGCTGGACGTACCCACGGCTCATGCCCAAATTCTGGGTGTGGGTCATGACACACTCCACCACCAAGAGAGGTACCGAAACCACACTCTTAGGTCTCAAGTCCAAGCTCCATCTCTATCTTGAGGAAGAGGAAGAGAAAGAGGGAAAAGGAAAAGAAGAAAGAAAGGGTGAAATAAGATGATAGAAAAAATAAGAGGGGTGTATATGATTGAGGGATTTGATCTTGGCCATAAGATGTGCCAAGTCACCCATCCAAGTCATTCCAAACCCAATCTCCACAATCCAAAGAAAATCAATTATCCAATGGTCTAAAGAGTGAACCGGATAATCACCAAAATTTGAGAAATTAGTAGCCTGACGGAAGATTCGTCGGTAATCCATGGAGTACAAGCGGATTTTTCGGTCTGACACAAAATTCTTAACTTCGAGAACTTCAGGAATCTATTCTATATACGGATCCTAACACGAGTTTATGGCAATGCCAATAAATTTTCTACTGGTACAGGGTAGTCTTCCATAATAAAACAAAATCTAATCATGGAAAATATATGAAAACATGATACATAAATATATAAATCACAGTATAAGTTAATTTTCAGGAAAAATTTTAAATACAAAAAATTTAGAAATACGAAATTCAATAACAAAGGTTACAGCGAGACATATAGGCTTTCTTCAGGTAGGTGATTTCGATGAAGATTTCTTTACCTTACCTACATAGTTAATAATTAATATTGCTAGTTTATGTTTTAATGCCATGTGATAGTAATGCTAAGTAAAAGAACCAACATAGATAAGAGAGTAATCTCATTTTTTAACATGTTGTCTAGAACATGGGATATTAACTTGGTGTAAGAGATATATTTTCGTACTACTACTCTAATCTTGGACTATCTACTGATGCTTTAGAACTGTGCAAAGTAAAGCTGCTTATATTATCACATGGACTATTTTGTAACGCCCTGCTCCAAACGGTTACTTATGGAACACTTGCTACTTCGACTCGGTTGAGAATCGAGTCTCGGGAAAACCTTACCGCCAAATCAACACGGACGAAATGCAATAAAACCTTCCAATTGATACAACGACTTCTATTGAAATAAGTCCAAGAGTTTTTATTGGTTGCTTTGCTTCTTGATTTTGTGTTGCTTTGTGTTTTGTTTTGCTTTCGATGACTTGGTTTTTTGTTTCTCTTTTCTCGCTTACTCATTCTTTTCGAATCGCTAAGGGAAAGAGATCGAAAGATGCTAACCAAGTATTGCTGCAATTTAAGGATGCATAACCAAAGAGTGAACGTTGCATAAGGCTTTTCCATCCTCTTGTTCGATTCATTCGGTGAGTTGCTTAGGCCCTTCGATGAATCCTTCAGTCAACATGCCTTAATAAAATGATCTCTAGTCTACACAAGTTACTAGTTCCTATTCAATGTTGCCTCACTAAATAAAATAAGCTAAAAGAGATGAACTGCATGCTTGATTTTATACATATAGAACTGTTGCAAATGCTTGTTCAAATAAATGTATATATGTCCCTTACTCATATGTTGCATAGAGATGTTTATAGAACCTCGCATAGGTTACTAAAGAATAGAAGTAAAGATAGATGGAGATATTCTTTTATAGTCTAAAACTGTTGTATAGTAATAGTTTATATGATAGAGTTGTATTTTATGCATTGGTCTTAAGACAACTTGTGCACAAGGAGAGATCCAACGAACGGTTCCCAGGGAACTGGGGATCGTTCACTCTTGGAGAGATTAGAGGAACACCTTGAGGCAAAGAAGCCCTTGCGATCAGAGGGTGTTCACGTCTATAGAGAATGGATTTTTCCATGGACCATCATGTAGTTAGGTCGCATGATAAGTCATCTCCTATATACACACTTGATACTTGATGCCAACACAGATGCATGAGTTTATTCATGTATGCAAATTATTGCTAACTTGTGTGTCTGCTGCAGGGATAGCCGTTCGGTCGTGGGTAAGAATTATCATATGCATATGCTATCTATCGTCTATGTTTCCTTGCCTGAATTGTTAAAAAGAAATTATACAACTAGAAAGATCACCTAATAATGCTAGCTTCACTTTCTTACTTAGTATAGAATTCTAGGTGACTTTGGCAACGGTCGCTCACGGTACATGTTTAGTACTGACCCACGTTGTAGGCAAATCTTGAGGTACTGCACGTGAGAGATTGGCGAGCATTCTGAATTAGTTCTAGCGCAACCTTCCGAGGGACTGTGCTCATGATGCTTCTTTAGCTTTCCTCTCCAGTGGGCATCTCCTCTTCTGCTAGATGTTTTGATATTTTGGTCCTACTAAAAGGATATAATGTGTGGGCGTTGTGGCTAGTTTTGAAAATGTAAAAAGAGTTGTAAGCCTTCTAAGGCATATTTTGTAACTCAGCCAAGCAAGCACTTTGTAATCCAAATCTTCAAGTATTCAATAAAAGAAAGTATTGTGTTCCTATCAAATGTGTTCAACTTTTGCTCTCTGTAATTTATCCTGCACCTCTATATATGTATATTTTCGTCTGACTTGTATCTTGTGCAGGTGCTTTGCCTGGTGCAAGCGCAACTTAGGCTTGCACGACATCGCGCCCAAGCGAGGACGATCGGTTTTGTAGGGACCAAGCGAGGACGATCGGCCCTTACGGAATCGGGGCACGACAGGTGGTATCAAAGCACGACTTTACGTCCTTGGCATCTTCAAATATCGTTTTCAAAAATGATATAAGTTTTCAAACGGTTTCAAAAGTCCCGAATTTCAAAAATGGTTGCGAATATATAAGAAGTAAATTGAGAGTATAATATGTCCCTAATAGTATAAAAACCCAACGTCCCATGCAATAAGTCCATAATACATTATGAGACTAATGCAATCTACTCTATTTTGCAGCAAGATGACCATAACAAGTAACCCAGGGACATCGCGCGTGCGATGACCAAATTGATAGGCTGATCGCTATGTTTGAGAATCAAAATAATTGCCATGCTGCACAACAGGAATGATTTGAAGCTCAGCAACAACGTGCTGATGTTAGAGCCTTGGCACAACAACAGCAGCTTGACTCTCTGACTCAAATAGTGACAACATTGGTAGCACACAATGGTGCATCGGGAACTTCCATGATATATGCGACTGTCCCGACCATGCCTCAAGGAGCAGGCTTAGCAGAAACTAATGAGCCTCGACGTGCGGCTAGGAAGTCTACCTTTATTGGTGCTGAATTTCTAAAGTTGAACCCTTCAGAGTTTGAAGACAGGACCACGCCGGATAAGGTGATGGACTGGATCGCAAAGATGGAGAGCTTATTTGAGTTTACTTCGATACCTGCTGTCACTACCACTTTTCCAGGCAAAGGCATTTATGTAATTTAACTTTTTTTTATAATTATGTATTAAATTAAATTGCTGAGTTTTATAAACTAATTATATTATTATTAGTAATGTTGAGTTTTAGGTCAAACCCTAGAACTCATTAGGACAGACCCTAGTGAGTCAACCCTAATTGTAAACCAGTTCTAGTGAAACCCTAGAATACAAATTTTAGGGTGAACCCTCAAACTCTAGCAGACCTAAACCTGAGTCAATTAGGTTTTACATGACCTACCATAGAGGGTTTAACCTAAACAATGCATTGAAACCCTAACTAGGTTTAATATAAAAAGGAAGCTTCTCACAAAGCCATCCTTCATGTAGAAAAGAGAAACCCTAGCCTCCATCAAGAGAAACCATCTCCCCACCCAAATTTCGAAATCTAGCCCTAGGTTCCATTTCCTCCTCCTCCAAAGCAAGGAAAGCAAGGAACGTGGGTCAGGAAGCCTTGAAGAAGAAGAACCTCAGTGAAGAAACCATCCCTGCAGGTAAAAACCCTATTTCTATTCCTTTAAATTCTGTTTTCAGATGTTCATGGCCCTTAGGAACCCACCCCTCTGTGTAGAGTTTGATTTTAGGGTTTTGTTTAGGTTTAAGTGTCCCCAACATTGTTTTCCCCAATTATCAGGAACCCTAACCCTAGATTTTGGTATGTAGACTGATTCATCTCATATGTGTAGGTTGAACCCGATTTTTAGGGTTTGGGTTAGAGGGATTCATGGGTTTTAGGTGAATCTGTTTTTCTGTACTCTTCATGTTTGTGGAAATGTTTATTAGGGGTTTTGCCTATCCTTGTGTTTTAATTCTGTATATTTTGATACATAAATCTATATACCTAAATATATTTGTGTTATTGTAGTGTGTATCGTGTGTCCCCGTGTCTTGGGGATGTCAGACACGGTGGGATCTTCCCTGTGCAGTCGGGTTTGGGAGACGGGTTCTATGTAGGTGCAGAATTCTGTATGTTTGGGAAGTAAATAGTGTATAGTCGAGTTTTAGAGTAATGTATACCTGTGTTCAGTAGGAAGTCATAGTGTAGGTTGTGTGTACTGACTTGTGTGTGAGAGAGAGATAATTCCCAGGATACCTGTGTCTCAGTGTGGTTCAGTGCAGGATGTTCTCAGTGTGTATGTGTATGGGTTTGGTCAGTGAACTGTGTGTAGATGTTCCTGTGTAGTGAGTTTTGTGTGTCAGTATGATATTGATACCCTTTGTTACTGATACTCTCACTTAGCCCTGATACTTGGCCTGATGTTCTATTTACAAGGTTCTTTTGCAGAATTATTTGAAATACCTGCATATGTGTAAATATATGTGCTAGTCTCAGTTTTGAGACTGTGTTAAGTGTCTGTGTGTGTATCCTAGTTCCTTCCAGATTTCTAAACCTATGTGTCTATGTGATTAGGTGTGAGTTGTTCTGTATTGGGTTAACTGTGTAGCAGTAGAATACCAGTGTGTACTTTGTGCTAGATAATTGTTTATGTGGCTATATGTTTCCTTGTGTGAGTTCAGTACCTTAGAACTGTGTGTAGCTTAGAATATAATGTTATCAGTTAGGTGTAGTTCAGTGTATGCCTGAGTTGGGAATTGAAGGGGAAAACCTTGTTTTAGATACTGCAATGTAGGTGCAATATCCTAATTTAGTAGAGTATCATATATGTTTTGCCTGAGTGTGTAGGGTTGATGTGGTGTATCAGTTCTCATTAACTGATACTGTGAATTCAGTGTTGATGTGTGTACTAGTGAGAGAGAGAATTCAGTGTGTATCCTAAAACTAATTGAGTGTCAGTGTGTCTTGGTGTCTATGTACAGCAGTGTGTGTAGTTGCTTATGTATCAGTGTCAATACCTGCATGTGAATGTATGTGTATCCTTATATGAACCTGTGGTAGGGTGTGTGTTCCAGAAGTCAGTATGAGAGCAGTGAGAACTCAGGACCTATGTGATAGTGTGGGAGTTTCCTTAATTCAGTATGAAATTGTAGTGAGGTCAGTGTGTCCCAGGTTTATCCTTCAGTAGCTAGTGTCTAGCCTGTGTGTTTAGGAATTGTATGTGTAGATGTTAACTGTGTAGTACCTGTGTAAACTGTACAGATACTGCATGTGTGTGGAAAAATACACTAGTACAAGGGTATCAGTTAGCAAATTAGAATGTCAGTTAGTATTAGTAGTTAATAGGGAATATTAGTTATATAGTAGCTTGTTAGTTAATTGAGTATGTATGTTAATATGATAATAATAAGTTACTAGTTAATGTAGATATTAGCTAATTATTAGCTAGTATCACTTAGAAACTTAGGTAAATACCTAGAATAGCTAGTGTTAGCTAGTTAGTGGCCAATTTAGACCAATTGACTTAGTTTGGACCTAGTATTGACCAGTAAACCTTAGACATAACCTAGAAACCTCGTATTTAAATTAGTTAAACATGTTATTCTTTTGATTTAATATCTGACATTAATATGCCATAAATAGGTCATTGTGATCCCACTTTGGACATCGATCCTCACACCTTGCTCAGGACCACAGGCGAGTACATTCTCTGACAGTTTTCATTGTTGATTACTTCTATAAATTGTAGTATATTACATACTTGATTTTGACACTATGGATACACGAGTTAGCACCCTAGATCCCCATCATGAGGAGTCGTGATTGGAATCTACCGTGCTAGCTGGGGAGGGGGAACTATTAGTAGATTATGTGATCATATCCAAACTTACCATGCATCATAGCTCACCCCACTTCTCACGTCGGGTGCGGCCTGACCATCATCATGCTTCATAGCTGTTATATATGATTAGCCTGACCATTATCATGCATCATAGCTAACCATATGGTTAGCCTGACCTTCAAGAATCATAGCTAATCATATATAACCAGCCTGATCAAGTCCCAAGCCGATCACATAATAAACTAATATTTCAAACACTTAGTTAGATGTTTATCTTTATTCAGATTTACTTGTTCTAGCATTCACTGTTTATTGTTCATTGCTAGATGCTCTATTGTCTATTTTATTTTCTCCTGTACTTCTCATTTTCAGCATTTATTTCCATCTTGTACCTCTTACACTGTTTATAGATTTTGTCAATTTAATGAAACTGCTGTTAGTGCTTGTGCTTCGCTCCAATCCTGACTGGATAACATTTTTCAGAGGACTTGGAGGATCTTTGCCCCACTCATTACGGCCCAGGATTAGAGGGTGATTTTACTCCAGAAATCCCAGAGGAGTTGCCTAGCCTAGAGGAGAACGTACCTGGCTGCTCTTAGACTATTTTTTCTTCATTATTGCTTTAGACTGAGACTGAGATGTATTTATTATTTTGTGACTTTGTGAGGTCATTTAGACCCAGGATTTGAGTTGGATTATTGTGGTTGGTTTTTATTAGAACTCTTTTCTATTCTCATCGTGCTATGATTTCTATTAGCTTGTGATTGAGTATATCATAGAACTGTGGTTTATTTATCATTGTCCTCCGTACGGAGTTGAGACTATTGACAGGATATATTATATGTTGAGACCTAGACAGCGTTCTACCGCCGATGCTGCGGCGTAGGCTGGACGTACCCACGACTCATGCCCAAATTCCGGGTGCGGGTCGTGACACATTTTTAGTGGTGGCCCATGCAGGTCAGTAGTCGAGTCCTAGAACCGCATTAGAGCGATATCGTAGTGGTGCTCTCTTAGAGTATTACTATGAGCCTGTTTTAGGAAATAGGAATTAGGCCGAGGATATGCTCAATCACAATTAGGAAATTCTGATTCTTATGACATTACTCTTAATAATTTTTCCTTTAGAATTTTTCTGTCCTTCCTTGATGATATCGTATCTATTGCCTTAATTAAATCTTTCGATCTGTCTTCAGGATGCCGCCAAGAAGGTCCCAGAGACTCGGAACAGCAGATTCAGAGAGGTCTGCCACCTCTCGCCCTGCCGGACAGACATCCGCAGCACCTCCTACATCTCCAGTACATGTGGGAGTGTCTGCAGCATTCGGGGGTCCTCCACCACCAGTTCAGAGGGTCCCCACAGCTACGACGGCACCACCACCACCAGTACAGCATCCAGGAGGTGTGCCCGTCGATGGAGCACAGATGTTCGCTTTGATTCAGGGCATGGTCGATGCCCAGAGGACGTCGGCAGGGGCCCAGAGAGTGCAGGCTGAGGCACACCAGGCCCAGACAGAGATGATGAGGGTGAACATGGAGAATGCTCACCAAGTAGCTCTCCAGGCTGTGGAGAGAGTCACTCAGCAGCAGCAGCGTCCTGATCAGCACCACCAGAGGCCGGGCACCATTGTGGATTTTAAGAGGATAATGCCTCGGGAGTTCAAGGGGACAGAAGGGATACTCTACGCCGATGATTGGCTAGAGGACATCGAGAGGAACTTGCGTTTGGCACAGATTCCAGAGGCGCTCCAGATCGAGGCCGCTGGCAGCCAGATGTTCGACATTGACTTGACGTGGTTTCGCACGGAGCCGAGACTCTTGCGCATGGGACTCACTTGGGAGAATTTCAAGGAACTCTTCAAAGAAAAGTTCTTTCCTGATGTTGTCCTGGGAGCTTTGGAGAGTCAGTTCCATGACTTAGCCCAGGGGAGCTCGTCCGTCGATGAGTATGCCGCAGAGTTTTCTCGCCTGAGCCGCTTCGCGCCATCGATGATTAGAGATCCGAGGGACAGGGCCCGGAAATTCAGAAAGGGGCTGACAAGGGAGATCAAGTCTCGCACGTCGGGACGTCGCACAGCTACCTACGAGGGCATATTGATGGATGCCCAAGTAGCCGAGGACGACTTGGGCCTCAGGCCCAAGAGGGGACGCGATGGTTCCGGAGGAGAAAACAGTAGTACGGGACCGGACAAGCGTCCACACTTTCAGCAGCAACAGCAGAGACCCTTTTAGCAGCAGCATCAGGCACCAGCCCGAGGGCAGGTCCAGCAGCAGCAACAGAGACAGAACCAGCCCGCTATCCAGTGTGCGTACTGCGGGAAGATGGGACATACTAGAGATATCTGCAGGAAAAGATTGGGCTCATGTCTATCCTGCAGATCGACGACACACCAACTGAAGGATTGTCCTACCTTTCGTCCAGGTCAGGGTGGAGCAGCCGTCCAGAGAGGATCAGACAGGGTGCCTACCGCACCAGGAGGCCAACAACAGAGGGGACCACTTCCACCGCAATATCAGAAGTTCGCCCAGCATCAGCAGCAGAGAGGTGCACCCCAGGGGCGAGCATACGCCATGGCAGTCGAGGAGATCGAGCCAGCAGGAGACTTGATCACAGGTTTGGTTCTTCTCGATTGTATTCCCGCATTTACCTTATTCGATTCTGGCGCTTCCCATAGTTTTGTGTCTGTATCATATACACTTTGACATCATTTAGACACAGAACCATTAGCTAGGACTTGCAAGATCATGACGGGTGGAGGTATTATCCTAGTTCGTGATCACTGCAAGGACCGGAGAGTGTCAGTAGGAGGCCGAGACTTGAGCGTGAGTTTACTCGTCATGCCACTTCCGGGGTACGATATTGTGCTCGAAATGGACTGGTTGAGTAGACATCATGCTACTATAGATTGTTATGGTGGCAGAGTATTATTTAGACCACCAGGAGAGCCAGAGTTTGAGGTCGTCAGAGAAGCAGCGGAACAGAGGAGGAGCACATTTTGCGGAGCCAGGGCGGAAGAAGAGGAGTTGCCACATCCTCTGATAGCGGAGTTCCTGGATGTATTTTCAGAAGAGTTGCCAGGCTTGCCACCAGACAGAGATGTTGAATTCTCTATAGACTTGGTTCCAGAAGCGGAGCCCATTTCACAACATGTCTATAGAGTCAACAACAGCAAGCTGGCAGAACTGAAGAAGCAAGTTGAGGAGCTGCAGGACAAAGGCTTTATCAAATCCAGTTCATCACCATGGGGAGCACCGGTATTGTTCGTACCGAAGAAGGACGGCACGGTGCGCATGTGCATTGATTATAGAGCTTTGAACAATATCACCATCAAGAACAAGTACCCGCTGCCGAGGATAGATGATCTTTTCGATCAATTGAGCGGGGCGAGAGTGTTTTCAAAGATAGATTTGAGGTCAGGCTATCACCAGGTGAAGGTGAAGAAAGAAGACACGCCGAAGACAGCTTTTCGGACCAGATACGGCCAGTTTGAGTTCATGGTGATGCCATTTGGTTTAACCAATGCACCGGCAGTATTCATGAACCTGATGAACAAGGTGTTCCACCAGTACCTTGACAAGTTCGTGGTGGTGTTCATCGACGATATTCTTGTGTATTCTAAGACCCCGGAGGAGCACGAAGAGCACCTGAGGTTGGTCTTAGAGACTCTCAGGAGGGAGAAGCTGTACGGGAAACTCTCTAAGTATGAATTCTTCCTTGACAAGGTCGAATTTCTTGGGCATGTGGTATCAGGTGACGGAATCTCGGTAAACCCAAAGAAGATCGAGGTAGTGGAGTCGTGGGCTACCCCCAGTTCGGTAGCTGAGATCAGGAGTTTTCTCGGGCTAGCAGGATACTACAGGAGGTTTGTACAAGACTTCTCCAAGATTGCAGCGCCGATGACCAGATTGACTAGGAAAGATATGGATTTTGTCTGGACGGAGGAGTGCCAGGCCGCATTTGATGAGCTGAAGAAGAGGTTGACGACAGCTCCAATTTTGACATTGCCAGCAGGAACAGGTGGTTTCACCATCTACAGTGATGCTTCAGGGAAGGGCCTGGGATGTGTTCTTCAGCAGCACGGAAAGGTAATTGCCTATGCTTCCAGGCAGTTACGCCCTCATGAAAAGAACTACCCCACCCACGATTTAGAGTTGGTAGCAGTTATCTTCGCTCTAAAGCTGTGGAAGCATTATCTGTAAGGAGAGCGTATGGAGATCTTCACAGACCACAAGAGCTTGAAGTACGTATTCACACAGAAGGAGCTGAACATGAGGCAGAGAAGGTGGTTAGAGTTGATGAAGGACTTCGACATCTCATTGCAGTACCACCCAGGGAAGGCCAACGTAGTCGCCGATGCCTTGAGCAGGTATCCGATGGCTATGTACTTGACGACAAATAGACATTTGTTGGCTGATCTGGAAAGTTTGGAGATTGAGGTGTTAGTTCCCGGTACTGAGGTTCAGATATGGGGATTGCAGATATAGTCCAAACTGATGGACAGGATCAGAGCTGCGCAGTACGATGATGAGACTCTGAGGAGTATCAGAGCACAAGTTCAGATGGGATTGTCAGACGACTTTACTATCGCAGATGATGGTTCTTTACGGCACGGCACGAGGATATGTGTGCCTAGCGGGGAGCTGCGCGAGAAGGTTTTGCAGGAGGCACACCGCTCTCAGTACTCGATGCATCCCGGTGCCAATAAGATGTATCGAGACTTGAGGGAGCACGTATGGTGGTTTGGAATGAAGCGCGAGGTAGCACGCTTCGTATCCCGGTGTCTAGTGTGCCAGCAGGTAAAGGCAGACCGACAGAGGCCAGGCGGTTTGCTTCAACCTTTACCGATTCCAGAATGGAAATGGGAGCACGTGACCATGGATTTCGTTTCAGGGCTTCCACGTTCTCCAGGAGGGAAGGACGCAATTTGGGTCATCGTGGACAGGTTGACCAAATCAGCCCATTTCTTACCTTTCAAGGTGGGCACGTCGACAGAGAAGCTAGCAGAAATGTACGTGCGACAGATTGTTAGACTTCATGGAGTTCCTGTGAGCATCGTCTCGGATCGGGATAGCCGTTTCACTTCCCACTTCTGGAGGAGTCTGCAGGCTAGCATGGGCACTCAGCTCAAGTTCAGTACCGCATATCACCCCCAGACGGACGGGCAGTCTGAACGGACTATTCAGACTCTCGAGGATATGCTACGCACTTGCGTTTTAGATCTCGGAGGTTCTTGGGAGAATCATCTGCACCTGGTAGAGTTCGCTTACAACAACAGCTATCAGGCCAGCATCGAGATGTCACCGTTTGAGGCTCTTTATGGACGAAGGTGTCGTACACCGTTATCTTGGGACGACGTTGGAGAGAGAGCCTTGCTAGGACCAAAAATGGTCGTGGATACAGCAGAAAAGGTGAAACTCATCAGAGACAGACTGTGAGTGGCGCAGGACAGACAGCGGCATTGGGCCGACAGCCACCGTAGACCCCTTGAGTTTCAGGTATAGATTGTTATTTTCTGGCTTGTATTTGTTTGTTTAGACTGCATGTTGAGGCTGTTTTGTTTTAGGTTGGCGACCTAGTATTCCTACGGATTTCTCCGACGCGTGGCACGATTCGTTTTGGCAGAGGCGGGAAGCTTAGCCCACGCTACATCGGACCCTTCGGTATTCTTGCGAGGGTAGGTGCAGTGGCGTATAGACTGGACTTGCCGCCTGCATTGGAGGGAGTGCATGATGTGTTCCACGTGTCGCAGCTGAGACGGTACGTGGCCGACCCTAGTCACGTACTTGACCACTCGGAGATTGAGGTTGGTCCGACGCTCAGCTACCCCGAGCAGCCCGTAGAGATCTTGGACCGCAGAGAGAAGGTGTTGCGGAACCAAACTATTCCTTTGGTTCGTGTTGCGTGGAGACATCACTCTCCAGGGGAGTCAACCTGGGAGAGAGAGAGGACAAAATGCGCGAGCTATACCCGTATCTCTTCCAGACTTGAGGTATAATTCCTTTTCTGATTTCACTCTTGTTCTGTTCAGTCCAATTTCGAGGACGAAATTTCTTTTAGGAGGGTAGACTTGTCACTACCACTTTTCCAGGCAAGGGCATTTGTGTAATTTAACTTTTTTTATAATTATGTATTAAATTAAATTGCTGAGTTTTATAAACTAATTATATTATTATTAGTAATGTTTAGTTTTAGGTCAAACCCTAGAACTCATTAGGACAGACCCTAGTGAGTCAACCCCAATTGTAAACCAGTTCTAGTGAAACCCTAGAATACAAATTTTAGGGTGAACCCACAAACTCTAGCAGACCTAAACCTGAGTCAATTAGGTTTTACATGACCTACCATAGAGGGTTTAACCTAAACAATGCATTGAAACCCTAACTAGGTTTAATATAAAAAGGAAGCTTCTCACAAAGCCATCCTTCATGTAGAAAAGAGAAACCCTAGCCTCCATCAAGAGAAACCATCTCCCCACCCAAATTTTGAAATCTAGCCCTAGGTTCCATTTCCTCCTCCTCCAAAGCAAGGAAAGCAAGGAACGTGGGTCAGGAAGCCTTGAAGAAGAAGAACCTCAGTGAAGAAACCATCCCTGCAGGTAAAAACCCTATTTCTATTCCTTTAAATTCTGTTTTCAGATGTTCATGGCCCTTAGGAACCCACCCCTCTGTGTAGAGTTTGATTTTAGGGTTTTGTTTAGGTTTAAGTGTCCCCAACATTGTTTTCCCCAATTATCAGGAACCCTAACCCTAGATTTTGGTATGTAGACTGATTTATCTCATATGTGTAGGTTGAACCCGATTTTTAGGGTTTGGGTTAGAGGGATTCATGGGTTTTAGGTGAATCTATTTTTCTGCACTCTTCATGTTTGTGGAAATGTTTATTAGGGGTTTTGCCTATCCTTGTATTTTAATTCTGTATATTTTGATACATAAATCTATATACCTAAATATATTTGTGTTATTGTAGTGTGTATCGTTTGTCCCCATGTCTTGGGGATGTCAGACACGGTGGGATCTTCCCTGTGCAGTCGGGTTTGGGAGAGGGGTTCTGTGTAGGTGCAGAATTTTGTATGTTTGGGAAGTAAATAGTGTACAGTCGGGTTTTAGAGTAATGTATACCTGTGTTCAGTAGAAGTCATAGTGTAGGTTGTGTGTACTGACTTGTGTGTGAGAGAGAGATAATTCCCAGGATACCTGTGTCTCAGTGTGGTTCAGTGCAGGATGTTCTCAGTGTGTATGTGTATGGGTTTGGTCAGGGAACTGTGTATAGATGTTCCTGTGTAGTGAGTTTTGTGTGTCAGTATGATATTGATACCCTTTGTTACTGATACTCTCACTTAGCCCTGATACTTGGCCTGATGTTCTATTTACAAGGTTCTTTTGCAGAATTATTTGAAATACCTGCATATGTGTAAATATATGTGCTAGTCTCAGTTTTGAGACTGTGTTAAGTGTCTGTGTGTGTATCCTAGTTCCTTCCAGATTTCTAAACCTACGTGTCTATGTGATTAGGTGTGAGTTGTTCTGTATTGGGTTAACTGTGTAGCAATAGAATACCAGTGTGTACTTTATGCTAGATAATTGTGTATGTGGCTATATGTTTCCCTGTGTGAGTTCAGTACCTTAGAACTGTGTGTAGCTTAGAATATAATGTTATCAGTTAGGTGTAGTTCAGTGTATGCCTGAGTTGGGGATTGAAGGGGAAAACCTTGTTTTAGATACTGCAATGTAGGTGCAATATCCTAATTTAGTAGAGTATCATATATGTTTTGCCTGAGTGTGTAGGGTTGATGTGGTGTATCAGTTCTCATTAACTGATACTGTGAATTCAGTGTTGATGTGTGTACTAGTGAGAGAGAGAATTCAGTGTGTATCCTAGAACTAATTGAGTGTCAGTGTGTCTTGGTGTCTATGTACAGCAGTGTGTGTAGTTGCTTATGTATCAGTGTCAATACCTGCATGTGAATGTGTGTGTATCCTTATATGAACCTGTGGTAGGGTGTGTGTTCCAGAAGTCAGTATGAGAGCAGTGAGAACTCAGGACCTATGTGACAGTGTGGGAGTTTCCTTAATTCAGTATGAAATTGCAGTGAGGTCAGTGTGTCCCAGGTTTATCCTTCAGTAGCTAGTGTCTAGCCTGTGTGTTTAGGAATTGTATGTGTAGATGTTAACTGTGTAGTACCTGTGTAAACTGTGCAGATACTGCATGTGTGTGGGAAAATACACTAGTACAAGGGTATCAGTTAGCAAATTAGAATGTCAGTTAGTATTAGTAGTTAATAGGGAATGTTAGTTATATAGTAGCTTGTTAGTTAATTGAGTATGTATGTTAATATGATAATAATAAGTTACTAGTTAATGTAGATATTAGCTAATTATTACCTAGTATCACTTAAAAACTTAGGTAAATACCTAGAATAGCTAGTGTTAGCTAGTTAGTGGCCAATTTAGACCAATTGACTTAGTTTGGACCTAGTATTGACCAGTAAACCTTAGACATGACCTAGAAACCTCATATTTAAATTAGTTAAACATGTTATTCTTTTGATTTAATATCTGACATTAATATGCCATAAATAGGTCATTGTGATCCCACTTTGGACATCGATCCTCACACCTTGCTCAGGACCACAGGCGAGTACATTCTCTGATAGTTTTCATTGTTGATTACTTCTATAAATTGTAGTGTATTACATACTTGATTTTGACACTGTGGATACACGAGTTAGCACCCTAGATCCCCATCATGAGGAGTCGTGATTGGAATCCACCGTGCTAGCTGGGGAGGGGGAAATATTAGTAGATTATGTGATCATATCCAAACTTACCATGCATCATAGCTCACCCCACTTCTCACGTCGGGTGCGGCCTGACCATCATCATGCTTCATAGCTGTTATATATGATTAGCCTGACCATTATCATGCATCATAGCTAACCATATGGTTAGCCTGACCTTCAAGAATCATAGCTAATCATATATAACCAGCCTGATCAAGTCCCAAGCCGATCACATAATAAACTAATATTTCAAACACTTAGTTAGATGTTTATCTTTATTCAGATTTACTTGTTCTAGCATTCACTGTTTATTGTTCATTGCTAGATGCTCTATTGTCTATTTCATTTTCTCCTGTACTTCTCATTTTCAGCATTTATTTCCATCTTGTACCTCTTACACTGTTTATAGATTTTGTCAATTTAATGAAACTGCTGTTAGTGCTTGTGCTTCGCTCCAATCCTGACTGGATAACATTTTTCAGAGGACCTGGAGGATCTTTGCCCCACTCATTACGGCCCAGGATTAGAGGGTGATTTTACTCCAGAAACCCCAGAGGAGTTGCCTAGCCTAGAGGAGAACGTACCTGGCTGCTCTTAGACTATTTTTTCTGCATTATTGCTTTAGGCTGAGACTGAGATGTATTTATTATTTTGTGACTTTGTGAGGTCATTTAGACCCAGGATTTGAGTTGGATTATTGTGGTTGGTTTTTATTAGAACTCTTTTCTATTCTCATCGTGCTATAATTTCTATTTGCTTGTGATTGAGTATATCATAGAACTGTGGTTTATTTTTCATTATCCTCCGTACGGAGTTGAGACTATTGACAGGATATATTATATATTAAGACCCAGACAGCGTTCTACCGCCGATGCTGCGGCGTAGGCTGGACGTACCCACGACTCATGCCCAAATTCCGGGTGTGGGTCGTGACACCTGCGAACAAGAGGGTAGCTTGTGCAGATATGCAGCTGCGGTTACGTGCACACGACTGGTAGAAAATTAAGAAAGTAGATCTTACCACAAAGCATCAAGATGGTAAGATCACTTGGGAAATGTTCAAATAAGCATTCCAGGAGTAATACCTTCCACCTGCGGTTAGACATGGAAAGGAAGACGAGTTTTCTGAACTTAAGCAAGGGAGAAAGTCCGTTAAGGACTATGAATTAGAGTTCTCCAAACTTGCTAAGTTTGCTAGCTCGTTGATTCCCGACGAAAAAGCCCGTACACACAAATTTATTAAGGGTTTGAATGATAGCCTTAGAAAAGATATTATAAACTGTGAATGTACCTCCTACATAAAAGCTTTTGAGGCAGCGGTTTAGAACGAGGAGTATTTGCCACAGAGTATTTCTGAGAAGGTGTCAGCTGCTCGAAATCCTCATACTAAAAGATACCAAGAAGGGGAGAATAAGATAGAAAGTGAGCAAAAATTTGCTCAAGAGTGCACCTTCTCTGGTAGACGGGACCGTAGCATCGGGAATTGTTGCACCAAAAATAGAGAGTGCTTCAACTGTTGTAAGAGAGGCCATAGTTTAAGAGATAACAGGTTAAGAGGAAGGTTACTGAGAAACAAGTAGACAATGCAGAACGTAGACAGAATCAGAACCCCGCCTCAGCCTCAGCTAGTGAAACTGATCAACCCAGAAGAGCTAGAGTGTATCAGTTAAATATAGAACGTGACACTAGCGGGCACGATGTTGGTGAGTCTGATTCCTTTGACCTCTTGATGCATCGTTTATCGACTCCTTGATCTCTTAAGTTTCAAGGACGAAACTTTTTCTCAGCAGGGTAGTATGTAACGCCCTGCTCCAAACGGTTACTTATGGAATTGTTACGCCCCAGTCCCAAAATACGTAGGACTAGGAATACGTAACACGCCCAGCCGTATGTATACGAACTCCAATATATGGAAATCATATACACACGTATGCTGTACATGAATGTTCAATCCATCAGTGGTAATATACTGTCACAACAAGTCATACACAATCTATATCTCATCCACTGCACAAATAATAAGTTGGAATAAAGAGCTGAATAATATCTGAATATCAAGATGAGTATCAATTCTGATAGTCGGGTGGAAATAAATCTACTACAAAACGACTATACTGAAGTAGCAAAAAGATCTCTAAATAGCGGTAATAAAATCACAGATACTCCGAGGGTAAGACCTCCTCAGTCTGGTAAGTAGCATCCGGTCCAGGACCGTACTCCTGCGGATACTCCTGCTCGTCCATATATGGAAAGGGACCAGATCCTCAGAGGGACGTAACAAGATACATATAAATATGCCAATAAAGTACTGAAATATAAACATCCAATGGGTCGCCTAACCGTCTAAGTGAATGCAGTTTGAGAACAACTTTCCACCAAGTGGGCTATCTGGCTAAAAATGATAGGATTGGCGTGACTCTCTCGGAGGATCAGGGACCTCAAAGCATGTCATCTTTTGAATGGCAGAGGCCGCCAATTGTATAGGGGTCATCACCGCCCGTATCTCCAGTGGAGCTTCCGGATTACAGAAGAAAAAGTGCAAGGAGCCCAAATACCTTACTTGTTGTTCTCCCCATCCCATGCTCTAGCATGCCACATCCATGACACGATAAAACCTCTAAATAACTGCCAGGTCTACTAGCATACAAAGTTTCTATCGGTAGTTATCCCTATCCGTCGCACGACCTGTACGTACCAATGGCCAGCCGAGTACGCAAGTTCGTGTCCTACATGTGACTCACACTCGTGTAAGAAAAGTGTCATGGCCAATGAAACATAAAATGCCTCAAAATAATGGGGTGGTCTCATAAAGTAGGTCCAATGCATATACATAAATAAAAAACATGATACAATGACATCGTCGTTGCACCCAAGTTTCCTTGGACGTACAATTTATCTAGCAGTTTAAAATAAATGAACCAAATCAGCAAAAACAAATTATGTATGCATCACATGGACTGTAAATATTAGTACAATGGCAAGAATTACTTGTCGAGCAAAAGTTCTGTATAGTGCACGTCCAAACAGTGTTAAGTTTGTTGTAAGAAGAAGTGGGTTAGGATTTGGAAGAGTTGTAATATATATAGATAAGAGGCGGTGGAGGTTGGTGCTGTATCTTTCTTTTCATTGGTTTTGGTTTCGGTTGAGGAGAGTTTAGTAATAACAGGTAAAGAGGCGGTGGGGGATGAGTCACATGCGGGGGGGGGGGGGGAGGGAATGAATACACGCGGGGGGGGTTGTTTTACGTGCGGTGAAAGAAAATTAAGCGGTGGGAGTTATTTTACGCGTGGATGAAATAAGAAGCGGTGGAGAGATTTTACGTGCGGGTGAAAGAAAAGTTTGTTTTTGGTGCTGTTGATATTTTCTTCTCCTAACGGGTTGTGGGTTCCAGCGGGTAGGGTAGGCTAAGGGTTTGGGTTGAGATCCAATAGGAATTTCTTTTCTATTAAAATTATATATTATATATATATACATAGAAAATTCTAAAAAATTATGTTGGTGCATACTATTAACCTAGCAACTGTCCAAAGGGTCTCCTACATGGAATAAATTAGGAAAAATTTATAATGGCCATATAAATCCTCTAATTGCACAAACACCTCAAAGTAAAAATTAATTAAAATCTATTCCTTCTATTTATCTCATAATTAATAAATTAATTAATTAAATAATATAATTTTTAGAATTAGGGGTTTTACAGGAACACTTGCTACTTTGACTCGGTTGAGAATCGAGTCTCGGAAAAACCTTACCGACAAATCAATACGTATGAAATGCAATAAAACTTTCCAATTGATAGAACGACTTCTATTGAAATAAGTCCAAGAGTTTTCATTGGTTTCTTTGCTTCTTGGTTTTGTGTTGCTTTGTGTTTTGTTTTGCTTTCGATGACTTAGTTTTTATGTTTCGCTTTTCTCACTTACGTATTCTTTTCGAATCGCTAAGGGAAAAAGATCGAAAGATTCTAACCAAGTATTGTTTCAATTTCAAGATACATAACCAAAGAGTGAAGGTTGCATAAGGCTTCCCCATCCTCTCGTTCGATTCATTCGGTGAGTGGCTTAGGCCCTTCGATGAATCCTTAAGTCCACACACATTAATAAAATGATCTATAGTCTGCACAAGTTACTTATTCCCATTCAATGTTGCCTCATTAAATAAAATAAGCTAAAAAAGATGAACTATATGCTTGATTTTATACATATAGAACTGTTGCAAATTCTTGTTCAAATAGATGTATATATGTCCCTTACTCATATGCTGCATAGAGATATTTATAGAATCTCGCATAGGTTACTAAAGAATAGAAGTAAAGATAGATAAAGATGTTCTTTTATAGTCTAAAACTGTTGTATAGTAAGAGTTTATATGATAGAGTTAGATTTTTTTCATTGGTC
The DNA here is from genome assembly GCA_036927795.1 of Iris macrosiphon. Classification (NCBI taxonomy): domain Eukaryota; kingdom Viridiplantae; phylum Streptophyta; class Magnoliopsida; order Asparagales; family Iridaceae; genus Iris; species Iris macrosiphon. Next base: position 88,177,836 of record JAYESA010000016.1, read on the forward strand.
TTAAGACAACTTGTGCACAAGGAGAGATCCCACGAACGGTTCCCGGGGCACTGGGGATCAATCGCCCTGGGGGGATTAGAGGAACAACCTGAAGCAAAGAAGCCCTCGCGATCAGGAGGGTGTTCACATCTATAGAGAATGGGTTTTCCCATGGACCATCATATGGTTTTGTCGCATGATAAGTTATCTCCTATATGCACACTTGATACTTGATGCCAACGCATATGCACGAGTTTATTCATATGTGCAAATTATTGCTAACTTGTGTGTCTACTGTAGGGATAGTTGCTCGGCCGTGGGTATGAATTATCATATGCCTATGCTATCTATCGTCTATGTTTTCTTGCATAAATTGTTAAAAAGAAACTAGACAACTAGAAAGATCACATAATAATGCTAGCTTCACTTGCTTACTTAATGTGAATTTCTAGGAGATTTTGGCCACGATTGCTTACCAGTACATGTTGTAGTACTGACCCATGTTGTGGGCAAATATCCAGGTATTGGATGCGAGAGCTTGGCTAGCATTCTGAATCAATGTTAGCACAACCTTCCGAGGGACTGTGCTCGTGCTGCTTCTTTAGCTTTCCTCTCCAGTGGGCATCTCCTCTTCTGCTAGATGTTTTAATATTTTGGTCCTACTAAAATGATGTAATGTGTGGGCGTTGTGGCTAGTTTTGGGAATGTAAAAAGAGTTATAAGCCTTCTAAGGCATATTTTGTAACTCAGCTAAGCAAGCACTTTATAATCCAAATCTTCAAGTATTCAATAAAAGAAAGTATTTTGTGTTCCTATCAAATGTGTTCAACTTTGGTTCTTTGTATTTTATCCTGTGCCTATATATATGTATATTTTTGTCTGACTTATATCTTGTGCAGGTACTTTGCCTGTGCAAGCGCAACTTAGGCTTGCACGACATCGCGCCCAAGCAAGGACAATCGGTTCCGTATGGACCAAGCGAGGACGATCAGCCCTTACGGGTCTGGGGCACGACTATCTAACCCGTTGCTATAAAATTAATTTTTATATTGTTACAATAGCTTATCACATGGATTATAGCACTATTTTAGAGTATTTAATAGAATATTGTTCTGTCATTTTAGATGGGAAGACTATCATATTGTGCTTCGAAGAATTATAACATGGAAAGATTTTGGACCGTTGGGTCATAAGGCAGTATTCCTAGACTGGGAACCACATGGTTATGGTAAGAATGAGACGGACGATGGCTCAAGAAATAAAAAAGTAGAGGAAATATGTTATTGGATATGCTGAGTATAGATGCCTTGATTATTCAGTTTTACTATGCATTTGTATTAGAGTATATATGTTGACATATTTGCATGATCATGGACAACTTATACATAAGATTTTTGTTCCTCGGACGATCTTTGGAGCATTGAATTAATTCTTCCTATGAGGAATGATGCCGACGTTCTGGCATGGGTAGTGGAGCTAGCTAAAGTAATATCATTGGTAATTCAGGAACTTTCAGTGGGAATTGCTACCTTGCAATGAAAGGATCACTCTTTAACCGAGTTACAGTCCAAGATGGCTTGTGGTACAAGTGACCTTCAAATATTCAGGCGGCATGCTAATGTCAAGATACTTTCAGGGCTGTAAGAATAATTTCAAATATAAGTGCACTACACACTATATTTTTTGAGCCTAACTATAATCTTCTGTAGAGATACACTCGTGACACATTTGAGTATGTATATAAATATATGGATTTTGATTGATATCATTATTAGAAGGGAAGGACATGATGGTAAGTATTAGGCAAGATCAAACTCCGCTGCGTGACTTATATACTGGCGTCACAGTTATTCTTTATATTTATATCCATATAATTGATCCTAAGGCAAGATTAAAATAACTACATATAATTGCTTGCACCCACATAATGAATATGTTGGTTCTGTTGAGTGGGCGAGAGGCCACTCACCAGTGTATTTCTATGTACTGACACCCTACCAGACCCTCGCAGGTGCAGAGTTTGCCTTGACGACACTAAGGCGTTGGGACTCGATTGATGCTTGGAGTGCTGCAGCCAGAGATACTACGTATCTTGTATATAAAGGACATAATGTATGGAATATTATATTTTATATAATTCTCGATTTGTGAGCCTTGTGGCATTATTCATTGTAATGATATATATATATATATATATATATATATATATATATATATATATATATATATATAGAGAGAGAGAGAGAGAGAGAGAGAGAGAGAGAGATTTGTAATTAAGTTGTATCTTGGCTTTGAGCCGATGTAAATCTTATTGCAATATCAATAAATAGAATCATTCTTTACATATATTGTATCGATTCAACATTTTTACTTAGTATTTTCACTATGATGACTGTATCTTAGATATTTAATCAGCCATTTTGGTGCTTGTCTTGTATAATTACAATTTAGGCATTTACGACCTCACGTCCAATGACGAAATTTGGTTCTTTGGAACTGGGGCATGACAGCTGCTATGTGGTTTAAATATGTGTGAGTTATATGTTTTAAATAATTTTTGAACTTATATAGCATATTTTAATTTATATTCTTTTTATTTATTTAGTAATCTATTCATTAATAGGATTATTTGTTTACTTTCTTTAGTTAACTAAATATATAGGCTAAGTTTATTCTTACTATACATGTAATATTTTGTAAGTCGCTCCATTTATCTTCTCTTTTATTTAACCATTGGATTTATTATATTCAAGTAAATATATTTATCTAAATTTTAATAGAGATTACTAGTTTTATTAGTTTTTGTTTCTTTATAAATAAACCTAATTTTGTAACTCAACAATAAAATCTAGGAAAATTTTCAAATGATATACAAGAAGGGTCAAAAAATAATGACGAGGGATTCAGGGCTCTCTAGTTCACTCTGGAGGGAAAATTATTGGTTGATAACTAGATAAAACACAAGAGATCGATATTTATCTATATATTTTTTATTTCTTTAGTTTTAGGATTTAACCTTCGGTTTAGTTTAGGATAGACTAGGAGGTAAATTTGGTTTCTGATAGATATATCTGATTTTGGTAATTTAATTATTTATAAAAGATTTTGAATATGGATTTTCAACGGATACACTCAGCTCATCTTGGTTTAAAGGAGGAGAATGTGAATGGTGACCTTTTCTATTCACCAAAGTGATTTAGTTAAAAGAATTCTTTTATTTTCTTTTAATTACATTTTTTATTTCTTTTTTTTCTAATTTCTAATTTTTAATTTTTAATTTTATATATATATATATATATATATATATATATATATATATATATATATATATATATATAAAACAAAAAAACTATATTATCATACATACATATGCATATACACATATACATGTATAGACCCTTAGGTTTACTAACTGTTATGATATTATTAATTAATTTTATTTAGAAAAAAATAAGGGGTTTACAATAACCCATTCTCATGGGATTTTTCTAGTTGAGCATTTTCCAGTATTGCAAAGATTTTTGTCAAATCTAATTTACAATTAACTTTTAATTCTAGCAAATATTATCAGTTTCTGTCACGACCTGCACCTAGAATTTGGGCACGAGTACGTGGGTACGTCCAGCCTACGTCGCAGCATCGGTGGTAGAACGCTGTCTAGGTCATGAAACTATTTAAACAATCTCATATGAGCATCCAACTCCATAATGAGACACGGATAACACAATATAATATTAACAACATACTCAATCACATAACTACAACACGATAAGATATCAAAGAATAAATAAAATGCAACACAAGTCTAAATAGAAATAATCTAACTCAACAATAATATCCAAGTGTCAACAAATTATGCCGGAGACAAATCTGGTACCATAAACTACTAAAAGAAACTAACTAGATAACTAGTGATCCCGGCTAGACCTTCCGGAATCACAACTGAACTACCAGATCCAAGTCTGCAGCTACTCTTCCTGTGGTCCATAAAATGTCGGACACCGGTCCTCAAGGGCGCAGTCTGAAAAAATATTTTCAGTCAGGATGAAGCAAAGTACATCTCTAACAGCAGTTCTACATCAATGATATAAACTATGTAGCAGTAAATAGATGGAAATATACAAGATGCATATCATGTACGAGAGATATACAATAAGGGAAATACTGGAAATACTGTAAATAAATGCAGGAAGGAACAATATGTCAATGAACAAGAATGCTATGACTAAGTGTGTGAGTACTAGCTTTAACATGTCATCGACTTGGGACTTGTACGAGAATAATGGCCTAGCTAGTCATACGTGCGGTGTATGACCAACACTTACGAAAAAACAAGACTTGTACATGAAGGATATGATCACATATCTAAACTAAAATACTCTCCACCCCCGACTTGTATAATAGATTCAACCATGGTATGCTATGGCACAGGATTCTCCAGGAAGATAGCGACTCTTCCCGAGAATCAGTGTCTGTACATATACAAGATAAATAATGAAACATGACTTGTACAAGATACACCATGAAAAGGAATAATATCTCATAACGAGATCCGGATATACTAATCCGTGTAACCATCGTGTCAAGAAATATGGATATCTATACTAAATACAATGAACATAGAGGATATCATAAATAAGAAACTATCAGAGAATGTACTCGCCTGGGGTCCTTAGCTGTCAATACCAATGTCCTGCTCCTGAAGTCTCGCAGGACGATCCAAAAGTCCTATAAACATATAATATAATACAATATTGCATCAGACATTACACTAACAAACACAAAACACGATGAACTCAGGGCTACGCTAGGTATGACACTAGTCAACTAAGGTCAAGTGTGCGTCTGATTGCACAGGTGTCGCATCTGTAATTACTGTGCAAAACAGACAATCAAAATGATACGGGGCTTGCCAGTACGTCAGTGTACATATGGCAGTCAACTAACATTTACATGGTCATAGGCCAATATAACTACGGGGTATCCGTGGTTACACTTGGGTCATCTAGTACATAAACATATTATACATATCATTAACTAATATATACATTAATATCCATTTGTTATAAATATAATAGATATATGTACATATATATACTTTAAATAGAATTAATACTTCGTATATATATTAAACATATATTAGGAAGATATATACAATACGTATATATATATATATGTATATATACTAGTTGAGAGATATACTAGATATATATACCAAAATACGTTTAAACCTATACTAATACATGTACCATACATACTAACATATACTATATATGTATATATATACTAATTTGAGAAATATACTATATATAAATATGTATATATATACCAATGGGTTCATATGCTATATATATATATATATATATATATATATATATATAAACACTTACTAAATACATAGACTCATACGTACACACATACACCCATATACCATTCTTTATTCTAGTAGATTACTTGTTCACTCTAGTTCATTTCATTCAGATGTTTAGATATCTTGTATTCATTTCTATTATCTATTTTATATGGTCGATTATATATTTGAAACTGCTTTCAGAGGTATGTACTTCGCTCCAATCCTAACTGAATATATTTTTCCATATCATTGGCTCATAGATAAATATCCTACATTCTATGGACCGCAGGACGGTGTACCTTTAGAGGATACTCCTATGGATCAGGAAGACTTAGTTGTAGAGCCTGAGGAGGTTTAGTTTATATTTTGGTGGACTTGTATTGGACTTCATTGAGATTCATGGCATGTATATTATTTCAGACTTGTGGATTGTATCTTCATTCTTCTCTTCGTTATTCCATTTGTGCTTTATCTTCCTTAGTTTGCATTATGATTGAGTATAGTTACATTGTGAGATACCATATTGTTCCTCCATTTGGAGTTGAGATGATTGATAGATACCATATATATATTGTTGAGATGTTAGTTAGTTAGAATTGATCCAGACAACGTTCTACCGTCGATACTGCGGTGTAGGCTGGGCGTACCCACGTACTCGTGCCCGAATATCTGGGTGTGGGTTGTGACAAACTATGTAAATCTTTAGTTATTAACCTTAGCATTTTCTTGTAGAATTTTGTGTGTGGTATTTCGTAGAATCCATCCTAGACATGAATGCAAACTAGACAAGGTTTAATATTCACTACACAAACAGACTCATGTAAGCCATGACAACTAACAAGGCCATGTGATACCAAGTGAAGCCCGATCAAGCCATGTGAAGCCAGGTATAACAAAGTATAACCATGTGAAGCCAAGACAATTCAGGTAAAGCCAAGTGAAACCAAGTCAAGTCTTGTCGAATGGACCCATGCAAAGTCATACCAAGTCAATCAAGTCATCACATGTAGCCGAGTAAATCTAGGTAAAATTGAGTAAAGCCAAGTCATTTAAAGCCATGTAAAGTCATGTCTGGTTAAGTCAAGTTACCACGTGTCCAAGAAAAAGCCAGAAGAATCAAAAAAAAATAACTAAAAACAAAGAAATACAAAAGAAAGACCACGATCAGTATACCGTCGATATACTGTAGTATATCGTCGGTATGTCGTCCAAGAGATAGGAAAAACACAGCAGCTTCTAGGTTCCAATAAATCGGTATACTGTAGTATACCGTTAGTATGACATTCCAAGTAGGCAAGAAAGGTTCTGAAAAATAAAGTTTCACAAATAGGTATACCGTCGGTATACTAAAGTATATCGTCGGTAATTCGGCCAATAAAAATATCCTGAAGTCGGTTAACAAAGTCGGCTAGGATCGATATACCGTCGGTATACTGTAGTATACCGTCGGTATGCCGATAAAGTTCGCATAAGGTTTTGGGATTCTAAGTCGGTCGAAATCGGTATATCGTTGGTATACTATAGTATACCGTCGGTATTCTGGTTTTCAAGAGAAAACAAGGCTAAAGTGAAGTCAAGTTTGATTTTCAGGGCCCAAGTCAAATCCCAAAAATTACCAGAATCAAGTCTAACCAGGAGTCAAGTCCAGGGGTAAGTCTCATATCACGATATGGACTAAAACTCACGGTCACTACCCCGGTATCATTTTCGATACCGAGTTCCCTAAAAGGGACGGGACACGATTCTACCAAAAATTAAAACCGAAACCGTCACAATAAAAGAAACCATGCAATAAACAAATATAGTAAAATAAGTTAAACTAATAATCAACTACCAAAGCTCCAAAAAATAAAAGTGACAGGAAAGTAAAGGAAATTCACAAAATCGGCAAGGTATACTTGCCTAAAGCAAGCTCCCAGCCTAAATCTTCTAATCCACCACAAAGAAGGGGTTCAGAAATTACACTCAAAGTCTCAAGACCAAGCTTCAAACTCAAGAGAGAAAGGGTGGAGAGAGAAGAAAGAAGGGGAAAAGAGAAAAATAATGAAAATCAAATTCTATATATATAAGAGGTGATTTAATCGTGACCGTTAGATCTACCTCGTCAGCGATCCACGTGTCTATCTAAATCAATCTCGACCGCTCAGAACAAAACCAAAAAATCAATGGATAATAGAATGCTTCAAACATTATTCATTAAAATATCTCACGAAAATATCTCTCAATAACATCTCAAAAGTAAAACAAATATATGCCAGGAAGTATACCATCGGTATACTATATACCGTTGGTATACCGGTTAGACAGTAAAGTTTCTATTTTTGATAAAACTTTGAGATTCTACGAGATCCAATAAAATGCAATAAAAAGTACAAAATATGTATCTCTATAAAAATGAATACTGTGAGACGAGTCTCACAGCTCTCCCCTCTTTAGAAAAATTTTGTCATTGAAATTTCTACAAGGATCCAAAATTATCAAGCAAGTAAATCCAAGAAAGCAAGCTCGATACTAATAACAAGCAGGAAACTCATGTGAGCATAAAATTCCTGGACAACAACAAAGAACCACAAAAGAAAAGCTATAATTGGCATAAAAGATAAGCTAACAATCTATCTCATGCACAAGCTAAGATAAGACATAGTATACGAATAAGTATACCTCCTGAGTCGAATAGAAATGGGTAACGAGCACGCATATCGTCATCGTGCTCCCAAGTCGACTCGTCCAGTGAGTGATGCCCCAAGCAAATCGAACTAATCAGATACCGGTTCTTGAGATCCTCCTCATATGATATGTCAGTACCAACGACCAACTCAAAATGATCTAAGATATGGCTCGGGTTTGGAATATACCGGCGGAACTGAGATATGCGAAAGATGTCATGTACCTTACGAAGCGATGATGGAAGAGCTAGATGGTAAGACAGGTCTCCAACTCACTAGAGAATATCGAACGGGCCTATATATCTAGGACTAAGCTTTCCCCATACTCCAAATATGATAAATCCATGGGTAGACAAAATAGACCACAAGAGCTTGAAGTATGTATTTATCTAGAAAGAGCTAACCATGAGACTGCGACGGTGGTTAGAGCTGATGAAGGACTTTGATATATCATTATAGTACCATCCAGGAAAGGCCAATGTAGTCGCTGATGCCTTGAGCAGGTATCCAGTGGCTATGTGCTTGACTACAGACAGATATTTATTGGCCGATCTTGAGAGCTTGGGTATTGAGGTGCTAATACCAGGTATCAAGATATATATGTGGGGACTGCAGATATAGTCAGAGCTGATGGATAGGATTTGAGCTGAGCAATATGAAGATGAGTCTTTGAGGAGTATCAGAGCACAGGTTCAGATGGGATTATCCGAGGACTTCACTATTGTTGAGGATGTGTCACTTCGGTATGGTACCAAGTTGTTTGTGCCAAATAGGACATTACGCAAGGAGGTTCTTGAAGAGGCGCATCGATCGCAGTACTCTATACATCCAAGTGCCAAAAAGATATATAGAGGTCTGAGGGAGCTTGTATGGTGGTATGATATGAAGTAGGAGATACCGCACTTTGTATCCAGATGTTTAGCGTACCAGCAGAAAAAGGTGGAGAGGCAGAGGCAAGGTGGTTTACTTCAACCTTTACCCATTTTTGAGTTAAAATGGGAGCATGTTACTATATATTTTATTTTAGGACTTTCACATTCTCCATGAGGTAAAGACGTAATTTGGTTCATCGTAGATAGGTTGACCAAATAAGCTGTCCACTTCTTGCCATTCAAAGTGGGTACATTTATGGAGAAGCTAGCGAAGATGTATGTATGAAAGATTATTAGATTGTATGGAGTTGTAGTAAGCATAATCTTGGATCGGGATAGTCGTATTACATCCAACTTTCGGAGGATTTTGCAGGCTAGCTTGGGCACCCAGCTCAAGTTCAGTACCGCATATCATCTCCAGACAGACAGGCAGTCGGAGAGGACTATTTAGACTCTCGAGGATATCCTTTGCACTTGTATTTTGAATTTCAGAGGCTCTTGGAAGGATCACCTTCACCTGGTAGAGTTTACTTACAATAACAGTTACCAGGCCAGTATTGAGATGTCACCATAAGAGGCTTTATATTGAGGGAGATGTCGCACTCCTCTTTCTTGGGATGATTTTGGTGAGAGAGTCTTTTTTGGAACTAAAGATGATTGTGGATGCAGCTGAGAAGGTGAAGCTCATCAGGGATAGACTTCGAGTGGCGCAGGACAGACAGCGGCATTGGACCGATAGCCACCGGAGATCTTTGGAGTTTGAGGTATAGATTTGGTTTGTATTGCTTATGATTATTTTGTTTTAGATTGAGTGTTAAGGATGTATTTTATTCTAGGTTGGCGATCTGGTGTTCTTAAGGATTTCTCCGACATGGGGCACGATTCGCTTTGGTAGAGGCAGAAAACTTAGTCCACGGTACATCAGACCCTTCAGTGTTCTTACGAGGGTCGGTACAGTAGCCTACAGACTAGAGTTGCCCTCTGTATTAGAGGGAGTGCATGCTGTATTTCATGTGTCACAGCTGAGACGGTAAGTGGCAGATCCTAGTCATGTATTGGATCACTCAGAGATCGAGGTGGGTCTGACTCTCCGCTACCTAGAGCAGCCAGTAGATATTCTGGATCGTAGGAAGAAGGTGTTAGAAAAAAGATGATTACCTTGGTGTGCGTCGTATGGAGGCATCACTCTCCGGAAGAGTCTACCTGGGAGAGGAAAGTCGAGATGCGCGAGCGATACCTTTGTCGCTTTTTGTCGTGAGGTATCATTCTTTCTTATTTACTGTGATTGCTTATTGTAGTGCTAGTTCTTCCTTAATTCTCGGGGATAAAAATTTTCTAAGGAGGGTAGACTTGTTACTACCATATTTCTAGACGAGGGTATTTTGGTCATTTAGTATAATTATTATTTAGTAATTATTATTTATTTATATTATGCTTAGATTGTGCTTGTGCTAATTTATTTGTTAGTGGACTAGCCTAGGTTTATTGGACTTGTCATTAGCGGACCCATTAGTTAGTTATGACACATTAAGCACAATATGAGATCGAGTCCATTAAACCCTCTTTCTTAAATAAATTAAGGAGATTAGTTAATTTGTATTAGTTTAGAACCTTTTCTATATAGCCCTTCTTAATTATTTTTTCATAATTATAGAGTGGGGATACAATAGATATTTGTTATTGCTTGGAGAAGAAGGAAGGAAGGGTCAGTCATATGAGGCATTTCTATTCCCTTTCCTCTTTATAAGTTTATTCTAATTAAATCTCCAATTGTGTTCTTTCCCAAATTGACTCATTCCTCCACAAATTTAACCCAATTCACACACATTCTCTCTCAATTTCATCATCTAAGAAGCATTGGAGCTTGGATTGTAAGGAGCACTTGAAAAAAGAGAAATTAGCAAGGAGATCGTGTCCTAATTGTGTCCATTGAGCATTTTACTGGAAATTTATCTTCTAATAGATAAATTCTGAATCTACCCCTTAAATTAGGCTCTAATTCATGCATTTAACCATTAGGAATCATCTCTTGTCTTAAGACTACCTATATGATCAAGAATTAGATCCATGTGACATGTATTGTGGAAATTATATGGTAATTTGTGTCCAATTTAGGGAAATTATGAGATTGACAAATCAATTGTGTGTCATGAGACCAATTAGATCTAATTAAACTTAGATCGGGATTGTGGGACAAGTTACGTGTCCACAATTGGATACAGGTAGGCTGTATCATGATAATTTATGATATAGTGTGATATGGGGTTCATTTTTGAGTGATTTGTATAATTCTCTTCAATTCTTAATGTAGCAAGTTGTATTAGTATATTGAAGTATTTGATATATAGGAATATGTATTGTGTAGTATTTGAGAATTTTGTACTTTGTTGGATACGTATCTAAGAGTGTCCTATATGTGCATGCCAAGTGTTTGATTTAATACTCAAAGTGTGTGTGTGATTTGTAAATATATAATTATATATGTATATGATATATGAATGGAGATTGTAAACCCCCTCACCCAAAATAGATATTTTGTGTATATTTTATATTATTATAGATATTGAATTTCTTTAGAGTATTCTGTTATTTAATTAGCAAATGAATTTTTTGATATATTTACTTATATAAATATTTATTTAGAATCATTTTTAGGTTATTTTAGATTTTTGAAATTAATTAGGATTTATTTGGATATATATAGTCTTAATATTAGATAGATGCTAATTTAGTGTTAATAGATATTAATAAGATTTTATAAATTATTTGTATTATATTTAATTATATTCAAGATTATAAATTATTGAGATAGATTCAAACTCTACTTTAAATTAATTCAAATCCTGAACCTATTAGGAAAGCAACTTAATGTATATCATATCCTTATTTAAATTTATCATAATCCTATCCAAATTAACCAATCCTAGTTGTATTTAATTAAATAGTCTCCACCATTATAAATACCTCATCCTTCATATTTTTCTTCCCCAAATTCCTCTCTTTTTCGTCCAAAAATAGTCAAAATTCGTCATAAATTCAGCCTCATTTTCTACTAGTTATGACGAATTAAAAAGATGATATCTCCTAGCTCCGGACTCCAAACGTGCTCCAGTTTTTTTTTTTTAGAACGATAATGAGGTTAGCTTTCTGATTATATACATTGTTTTTCTAAATTATTAGTATTAAATTCTGAAAAATTCGTAGAGCACAGCATGTCCGAAAATAGATGTGTTTCGATGTATTCGCGATTCCGGGAGAACCAGGAATCAGAATCACGAACCGTTTAAAGTTTCGGAAAGCTAATGTCGAGATAATCGACATATATTTTTCTCAAAATTTATTTCGAAGTATTTACATACTGTTAATTCTGTAGAACTTCTAGGTTAGAATTTAACCATCGGTGCACAATACAAAAATTATATGTGCCATAATTCCCAAACGAATTTGAATTCGGACGAGCTGTAAATTCCAACATATTTTAGACGCTAAAATCTATAGGAAATCATGCATGAAAGTTAAGTTTGTGTCGGTTGACTTTTCGGTCAACAGAACGCCTCGATTTGTGTACCATGAGTCTCGAGTTGGTAAAATTCAGTTTCTTTGGACAAAATTTAGGAATTAACATAAAAATCAGAATAATAAGAATAAAATAGGATTTTAGAGTAATTATTCCAGAATTAAATAAATTAAAATAAATTATCTTTTGACGTGATAAATTTGTAATATATAGGCTATTTGGACTGTGACTTGGACTCTGATTCATACCAGCAGCAGGACCCCAGGCAAGATACCTTGCCAAATTGTTTACAGTACTTTGCATGCTATTTATATTTCTGTTTATTCATTGCATGTGTAGTTCTTTCAGTCATTACTATATATATTAGATATGTTGACACACACTTGACACCTAGTATCATGAGAGGACAATCATTAGGCGTATGGGCTTTTAACCACTCTGGTAAACCTTAGTATATAGTTCGCACTACGGGCATGTGTCGCGCTGGTCGCTACCCCCACGGTATATCGATTTCTGGAGTCTCGCTGGTCGCTACCCCCGCGGTATGTCGATTTCTAATGTCCATTGACGTGTGTGTGAGTTGTGAGGTAGATCGAGTAGCCTACCCTTGCCCATACATCGAAAAGTTGTCCTCATTTGCATTCATATAGATTATCTTGTACAGCGTACTTATTTATTTTCGAACAATATGCATGTTTACTGTATTCAAATTGGCTCGTATTTTCTGTATCTTGTTACGTCCCTCTGAGGACCTGGTCCGCTGCCAGGTGTATTTTTTCTTGAGTATTTACAGGAGCGCAGATTTGGATGATTACATGTGATCCGAGGATGTCTTCTCTTCGAGCTGTGATAGATAGCTGGTATTCTTATATTGTGTTGTGGTGTTGTACTCATATTGTATTTGCTCTTATATTCGAGTTGGTAGTGGATTTATTTCCATCCAACTATCATCCTTAGATACTTCTTATTGAGATCTAGTTTCATAGATACTGGTTATTTATTTTTATATGATTTTGGTGGATGAGATTTAAATTTTATCATGTGACTTGTATTACATTTTATACCACTTATGGATTGATATTCATGTACAGCGTACGTGTGCATATGGTTTCCATATATTGGAGTTCGTATACATACGGCTGGCGTGTTACGTGTCCTAGTCCTACGTATTTTGGGACTGGGGCATGACATATTTTTGTGGTGGCCCATGCAGGTCGAGAGCATATTATCTCGGTTACGTTACTGTACCGAACAAGCCTGCACCTAGGACTAGAGTATAGGATCTCATCCACAATTGACTGTGATTCATCTCCTCCTATCTGTTCTATTTTGAACAATTGTATCCTGCTTGATTCATGTGCTTCCCTAATAATTCCTTGAGTATAGTCTTCTGCTAGAATATAGGAACCCCTGTTATTAGGATGATAATTAGAGTAGCACACCTATTAAGAATACAACGAGAATATAGACACACCATTAAGTTTAGAATATCTAGTGAACCTAGAATTCCTTATCTTTAGATTGTTATACTATTACCCCTTGATGTATTAAGAAGACTTGAGAGTAGTATAGACACTACTAGAGTTAGTTAGAAGTTTTACCATAATGTTTGACACCTAGTATCACATAGTCTTTTGACCTATTAATTGAAGTGTAACCAAATGATAATTATCGCATGCTAGCAAAAGACGACAGTGTTTATTCAGACCATAGAATTTAACGGTCCTTGCCCTATGTGGTCGACTAGCGACTTAGATAAGGAGGTTGTATGATAACTGTAGAGATTGTAGAATCTTTTATTATTATTGCTTATGTTGTTTTTGCTTTTGCGAACTTGAATTATTTTGTAACTTCTCACATCATAATCCAGCGTTATATTTTCTGTGCTACCTTAAATTATGCTACTATTATAGCCTAGTTTTTGTAAGCTTAATCTTATATCGAGCTTGTTCATGACATATGTGTTATTGGGGCCTGATCAACCACACTAATATAAATTGTCTAATCAGAATCAGTGTATTATGGTCTAGCTAGCCATAATGCGCTTGATTCGCCCTTCGCAATAGTATTTTACGTGGATTAAGATGTATAGTGGACCAGTAGACAAATATACTTACCCTCTAGATACGACAAAGCATATCATATCAAGTACATAACTGTACCGATGTGAGCATGCGAATAAAAAATTACCAAATTAAGATTTCAATCCACAACTGTCTTGACAATTTCCATTTGAATTCTTTAAACGCTTTAATTCCCATACTTCCATTCTATTACCCCTCCTTGAACTCTTTTCCGTTGCTTTCCGTCTTTCCTTGTTTCGGAAAGACGAAATCTCGTGCTTGGATATAAGTGATACACGGATAGTACAAGATATACCCCATAGGCCAATCACATTATTTGGTGACTATCTTTCATAATTGATTAAGGGCATATCATATATGATATAGTTGGTGTTAAAGTTTTGAGGATTGAATGACATGAGAAAATAAATTGAGAAATATTTTCTTAAGTGTAAGAGCCTTATGTGATAGATAGATAAATTCTAAGTTGGGTAGAAATTGCATTATTAAACTTGAGGTAAATTCTTTTAGATTGTGATCAAGTGAGATTAGATAGAGAGAAACCATGTTCTATTTTAATTTCGAGGACGAAATTTTTGTAAGTTGGGTAGATTGTAAACCTCCTCACCCAAAATAGATATTTTGTGTATATTTTATATTATTATAGATATTGAATTTCTTTAGAGTATTCTGTTATTTAATTAGCAAATGAATTTCTTGATATATTTACTTATATAAATATTTATTTAGAATCATTTTTAGGTTATTTTAGATTTTTGAAATTAATTAGGATTTATTTGGATATATATAGTCTTAATATTAAATAGATGCTAATTTAGTGTTAATAGATATTAATAAGATTTTATAAATTATTTGTATTATATTTAATTATATTCAAGATTATAAATTATTGAGATAGATTCAAACTCTAATTTAAATTAATTCAAATCCTGAACCTACTAGAAAAGCAACTTAATGTATATCATATCCTTATTTAAATTCATCATAATCCTATCCAAATTAACCAATCCTAGTTGTATTTAATTAAGTAGTCTCCACCATTATAAATACCTCATTCTTCATATTTTTCTTTCCCAAATTCCTCTTTTTTTCGTCCAAAAATAGTCAAAATTTGTCATAAATTCAGCCTCATTTTCTACTAGTTATGACGAATTAAAAAGACGATATCACCTAGCTCCGGACTCCAAACCCGCTCCAGTTTTTTTTTTAGAACGATAATGAGGTTAGCTTTCTGATTATATACATTGTTTTTCTAAATTATTAGTATTAAATTTTGGAAAATTCGTAGAGCACAGCATGTCCGAAAATAGATGTATTTTGATGTATTCGCGATTCCGGGAGAACCAGGAATCAGAATCATGAACCGTTTAAAGTTTCGGAAAGCTAATATCGAGATAATCGACATATATTTTTCCTAGAATTTATTTCGAAGTATTTACATACTGTTAATTCTGTAGAACTTTTAGGTTAGAATTTAACCATCGGTGCACAATACAAAAATTGTATGTGCCATAATTCTCAAACGAATTTGAATTCGGACGAGCTGTAAATTCCAGCATGTTTTAGACGCTGAAATCTATAAGAAATCATGCATGAAAGTTGAGTTTGTGTCGGTTGTCTTTTCGGTCAACAGAACGCCTCGATTTGTGTGCCAAGAGTCTCGAGTTGATAAAATTTAGTTTCTTTGGACAAAAATTAGGAATTAACATAAAAATCAGAATAATAAGAATAAAATAGGATTTTAGAGTAATTATTCCAAAATTAAATAAATTAAAATAAATTATCTTTTGACGTGATAAATTTGTAATACATAGGCTATTTGGACTGTGACTTGGACTCTGATTCATACCAGCAGCAGGACCCCAGGCAAGATACCTTGCCAAATTATTTACAATACTTTGCATGCTATTTATATTTCTGTTTATTCATTGCATGTATAGTTCGTTCAGTCATTACTATATATATTAGATATGTTGACACACACTTGACACCTAGTATCATGAGAGGACAATCATTAGGCGTATGGGCTTTTAACCACTCTGGTAAACCATAGTATATAGTTCGCACTACGGGCGTGTGTCGCGCTGGTCGCTACCCCCACGGTATATCGATTTCTGGAGTCTCGCTGGTCGCTACCCCCGCGGTATATCAATTTCTGATGTCCATTGACGTGTGTGTGAGTTGTGAGGTAGATCGAGTAGCCTACCCTTGCCCATACGTCGAAAAGTTGTCCTCATTTGCATTCATATAGATTGTCTTGTACAGCGTACTTATTTATTTTCAAACTATATGTATGTTTACTGTATTCAAATTGGCTCGTATTTTCTGTATCTTGTTACGTCCCTCTGAGGACCTGGTCCGCTGCCAGGTGTATTTTTTCTTGAGTATTTGCAGGAGCACAGATTTGGATAGTTACATGTGATCCGAGGATGTCTTCTCTTCGAGCTGTGATAGATAGCTGGTATTCTTATATTATGTTGTGGTGTTGTACTCATATTGTATTTGCTCTTATATTCGAGTTGGTAGTGGATTTGTTTCCATCCAACTATCATCCTTAGATACTTCTTATTGAGATCTAGTTTCATAGATACTGGTTATTTATTTCTATATGATTTTGGTGGATAAGATTTAGATTTTATCCTGTGACTTGTATTATATTTCATACCACTTGTGGATTGATATTCATGTACAGCGTACGTGTGTATATGGTTTCCATATATTGGAGTTCGTATACATACGGCTGGCGTATTACGTGTCCTAGTCCTACGTATTTTGGGACTGGGGCGTGACAGAGATATAAGTTGCTAGTTATATATATTTAATAAGGTTAGTATTTAGTTTATTGGTGGGTATGTGTAATATGAGTGAGAGTATCTGTGATTGAGAGAGCTATGAGTGCTTGTAGGTATCAGTTATGAGGGGAGCTCAGGTAACATGCTATAGCGGCAGCAGCATAGGAAGCATAAGCAGCAATAGCAGTATACAATAGTAGTAGCAATAGAGCTAACAACAGCAGCTAGGTGTAGCAACATCAGCAAGATGTCTTAGCAGCAATAGCAGTATGTCGTAGCAGTTGCAATAGAGCTAACATCAGCAGCTAGGTATAGCAGCTGCTAGGTGCAACAATAGTGAGGTACAGCAGCAGCAGCAAGAGGTATTAGCAGCAGTAGCAATGCATAGCAACAACATTGCTCGAGCACAGGTAATAGGGGTTTCTGTTCAGCAACCTTAGTTGCAACCAACTAAGACAAAAAGAGCATTGAGGTAGAGAAGGAGAGAATCAGGCACTATGTGTACTAATTAATTTCAGTATATGGAAGTTGACAATGATCAAGTGTTAGACTAACAGGTTAGTGAGAGAGGGATTCTTGAACCTAATATCTGATACTCTAGAGAGTATCACACACCAGGTAATGTGTACGGATGAGTATCAGTCCTGAGTGCTATGATGGATATAGTGACAAGTACCAGTTGCACTTGTAGTATATATATTAGGATGTGGACCTGTGAGATTGTGATGCCAGTGTACTAGTTGGGGATAGTATCAGAAGTATCCAGGATTATAGGAGTATGGTTTATTAGCATTAAGTTTGAAGTTGAGTGCATTATAGTAGGGTAATAGCAGTAGGGATAAGTTGGGGTGTATCAGTTAGTGTATATTAGAATCTAGTTAGTATCTAGTTGTCTGTTGGTGTAATTTAATAATTAGCTAATTACTAATTACTAGTATATATATAGTAAGTTAATGATAAGTTATTAACTAAGGTATGTCTTGTACTCTAAGGTAATACCTAGTGTCACTAACATATTTCTAGAATAGGAATATTTTTTCTATTTTCTATTATTCATATTTTGTATGTTATTTATTTATATACATAGTAATAATTATTTATTTGGTGCATGAACTAGACTAGACATGACAACTTGGACCTATAGATGGACTAGTCACATTAGACTCAATCTAAGTTTACCCTTCTCCTTAATTAGAAATTAAATTAAACCCATATTAGGATTAGAGGCTTCCACTAATTAATTCTTCATGAAAATCCACTAGGGGCATTCTAGACTTTTTATATTACTTGGGAAAGGGGAAAGAGGGGGCCGGCCCTATTTTGACGGTGAATCTCTCTCTCTCTCTACTACATTCACTCATTCCATTTTATTCTCAATTAGTGTTCTTCCCCAAATTATTCATCCCTCCATCAAATCCTTCACAAATTCCTCATAAATTCTCTCATACTCACCAACTAAGGAGATTAGAAGCTAGTGGTTGCAAGAAACTTGGAGAAGAATGAGTTTGGCTTGGTATTTGTGTCCAAATCGTGTCATATTGGCTTATTCATTGGAAAACCATATCCCAATAGGTAAATTCTAAAATTCCTTCACTAATTAGTTCTATTTAGTGTTTTAAAACATATAGAATATACCAATACATTAGGGCTACCCATAGGAAGTAGTTTGAACTCCAATTGACCCTTATTGAGATTTGTACATTGAGTTTGGTGACCATTTTGGGGAAAATCCAAGAATGGGACACCAAGTGTTTGTCATTAGGTTTGGTAGACCTAATTAGAGATATATTGGTCATGTGAGGGTAGTTACGTGTTCACAAGTGTATATGAGTAGGCCATATCATGACACGTCATGCTACAGAGTTAGAATTGTGGTGATTCCTTGGTATTTTGTGATCCATGTATCAATATCATATGTATTCATTTTATTACATCATTTTACTTAATTATAGTATTAATTCATATATAAATTGTTTTCAATACATTTTATGGTGATTTGAGGAGTATCATGGATGTATCATATATTGGAGTGAGCATCACATAGTGTTGCACCATAAGCGTTTGATAATTTGACCTTAGTATTGTGTACATGAATGTATATATATACTTGTGTTTATTTTTGTTTGTTTTATTATGGTTGAAGGATTAGAGTAATGACTGTATATGTGATTTGGGGTTGTGGTCTATTGATAGAAAATTATTGGAACTAATGTGGTGCAACTAAACTATCAGTGCAATATGGCAGTAGGGGGGAGTTACCCTGTTGCAGTTAATGGGCAGTGCACTGTATGGGAAATGCACTTGTGTGCTACCAGTGTATTCAGCACTGCAGTGTGCATTTGCCTGCAGATGAGGGGTTGAGATTGGTAGTGGTGCAGTGGAGGTTTGGACTGCAGTCAAGTGTGGCAGTTGCTTGTGTGCAACTTGCTATGTAGGATAGCACTGCAGGTAAGTTAAGGGACCAGGTTGCAGTATACATGTTGAAGGGATAATGAGTTAGTATATATCTATTTTCTAGACATTTAAGGTATGTTGGTAGTGAGTTGGCTTTGATTGAGATACGAGTGCTACAGGTGAGTATTAGTATAAACATTAATGTGAGGTTGGTGCTATAATAGGGTGTGAGTGGATTCAGTTCAGTTAGACCGATGGGGTAAAACTCGGTCAATGTCTGCATGTAGGAATAAGGGACATGAGCATAGGTTGAACTGATATCTTGTATCAGTATGCAGAGCATGTTAAGGAGGGGAGTTTAAGACCAGTACTAACAGAGGTGACAGCTAGTAAAGGGGCCGGGCTGGAGTGTTCAGAGGTGAAGTTAAGTGACACAATGAGTATTAGGAAGTCTAAAGTATTAGAGCAGCGCACTGGAGAGAAAAGCAATAGGTATAGTTCAATATCAGTAACCAGGGACAGTGAGTATTAGGAAGTCTAAAGTATTAGAGTAGCGCACTGATGATAACATGTAATGAAATTTGTGGTAGTTAAGTGTTCATGATCAGTTAAGGTATTAGTTAGTAGTACATGTTATCATCAGTTAGCATGTGTATATGAGAGTCAGTAATGTATTGTATATGTGTTTGTAACAGCTAGAATGTTAGTGAGTTAGTGTTAGTTGAGTATCATTAGTAGTGAGTATTATAATTAGTTAGTATATCTATTAAAGACTAGTGTTATTAGATATTGTCTATTATAGGCTATTATGATATAAAAGTGACTAGTGGACCTAGTTTGGACTTAAACATGACCTAAAAACATCATCATTAGTTAGTTAATCATGCTTATCCTTCATTTCACCCAATTAACAGTAATACTTGATATTTAGGTTTATGACTCCATTTTGGGCATCGATCCTCACACTTTGCTCAGGACACCAGGCGAGTACATACTCTGACAGTTTTCTTATTTTGACGATTACTATGATTCTAGTATGTATGTTATGCTTGTTTTCTGACACAGTAGATACGCGAGTTAGTATCATAGATATCGGTCATGAGAATTCGTGATTGGATCCATTGTACTAGCCGAGGATGGAAAAATATTAGTTAATTATGTGATCATACCCACTTACTTGTGCATAGATCACCCTCACTACACGAAGGTGTAGCCTTATCTTATTACTTGTGCATAGCTCCCCGTATTTGATTGGCCTGATCCCTTTACCAGTACTTGTGCATAGTCAATCATACTTGATTGACCTGATCCCTTACTGTACTTGTGCTTAGCCAATCATATATGGTAGAGCCTGATCTTGTCCCAAGTCGATCATATAATAATTGATATTTTAAGGCACTTAGTAGTTGTTCATCTCTATTCCAGTTTACACCTTCTGATATAGACAGTCCTTGTTTATTTATAGTTCATCATTACTTGTGAGATGATTATCTGCGTACCTATTTTCTTATTGTCCAGTATTTCTCCTATCTTGTATTTTTATTACTTACTATTTTATAGTCTTGGTTAAATTAATGGAACTACTGTTAGTTTATGTGCTTTGCTCCAATCCTGACTAGATAATATTTTTCAGAGGATCTCGAGGCTTTTTGCCCCATAATTACGGACCCGGAGTAGACGAGGATTTTACCCAGAAGCTTCAGGAAGATCCTATTCCAGTAATTGATCCATTACTAGAGACTTAGAGTCTAGCTTTTATTTGTAGTTGGAGTATAGACTTGAGATACTCTGAGTTGTATATTTATTTGGATACTTATATTGTTGTTTAGACTCTAGACTCAAGGATGTGTGATGTATATATATTTTAGACTTCTCTTTTTTTAATATCATTATCGTGCCATTCCTCTTCCTTATAGAATTATGTAATTGAGTATTGATATTGTTGTCTTATTTATATTCATCTTGTCCTCCTTATAGAGTTGAGATCATTGACAGGTTATATATTATTTTGAGCTATGTAGATAATATTGTGACCTAGACAGTGTTCTATAGTCGATGTTGCGACGTAGGCTGGAGGTACCCATGACTCAAGCCCAAATTTTGGGTACGAATTATGACACATTTTTATGGTGGCCCTTGCAGGTCAACAAGTAAGTCGAAGTCGCAACTAGTACGATATCCTAGTAGTGCTCAGACTTAGAGTGCTATTACGAGCCTGCTATAGGATATAGGATATAGGATGAGAGTATACTCAATCACAAATAGGAAAATTTCCTGTTTATTAATTCTGATATTCTTATCATTCTGAATAATTGCTTACTTTAAATTTTACTTTCCTTCTTTGATGATATCGTATATTTTACCTTAATTGACTTCTTCTTATTTTGATCTGTCATCAGGATTCCGCCAAAGACCAGGTCTTAGAGATCGGGACCCACAGTTTTTGAGACGTCTGCTACCTCTCGACCTGTTATCCGGACAGCTAGAGTTGCTCCTCCTACTTTACCTACTTATGTAGGAGTTTCAGCATCCTTCGGGGGTCCTCCTTCCTCACCTTTTTGGAGGGTTATCCCGGCTATTATAGATGAACTTCCACCACCACCATAGATTCCATTTTCGGGAGGTGTGCCTGCTGACGGGGCACAGATGTTTGCCATGATCCAGGGCATGGAGGATACTCAGAGGATATCGGCAGAGGCTCAGCGAGTTCAGGCTCAGGCGCAGAGGGTGCAGGCAGAGGCACACGAAGCACAGACATAGCTGATGAGAGAGAGCATGGAGAATGCTCACCGGGTGGTTCTACAGGCAATAGAGGGTCACCCTGCTGCCGCATCACCCTGGCCAGCAGTACCAGCAATGGCCAGTCGCTATAGTGGACTTCAAGGGGATGTCACCTCGGGATTTCAAGGGTATCGAGGGGATACTTTATGTCGACGACTGGTTGGAAGACATAGATATGAACCTCCATTTGGCTCTGATTCCAGAGAGCCTGCAGATTGAGGCCGTCGGCAGTCAGATGTTCGATATTGTACTCACTCGGTATCGTACGGATCTGAGATTGCTTCTCGAGACTTACTTGGGAGGTCTTCAAGGATCTCTTTAAGGAGAAGTTCTTTCCTAACATAGCCTTAGGAGCCTTGGAGAGTCAGTTTCATGACTTGGTCCAAAGGAACATGTCAATCGATGAGTATGCTGCAGAGTTTTGTAACTTGAGTTATTTTGCACCATCGATGATTCGAGACCCAATAGATCGAGCCCAGAAGTTCAGGAAGGGACTGATGAGAGAGATCAAGTCTCGTACTTACGGATATCGTACTGCTACTTTTGAAGGCATTTTGATGGATGCTCAGATTGCTGAAGATAATCTGGACCTCAGGCCCAAGAGAGGACACGACATTTCTGGAGGAGCGAGTGGTAGCACGGGACTGACCAAGCGTCCCCACTTTCAGCAGCAACAGAGTCTGTTCCAGCACCAGCACCAGCAGCATTAGGTACCAGCTCGTGGTCATCACCAGCAGCAGTTACAGAGGCAGGCACAACAGGTCATTGTACCTTTTTTGTGGGTCATCCAGCCACCAGCTGAGAGATTGTATAGCTCGTCCAGCTCAGGAAGGACCAGCTAGAGCACCAGCTCAGAGATCACCAGTGAGGCCACCTGTAGTTCAGCAAATGGGATCTCCACTTCCGCCCCAACAATAGAAGTTAGCTCAGCACTTGTAGGAGCTGAGATGTGCACCTCAGGGGCGAGATTTTGCCATGACAGTTGAGGAGACCGAGCCAGAGGAAGATGTGATTACATGTCTAGTTCTTCTTGATTCTATTCCAGTATTTGCTTTATTCAATTTTGGTGCTTCTCATAGTTTTATATCTGTATCTTTTGCTCTTAAGCATTATTTAAAGGCTGAGCCCTTGGCTAGGACTTGCAAGATTACGACTGGGGGAGGCATTATTCTAGTCAGTAATTTTTGCAAGGATCAAAGAGTTTTACTGGGAGGCCGAGAGTTGAGTGTGTGATTACTCGTAATGCCAATTCTGGGATATGATATTGTACTCGGGATGGATTGGTTGATTAGGAACCATGCTAGTATAGATTATCGTAGAGGTTGAGTGATATTTCGATCGCTAAGAGAGCTAAAGTTCGAGATTGCCAGAGAAGTAGCGGAGCAGAGCAAGGGCATCTTTTGCTGAGCAATGGTGGAAGAGAATGAGCTGCCATATCATTTCATAGCGGAGTTCCTTGATATCTTTCCAAAGGAGTTGCCTTAATTGCCAGTAGATAGAGATATTAAGTTCTCTATAAAATTGGTGCCAGGTACAGAACCAATATCATAATATATTTATAGGGTCAACAACAGCGAACTAACAGAGTTGAAGAAGCAGGTTGATGAGTTACAGGACAAGGGCTTCATCAGATCCAGTTTATAACCGTAGGGTGCATCGGCATTGTTTTTACAGAAGAAAGATGGGATGGTACGCAAGTGTATCGACTAAAGAGCTTTGAATAACCTCACTATCAAGAACAAATACCCGCTGTCGAGGATAGATGATCTCTTCGATCAGTTGAGCGGAGCAAAGGTATTTTCAAAGATAGAATTGAGGTCAAGATACCACCAGGTGAAGGTAAAAAAGAAATACATTTCGAAGACAGCTTTTCGGACTCGGTATGGACAGTTTAAGTTCATGGTGATGCCCTTTTGGTTGACTAATGCCCCAACGGTATTCATAAACCTGATGAACAAGGTATTCCACCAGTACCTTGATAAGTTTGTGGGGGTTTCATTGATAAAATCCTTGTGTATTTGAAGACACCAGAGGAGCATGAGGAGCACCTGAGGATAGTTTTGGAGACTCTCAGAAAGGAGGAGCTTTACGGAAAGCTTTCGAAGTATGAGTTCTTTCTTGACAAGTTTGAATTCCTTGGGCATGTGGTGACAGGTGATGTGATCTCAGTTGACCTGAAGAAGATCATGGCAGTGGAGTCGTGGGCTACTCCAAGTTCAGTAGCAGAGATCAGGAGTTTCTTGGGGCTGGCAGGTTATTACAGGAGATTTATACATGACTTTTTCAGGATTACAGAGCCAATGACTAGGCTTATCAGGAAGGATATAGAGTTTGTCTGGATGAAGGATTGCCAAGCCACTTTTGATGCGCCGAAGAAGAGATTGACGCCAGCTCCAGTATTGACGTTGCCATCATGGACAGGTAAATTCACTATATATAGTAATGCTTCAGGGAAGGATTTGGGTTGCATTCTTCAACAGCACAAAAAAGTGATTGATTATGCTTCCAGCCAATTACGTCCTCTTGAGTAGAACTACCACACCCACGATTTAGAGTTAACAGCGATCATCTTTGCTCTAAAGCTGTGAGAACACTACATGTCTAGAGAGAATGTGGAGATCTTCACAGACCATAAGAGATTGAAGTGCTTGTTTACACAGAAAGAGCTGAACATGAGGCAGAGGAGATGGTTGGAGTTGATAAAGGACTTAGATATATCTTTGTAGTACTATCTAGGGAAGGCAAACATAGTCGTCGATGCCTTGATCAGCTATCCGGTGGATATATGCTTGACGACAGACAGATATTTACTGGCCGATCTTGAGAGTTTGGAGATTAAAGTGCTAGTTCTTGGTATCGAGATACAGATATGGGGATTACAGATACAGTCTGAGCTGATGGATATAACTAGGTCGAGGCAGTTTGATGATGAGACTCTGAAGAGCATCAGAGCACAGATTTAAATAGAATTATCGGAGGATTTCATCATCGCTGATGATGGATCATTACGGCACGGTATTAGATTATGTATGCCTAGTGGGGAGTTGTGCGAGGAGGTTCTGCAAGAGGCACATCGCTCTAAGTACTCGATGCATCCCGGTGCCAACAAGATGTATCAGGATCTTAGAGAGCACGTATAGTGGTATGGTATGAAGCAGGAGGTGGCGAGCTTTGTATTCAGATTTCTAGTATACCAACAGGTAAAGGCGGATAGACAGAGGCCAGGTGGATTACTTTCGCCTTTATCCATTCTAGAGTGAAAGTGGGACCATGTGACTATGGATTGTATTTTTCGGCTTATGCGTTCTTCATGTGGGAAAGACGCAATTTGGGTAATCGTGGACAGGTTGACCAAATCAGCCCATTTCTTACCATCTAAAGTGGGTACGTCTATGGAGAAGCTAGTGGAGATGTACGTACGGTAGATTGTCAAACTACATGGAGTTCCTATGAGCATTATCTCGTATTGGGATCGTATTTTTACTTCCCACTTTTGGAGGAGTTTACAGGATAGCTTGGGCAATCAGCTCAAGTTTAGTATCATATATCACCCCAGACAGACGGACAATCAGAGAGGACTATTCAGAATTTCGAGGATTTGCTTCACACTTGTGCTTTGGATCTCGAAGGTTCTTAGGAGGATCATCCGCACCTGGTAGAGTTTGATTACAATAATAGTTACAAGGCCAATATTGAGATATCACCAATGGAGGCTTTCTATGGACAGAGATGTCGTACTCCTTTATCTTGGGATGATGTCGGTGATAGAGCCTTGTTGGGCTAGAGATGGTCGTGGTTACAGCTGAGAAGGTCAAGCTGATTAGAGATAGACTTCGGGTGGCACAGGACAGACTGCGATATTGGGCCGACAGCCACCGGAGACCTCTAGAGTTTGAGATATTAGTTAAGTTTTGTATTGATTGTGATTACATTGTTTTAGATTGCGTGTTAAGGCTGTGATTGTTTTAGGTGGAAGATCTAGAATTTTTGAGGATATCTCCGACATGGGGCACGATTCGCTTTGGTGGAGGCGGGAAGCTTAGTCCATGGTACATCAGACCCTTTAGTGTTCTTGCAAGGGTCGGTGCAGTGGACTAAGACTAGACTTTTTGCCTGCACTAGAGGGAGTACATGACGTGTTCCATGTGTCACAGCTGAGACGGTACATGGCAGATCCTAGTCATCTACTAGATCACTCGGAGATCGAGGTTGTTTCGACCATCAGCTATCGAGAGCAGCCTGTAGAGATTTTGGATCGCAGAAAGAAGGTGCTGCGGAACCAGACTATTCCTTTTGTTTGCATCGCGTGGAGGCTTCACTCTTTAGGTGAGTCAACCTGGGAGAGGAAAAATGAAATACGCGAGCAGTACCATATCTCTTCGATCCCTGAGGTATAGTTCTTCTTATTTTGTTGTGTCTTGTGCTAGTTTAGTTTAATTTTGAGGACCAAATAATTTTTAAGGAGGGTAGACTTGTCACTACCATATTTCAAGAATAGCGATATTTTTGCCATTTTGTATTATTCATATTATGCATGTTATTTATTTATATACATAGTAATAATTATTTATTTAGTGCATGAACTAGACAAGACATGACAACTTGGACCCATAGTTAGACTAGTCACATTAGACTTACTATAAGTTAACCATTCTCCTTAATTAGAAATTAGAATAAACCCATATTAGGATTAGAGGCTTCCACTAATTAATTCTTCATGAAAATTCACTAGGGGCATTCTAGACTTTTACATTACTTGGAAAATGGAGAAGAGGGGGCAGCCTTATTTTGAGGGTGAATCTCTCTCTCTCTCTCTCTCTCTCTCTCTCATATTCAATTTTATTCCCAATTAGAGTTCTTCCCCAAATTATTCATCCCTCCATCAAATCCTTCTCAAATTTCTCTCAAACTCTCTCATCCTCACCATCTAAGGAGATTATAAGCTAGTGGTTGCAAGAAGCTTGGAGTAGAAGGAGTTTGGCTTGGTACTTGTGTCCAAATTGTGTCATATTGGCTTGTTCATTGTAAAACTATCTCCCAATAGGTAAATTCTAAAATTCTTTCACTAATTAGTTCTATTTAGTATCTTAGAGCATATAGAATGTACCCATGCATTAGAGCTACCCACAGGAAGAAGTTTGAACTCCTATTAACCCTTATTGAGATTTCTATATTGAGTTTGGTTACCATTTTAGGAGAAATCCGAGAATGGGATACCAAGTGTTTAGTAGAACTAATTAGAGATAGATTGGTCATGTGAGGGTAGCTACGTGTCCATAAGTGGATACGAGTAGGCCGTATTGTGATACATCATGATACGGACTTGGAATTATGGTATTTTTTTGGTATTTTGTGATCCATGTATCAATCTCATATGTATTCCTTTATATTACTTTATTTTACTTAATTATAGTGTTAATTCATATATAAATTATGTTCAATACATTTTATGGTGATTTGGGAATGTTGGGGATGAGTATCATGGATGTATCATACATTGGAGTAAGCATCACAAGGTGTTGTACCAAAAGTGTTTGATAATTTGACCTTGGTATTGTGTATATGAATGTATATATATAATTGTGTTATATTTGGGTGTGTGTGTGTGTGTGTTATTATAGTTGAAGGATTAGAGTAATGACTATATATGACAGTTGGGGTTGTGGTCAGTTGATAGAAAAATATTGGAACTAATGTGGAGCAACTGAACTGTAAGTGCAATGTGGCAGTGGGTGGGGTTACACTGCTACAGTCAGTGGGCAGTGCACTTTATGGGAAATACACTTGTGTGCTTCCAGTGTATTCAGCACTGCAGTATGCATTTTTTTGTAAATGAGGGGGTGAGATTGGTAGCGGTGCAGGGGAGGGTAGGGCTGCAGTCGAGTGTGGCAGTTGCATGTGTGCAACTTGATGTGTGGGATAGCACTGCAGGTAAGTTAAGAGACCATGTTGTAGTATACATGTTGAGGGGATAATGATTTAGTATATATCTACTTTCCAGATAGTTAAAGTATGTTGGTAGTAAGTTGTCTTTGATTAAGATACGAGTGATACAGGTGAGTATCAATCTAAACATTAATGTGAGGTTGGTGCTAGAATCGGGGGTAAGTGGATTAAGTTTAGTTGGCCCGATGGGGTGAAACTCGGTCAATGCCTGCTGGTAGCAATAAGGGACAGGAGCATAGGTTGAACTGATATCTTGTATCAGTGTACAGACCATGTTAAGGAGGGGAGTTTAAGACCAGTAGTAGCAGAGGTGACAACTAGTAAAGGGGTCGGGATGGAGTGTTTAGAGGTAAAGTTAAGTGATACAATGAGTATTAGAAAGTCTGAAGTATTAGAGCAATGCACTGGAGGGAAAAGTAGTAGGGATAGTTCAGTATGAGTAACAAGGGACAGTGAGTAGGTAATGTAGGAATCTAACAGGTAATGAAATTTATGGTGGTTAAGTGTTCATGAGCAGTTAATGTATTAGTTAGTAGTACATGTTATCATCAGTTAGCATGTGTATATGACAGTCAGTAATGTATTGTATATGTGCAGCTAGAATATTTGTGAGTTAGTGTTAGTTAAGTATCATTAGTAGTAAGTATTATAATTAGTTAGTATAGTTATTAAAGACTAGTGTAAGTAGATATTGTCTATTTTAGGCTATTATGATATAGAAGTGACTAGTGGACCTAGTTTGGACTTAAACATGACCTAAAAATATCAATATTAGTTAGTTAATCATGCTTATCCTTTATTTCAGCAAATTAACAGTAATACTTGATATTTAGGTTTATGACTCTATTTTGGGCATCGATCCTCACACTTTGCTCAAGACCTCACGCGAGTACATTCTCTGACTGTTTCCTTATTTTGACGATTACTATGATTCTAGTGTATAGTGTTTTACTTGTTTCCTGACACAGTTGATACACGGATTAGTATTATAGATACCAGTTATGAGGAGTCATGATTGGATCCATTGTACTAGCTGAGGATGGGGAAGTATTAGTTATTATGTGATCATACCCACTTGTGCATAGCTCACCCTCACCATACGAGGGCATAGCCTGATCTTATTACTTGTGCATAGTCAATCATACTTGATTGACCTGATCCCTTATTGTACTTATGCATGCAGTGGCATACAAATTTGGACCTAACGGCCAGCCCTGTTACCTTTCAGAATGGGGGATCCCCGTTGGCGCCAATCATATATGGTAGAGTATAATATTTTCTTAAGCCAATCACTTAATAATTAATATTTTAAGAAACTTAGTAGTTGTTCATCTCTTTTCTAGTTTACACCTGTCGATACAGACATTCTTTGTTTATTTACAGTTTATTATTACCTGTGAGATAATTATCTGCATACCAGTTTTCTTATTGTCTAGTATTTCTCCTATCTTGTATTTTCATTGCTTACTATTTTATAGTCTTGGTTAAATTAATGGAACATATGTTAATTTATGTGCTTTGCTTAAATTCTGGCTGGATAATATTTTTCAGAGAATCTCGAGACTTTCTTACTCACATATTACGGACCTAGAGTATATGAGGATTTTACCCAGGAGCTTCAGGAGGATCCCATTCTAGAATTGAATCCATTAGTCGGGACTTGGAGTCTAGCTTTCATTTGTAGTTGGATTATAGACTTGAGACACTCTGAGTTATATATTTATTTGGATACTTATATTATTTTTTAGACTCTAGACTCAAGGATATGTGATGTGTATATATTTTTAGACTTTTCTTTTTCTTTTTATCATTATCATGTCATTCCTCTTCCTTATGGAATTATGTGATTGAGTATTGATATTGTTATCATATTTATATTCATCTTGTCCTCCTTATGGAGTTGAGATCATTGACAGGTTATATATTATTGTGAGCTGTAATAGATAGTATTGTGACCTAGACAGCGTTCTACTGCCGATGCTACGACATAGGCTGGACGTACCCACTACTCATGTTCAAATTTTGGGTACGGGTCGTGACACCTAGTATAAGCTAGTATAAGTTAATTGGTGACCAGTATGAGCCTAAAACCTTAGTATGGACCTAGTTTAGCTAAATGAATTTAGAAATGGCCTATAGAATCATATTAGTATATTTTGCCTCATTTCTCACTTTATTACACCATTTGACATGCCATTCATATATAGGTGTGTGTTACACCAGTTAGGATACCTAGATATATCATTTGCTCAGAACCACAGGCGAGTATATTCTCTGATAGTTTCCTTAATTGATAGCCTCTATATTTTATGTATTTAGTATTGATGTACTTGACTCTTGACACAATAGTTTCACGGATTGGTATACGTAAATCTTGATCATGAGATATTATTGTCGTGGTTACTCAGTGATTGTTGTATCGTATTTCGTGATTACTCAGTAATTATTGTGATATCTTAGTGAGTATATAGACCGTGATCATAGTGCATGATATTATAGACCGTGTAGTGTGATATATGTGTTATAACGTGTCTTGATTTGGATCCGTGTATTAGTCGGGAGTTGGGGAAATATTAGTGGATATATGATCATACCTTATAGCCCATAATTTAGTGTAGCACAGGATAGTTAGCAGATCATATCACTCACGCGTGATCACGCTAGCTCACCTTTTGTATATAGTCTGTGTTAGGCCCAAGTCGATCACATTATCTTACTAATATTTTAAGACATATATATATTGTTTCCTCTATTCTAGTTTATTATATTATTATTCCTCACCATATTGTTCTTAGTTCTTGCCATTATTTATCGTGATATATGCTAGTTCAGTTATTTCTATCATTTATTTTTATTGCTATTATTGTTTCATAGTTATGTCAATTATTGGAACTGCTATTTGGGTTGTACTTTGCTCCAATCCTGACTGGATATATTTTTTAGATGATTCATTAGAGAACTGGTGTCCTACGCACTATGGGCCACAGGATGGCGAGCCAGTCGAGTTATCACCCGTAGAGCCTATTGAGTTAGTTCCAGCTGTTGATGAGGCATAGTTAATTTATTCTTGATATTGTATATGCTAGTCTGACTTCGACATTGTATTATTATTTGATATCTTGTGATGAGATTTGACTTGGACTTGTGTTGTATTTGTGACTTATTTTCTTTTTTTTTATTCCATATCGTGCATCCTCTAGTTGTTATTGTGATTGAATATTGTTTACCATTACCATATTATCATATTATCATTTATTTAGAGTTTAGATAGCATGACAGGTACCGTATATATATATTCTGTGAGATATGTAGATAGTATTGTTGACCTAGACAATATTCTATCACCGATGTTGCAGCGTAGGATGGTCGTATCCACGTACTCGTGTCCTTACACCGAGTGCGGGTTGTGACACATATTTTTGGTGGCCCATGCAGGTCAGGCTTCATAACTAGTACGATATCGAAGAAGTAGTACTCAGACTTAAGTATTACTACAGGCCTACTATAGGATATAGGATGAGAGGATAATCAATCACTACTAGAAATATTTCTGATCTATTGAAATTGCTATCTTTATCATTCAAAATAATTAATTCTTGAAATATTACTTTCCTTCTTTGATATTATCGTATCTTGCACAATACTGATTACTTTGTTGAATCTATCTTCAAGAAGCCTCCGAAGACTCGATCGCAGCGCTTTAGAGCAGTCTCGGCGAGGTCCGTTACTTCGTCACCTCAGAGAGAGCCAGCAGCGACTGTTTCTCTTTCTTTCGCTTAGAGGATTGCTTCACCAGTCCAGATGGATATTTCTGTAGTAGCTTTTGGTGGTTCTCCACCACCAGTTCAGAGGACTATTCCATAAGTCACGGAGGATCTTCCACCACTACCACCCATGCCAGCGGACGGGACAAAGATGTTCGCTATATTCCAGGAGATGATGCCGACGTAGTAGAGACAGACAGACACTCTATGTCAAGGTATCTTGAGTGCTCACCAGTTAGCACTAGCTACTATAGAGAGGGAAGCACTAGTTCAGCCATAGACCGTACCGATTCATCCCTCATCGTACTAGCCGAGGCCGGGTACCATCATTGACTTCAAAAGGATGGGGCCCAAGGAATATAAGGGCATTAAGGGGATATTATATGCGGACGATTGGATCGAGGATGTTGAGAGAGCCTTAAGATTAGCACATATCCCGGAGGGCTTACAGGTGGAGGCAACGGGAAGCCAGATATTCGATATTGCACAGACATAGTTTCGTACGGACCCGAGGATCACAGCGCCAGGACTGTCTTGGGAAGTTTTAAAGTACTTTTCAAGAAAAAGTTCTTTCCAGATGTGGCTCTGAGTGCTCTAGAGAGCCAATTCCAATATCTCGTCCTGGGAAACATGACGGTGGATGAGTACGCAGCGGAGTTCTACAGACCAAAAAGATTTGTAGAAGGACAGAACCATCTAGGAAAGGACCAAAAGTTTCGGAAGGGTTTGATCAGGGAGATCAAATCTCTCACTAGAGGATACCGCTCGGTGATATTTGAGGATATATTGATAAATGCACAAAGAGCAAAGGATGACTTGGAGATTAATCTAAGAGGAATGCGAGACACGTCAAGAGGAGATGGTAGTAGTATGGGTCCAGCCAAACGATCCCACTTCCAGCAGCAAAGGACCTTTCAGCATCATAGACAACAGTTTTATGCACCATTTCGAGCACAAGTACAGCAGACTAATCAGGCCACGAGACAAGCACAGCAAGCCCCGCAATGTACTCACTATGGGAAGATTAGACATACACATGAGGTCTACAGAAAGAGGCTTGGAGTGTGCCTCTATTGTCGAGAACCAAGCCACCAGTTAAGGGAGTGTCTAGTGGCTCCGGTTCGAGTAGGCCAGGGAGAAACATTGGCAAAGAGAGCACCAGCGAGACCATATGCGTGACAGCAGAGGGGACCTCCTTTATAGACTCAGCATCAATGTTTTTTCCAGTAGCAGCAGCAGAAAGGTGCACCACGAGGGCGAGCTTTCATTATGGCAGTTGAGGAGGAGGAACTAGTCGAAGATTTGATATCGGGTTCAGTTCTTCTTGATTCTATTTCAGCTTATGCCTTATTTGATATGGTGCTTCTCATTCTTTTGTATCTGTATCTTTTGCTCTTAAGCAACGATTAGAGTTTGAACCTTTGGCTAGGACTTGCAAGATTGGGGAGGAATTATTCTGGTTAGTAAAGTTTGCAAGGATCAAAAAGTTATACAGGGATACCGGGAGTTGAGTGTGTGCTTACTCGTAATTGTACTTTTGAGCTACGATATTGTACTCATGATAGATTGGTTGAGTAGGCACCATGCTAGTATTGATTGTCGTGGAGGCAGAGTTTTATTTTAACCGCCATGAGAGCCAGAGTTTGAGATTGCCAGAAGAGCAGTTGAGAAGAGCGGGGATGCTATCTGTGGAGTCATGGTGGAAGAGAAGAAGTTGTCACATCCATTAATATTAGAGTTCATGGATGTTTTTCAAGAGAAGTTGTCAGGTTTGCCACCAGACTGAGATATTGAGTTCTCTATAGATTTGATGTCAGGCGTAGAGCCGATATCTCAGCACGTCTATAGAGTTAACTATAGTAAACTGGTAGAGTTAAAGAATCAAGTGGATGAGTTGCAGGAAAAAGGCTTCAATCGATCCAGTTCATTCACATGGGGTACTCCGATATTGTTTGTACCGAAGAAGGATGGGTCGGTATGCATGTATATCAACTGCAGGGCTCTGAACAACCTTACTATCATGAATAAATATCTACTGTCGAGGATTGATGATCAGTTGAGCGGAGTGAATGTATTTTTGAAGATAGACTTAAGGTTAGGTTACCACCAGGTAAAGGTGAAGAAGAAAGATATTCCGAAGACAGTTTTTTAGACTCGGTACGGCCAGTTTGAGTTCATGGTGGTGCCATTTGGGTTGACCAATGCCCTGACGGTATTCATGAATCTGATGAACAAGGTGTTCCACCAATATCTTGATAAGTTTGTGGTAGTATTTATTTATGATATTTTGATATATTCTAAGACCCCGGAAGAGCATGAGGAGCATCTGTAGATAGTTCTGGAGACTCTCAGAAATGAGAATCTTTATGGCAAGCTTTCAAAGTATAAGTTCTTCCTTGAGAAGGTTGAATTTCTTGGGTATGTGATTACAAGTGACGGGATCTCAGTAGACCCGAAGAAGATCTTAGCAGTAGAGTCATGGGCTACTCCGAGTTTAGTGGTAAAGAATAGGAGTTTTCTGGGGCTAGCAGGTTATTACAGGAGGTTTGTACAGGACTTCTCCAGCATTAAAGAGCCGATGACTAGGCTGACAAGGAAGGATTTGGAGTTTGTCTGGAAAGAGGAGGGTCAGAACACTTTTGAGGAGCTGAAGAAGAGATTTACAACAGCTTTAGTGTTGACGTTGCCATCTAGAGTAGGTGGATTCCCTGTCTATAGGGATGCTTCAAGTAAGGGTTTGGGTTGTGTCTTACAGCAGAACGAGAAGGTGATTGCCTACTCTTTCAGGCAATTACATCCTCATGAAAAGAATTACCCTGCCCAAGATTTGGAATTGGCAGCAGTCATTTTTTTCTTAAGCTATTGAAATACTATATGTACGGAGAGCGTACGGAGATCTTTACAGACCATAAGAGCTTGAAGTACGTGTTTACCCAGAAAGAGCTAAACATGAGACAATGGTGGTGGTTAGAGCTGATGAAGGACTTTGACTTATAATTGCAGTATCATCCAGGAAAGGCCAACGTAGTCACAGATGCCTTGAGCAGGTATCCAGTGGCTACGTGCTTGACTAAAAACAAATATTTATTGGCCGATCTTGTGGGCTTGGGTATTGAGATGCTAGTATCAGGTGTCGAGATGCAGATATGGGGACTGCAAATACAGTCAGAGCTGAGGGACATGATTCAAATTGTACAATATGACGATAAGTCTCTGAGGATCATCAGAGCACAGATTCTGACGGGATTATCCGAGGACTTTACTATTACTAAGGATGGATCACTACGGTACGGTATCAAGTTGTGTGTGCCAAGTAGGACGTTGCGTGAGGAGGTTCTTTAGGAGGTGCATCGATCGCAGTACTCTATACATCAAGGTATCAACAAGATATATAGAGATTTGAGGGAGCATGTATGGTGGTATGGTATGAAGCAGAAGGTAGCCAACTTATATCCAGATGTTTAGTGTGCCAGCAGGTTAAGGCGGAGAGGCAGAGGCCAGGTGGTTTACTTCAGCATTTACCCATTCTAGATTAGAAATGGGAGCATGTTATTATGGATTTTGTTTTAGGGCTCCCACGTTCCCCAGGAGGTAAAGACGCAATTTGGGTCATCGTAGACAGGTTGACCAAATCAGCCTATTTTTTGCCATTTAAAGTGGGTACATCTATGAAGAAGCTAGCAGAGATATATATGCGACAGATTATCAGATTGTATGGAGTTCTTGTGAGCATAATCTCGGATCGAGATAGTCACTTTATATCCCACTTCTTAAGGAGTTTGTAGTCTAGCTTGGGCACCTAGCTCAAGTTTAGTAGCGCATATCATCCCCAAACAGACGGACAGTTGGAGAGGACTATTCAGACTCTCGAGGATATGATTCGGACTTGTATTTTGGATTTTAGAGGCTCTTGGGAGGATCATCTTCACCTGGTAGAGTTTGTTTACAACAACAGTTACCAGGCCAGTATTGAGATGTTACCATTCGAGGCTTTATTTGGACGGAGATGTCGCACTCCTCTATCTTGGGATAATGTTGGAGAAAGAGTCTTGTTGGGACCAGAGATGATTGTGGATACAGCTGAGAAGGTAAAGAAAACCAGGGATAGACTTATGGTGGTGTATGACAGACATCGGCATTGGGCCGATAGCCACCGGAGATCTTTGGAGTTTGAGGTATAGATTTTATTTATATTGCTTGTGATTGCTTTATTTTTTATTGAGTGTTAAGTTTATATTTTATTCTAGGTTGGCGATCTGGTGTTTTTGCGAATTTCTTCGATACGGGGTATGGTTCACTTTGGTGGATGCAAAAAGTTTAGTCCACGGTACATCGGACCCTTTAGTGTTCTTGTGAGGGTCGGTGCAGTGGCCTACCGACTAGACTTGTCGCCTATATAGAGGAAGTGCTTGATGTGTTTTATGTGTCGCTGCTGAGACGGTATGTGGATGACCCTAGCGAAGGAATAATATCTCATGACGAGATCCGGATATACCAATCCATATAACCATCGAGGCAAGAAATCATGGATATCTACACTATATACAAGAAATATATGGGATATCATAAATAAGAAACTATCAAAGAATGTACTTGCCTAGAATCTAGTGAACAGTATCAAAGTTGTCCAAAACGGTGCCTCACAGACCTAAATATGGAATATTAAATCAATACAAGATTTTGGAATGAAAAAATAAGTTAAACTAGTCAAATTCTAGGTCATAAAGTCATTTCTAAGTCAAAATAGTCAAACTAGGTCAACTCTTGGTCAAACTAGTCAAACTAGCTATTTTTATGTTGTATGAGTCCATCTCTAGGATATAGGGTCCATACACTATGTAACTAGGCTATACTAGCTATGTTAGAAAACTAGGATACCAACAATATATCGTATCATAAGATACATAAATTATTAGATATGAAAATACAATAATATATATATATAAGATGAAAATATATAGTATCCTTAGCTAAACTAATAATAAATGGATACCTTAGCTTTGAGCCAAATATGGTATCACACCACCTACACACCCCTCTTGATACACAAACCCAATACCTTGAGGATGAACCAAATTACCTAACAATTACCTTGGTATCACAAAGTAATCCAATATCTAATAGTTAACTAACTAGCCATTCACACCTCACTATATACTAACATAACTAGCATACCCATCTGGTATTCAATACGCATACCCCAGGATACCTCAACTCCTATTACCTTGGTGTAACTCAAGGTAAACTAGAAATAATATTAACCAATATGAATACTTATGCTAACTAGTGTGTGTGTGTGTGTGTATATATATATATATATATATATATATATATATATATATATATATAACAATATTAACTAACTTAACTTTAACTGATACATACATCATAATCTCTTACGCGCTACTGTGATATACATTATTGTTTCTGCTGCTTACTGCTTGTTCACACTGCTGTTGCTGCTGCTTATTGCTGCTGCTTGATGCTGCTGCTGATGTTGCTTACTGCTTGTTCACACTGCTGCTGCTGCTTATTGATGTTGTTGTTGCTTACTTCTTATTGCTGCTGATGTTGCTTATTATTGCTGCTGCTGCTGCTTATTGTTGCTTACCTGAACCCCTTAGCACACATACACCCCCACACACACACACACACACACACATACACACACACATATATATATATATATATATATATATATATATATAACAACTATAAATATAATACTCTAATAGTTATAACCAAGGTAAATTTAATTAAAAGGCAAAGTATCAAACACGTGGAGTATACCGCACCTGTATCGCACTCAATCAATGATACGCTTGAGATACGGCTCCAGCATACCACTAAATGTATTCTGAAGGATACGAGAAAGTCTAGAATCATAATTAGAAGTAACACGAAGAGATAGCTACTCATCTATGTGCCTGTGTCAAAATATGACATGCTCAAACCCCCGTGTCGGAAGAAAACCCCCAAATCAACCCGTATCGTCAAATTATTGTGATACTGCCTACACGTATTCAATTGTGGACATAAAACTAGTCTCACATAACCAAACATGTTAATTTGGTCCAATTGACCTATTGACAAACACATGATGTGCCAATCTTGGAATTCCCCAAAATTAACACAAAATACCACATAACTTCCTCCACAGGCCTCCGATGAACCTAATTCCACTTTCTATGGATAGACTTAGTATATGGGAGGGTTCCTAAAGATTAAATAATAGATTTAGATTCTAATTAGAGAGGTAAAATTAAATTATACCTATTGGGAGATGGATTTCTAATGCAAGTCTTCAATTGAGTGTCAAGAGCCTTCAACTTGTGATCCTTCCTCCTCCTTGTAGATTATTGCCTCCTCCTTGTTCCAATAGCCTCCATTGGTGAGTAGAGAAGGAATTGGAAGAGAATTTGGGTAGGGATTGGTGTAGGGATGAAGGAATTTAGAGGAGAAAAATTCTAGATCAAGAATTGTAATGAATGAATAAAGAGAGAGAGAGAGAGAGAGAGAGAGAGAGAGAGAAAGAGGGGGGGTCTCTCTCCTCCCCCTTGCTATGGTTGGCCTAGCCCCTACTCCAAGTCACTATAAAAAGTCCATAATACCCTTGGGGCTTGTCCTAAAGGAATTAATTATGGAAGGAATGTTCTAATCCAATCAGTTTAACTAATTAAGTCATCCTCCTAATGAATGGGCTAACTATTGGGCTTGTTTGTTGGGTTCAATCTAACTAGAATTAAATATTGGTCCATGAATCTAATCTAAACTAGTTAGATCCAGTAACACGTCCAAAATCAAATCTAACTTCTAACAATAATTAAATAATACAATAAATAAATATTCAATAAGCACATTAATTAATTATAAAATGACAGAAATATCCTTTCCTAGAAAATATAGTAGTGACAGGATCACAAGGAGATAGAGTTGGACCCTACTCTCAGCTACCCAGAGGAGCCATTTGAGATTCTGGATCGGAGAGAGAAGGTGATGAGGAACCAAAATATTCTCTTGGTATGCCGCATAGAGGCATCACTCTCCGGGTGAGCCTACTTGGGAGAGGGAGGATAAAATGCGAGAGCGGTACCCATATCTGTTTATGCCTTGAGGCATGTTCTTTCTTGTTCTATTTTGCTTTTCTTGGGGTAGTTTTATATTTGAATTTTGAAGACAAAAATATTTTAAGGGGGTAGGAAAGGATATTTTGGTCATTTCATAATTAATTAGTTATTGTGTATGTTAAACATTTATTTATTATATAATTTATTTATTGTTAAATGTTATATTATATTTTTAGACTTGTGTTAGTGGACCTAACTAGACTAGACTTGACTCTTTGACCAACATTTATTTTAGTTAGACGTGAGCCCAATATTTTAGCCCAATTCATTAAGATAGTAATTTGGTTAGTCAAACCATTAGGAGTAGAAGCTTCCTTCCTTAATGACTTTCATCATGACAAGCCCCAAGGGGTATATTAGATATTATACCATTTCTTGGAGAGAGGGTAAAGAGCCGGCCTACTTAAGGAGGTAGAGATTCTCTCTCCTCTTTTTTTCATCCAAAATTCTAGATCTACAATAGTTTATCCCAATTTTCTTCATTTTCTCCACCAAATCCCTACCAATTCTCTTCACAGTCCTTCTCTACTTCACCATTGGAGGCTATTGGAGCAAGGAGGAGGCAAGGATCTACAAGGAGGTAAAGAATGCACAAGTTGAAGGCTTTTTACATCCATTTGGAGACTTACATTGGGAATCCATCTGCCAATAGGTATAATTCAGATTTTTCTTTCTAATTAGACTCCAAATCTGTAGTTTAATCATTAGAAACCCTCCCATGTACTAAGACTACCTATAGAAAGAAGAATTGACTACTAGGGACACTTATTTTGGAAGTTATGATGTATTTTGTATCAATTTTGGAGAAATTCCGAGATTGGCACATCATATATTTGTCAATAGGTTAATTAGACCAAATTAACATATGTTTGGTTGTGTGAGACTAGTGTCGTATCCACAAATGGATAAGTATAGGCCGTATTATGACAATTTGGTGATACAGTTTGAATAGGGGGGTTTTCTTTCGACACGGGGGTTGAGCATGCGATATTTTTACACGGACACATAGTTGAGTAGTTAGCACTTCATATTTTTTATAATTGTGAATCTAGTCTTACTCACACCTTTGGTGACGTATTTGGTGGTGTGTTGGAACTGTATCGCAAGTGTATCATAGATTGAGTGTAATACGGGTGCGGTATACTCCACGTGTTTGTGTTTTTGTATCCCATTCCAATTAGACTTGTGTGAAGCTATTTGAATATTGTATATGAGTTATATATATG
This sequence comes from Iris macrosiphon, assembly GCA_036927795.1. Classification (NCBI taxonomy): domain Eukaryota; kingdom Viridiplantae; phylum Streptophyta; class Magnoliopsida; order Asparagales; family Iridaceae; genus Iris; species Iris macrosiphon. The sequence goes on from JAYESA010000016.1 coordinate 88,218,337, forward strand.
ATATATATATATATATATATATATATATATATATATATATATATATATATATATATATATATATATATTGGTTATATATTTATCTATCTATGTTTATAGCTTGTATTTGGTGTATTCTAGGTGCATATTGGGAGAGGGGTTAGAGTGTACTGTTTTGTACATGTATGGACTGATTTGAGTCTTGTTGGAATGATTATTAGACTGATGAGAGAGGGGATTGAAGGACTGTGAGGCAACTCTAGAGGGGCATAAATAGAGTACAGTGGAATAATCTACCCAATCTAAGATTATCAAAATTAAGGCAGTTGCTAACTAACAGTGTCTATAGAGACAGTAAAGTAAAGCGATAAAGTTGAGAGAGAAAGCAAACACAAACACCAAGATGTATACTGGTTTCCCTCTGAGAGGATTAGTCCAGTCCCGAGAACTTAAGCTCATATTTTCTCTACTACAATCACTAATAGTGAATCATAAGCTTTGATACGAAGGCTTGCCACTTCTTTACACCATAAGTTTTGATCCGAAGTCTCGTAACTTCACAGCTTAGAGAGAGAGAGTAACTGGTCGAACAAAGCTCTTTACAACTCAGAAGACTTCTAAACCGAGATCGTACTTGGCATTAGGAAGTCTAGGGAGTTGCTCTTTGGGATAGGAAATTTAAGGCTTAGGGGTTTTCTTGCAATAGGATAGAAGACTTAAGAATAGTTGAGTTGGTTGAGTTAGTAAGAATAAGAATTCCAATCATATTTATAAGTTGTAGGTAAACATAATTCGGTCAGGGTTTAATTCAAATTTCCAACCGTTGGGCCAAGAAATCAGAAGTTGTTGAACTGGTTGATTTCATACCAAAAGAGTAACCGAGTTCTGTCCGAGTTCGGCACGAGTTCGGCCCGAGTTCGGTCTCCTAGTATGGTAGACTTTGTAAATGAATGTGGCCTAATTTGGTGGATAGGTTTTTTGGTTTATTTGAGTGGACTAGGTATCTAGTTTATAGGTTCTTGGTTTTGCCAGTGCGACTAAGCGTACATCAGTCCTAGACTCAAATAAATAAAAGATTATATTTGAATAGATGCAATACAGACACATACAATAGCAGTGTTGAGGCTTCAGATACGACATATCAATGTATGGTTTCGTTAACTATCAAAATCAAGTTGACTGAGACCAGATGGGCCAACAATCTCTCCCATTTTGATAATTAACAAACTACGAATGATACTGCAAGCCTTTGATATGCAAGGCTCCCCCGTAACTATGGAGCAGTTGATATGCTGAAGACAACGTCTGTCAAGTATCGTCTTGTATGCTAGTATCATGTATTCTTTCTCCCCCGTTGTCATTTGATCAAAATGTCATGCTCCCCTAAAATCGATGAGATGACAAAAAAAATAAGAGAGTAAAAAGTATACAGGATAATATATATAATGACAAAAGAAAATTGGCATTTAAACTTTTATTCATTTGAAAGAAAACATACAAAAGTGGATGTATAATGGAAACATCATAGTAATCTCAATGTAACTTTAATCGATATTATGCCTTTATTGACTTGATATGAATACAGAACAATAAGTGTTGAACTTAAATCATACGTTTTCAAGAGTTTAAATTATCTCGGAGTAGCTGTAGGGGCCGGATCCTAGCTAGCGGTGGTCCGAAGACACTTAAATACCATATCGCTTAGGTTATTTACACCTTGTTGACAGAGGGGCCCTTTCGGCTTATATCCAAAATTTTCAAAACTTTGAAAAATGTGATGAAAAAATGTGTAAAAATTGTTAATTGCAAATAAGCCCCCCGTAAATTCAGAAATTTGCATAAACACATGAAATGACGTAAAAATTATGGAGAAAAATATATTTAAAAATTTTTATAGTGAGGGAGCGTTGCGCGTTAGGCGCGGGTCAAATTTGAAGGGCATTGGGATTAATTTTAATATTTAAATGGAATCTACCAAGTTGGTAATCCCGAATTAAATAGAAATAAGCGTCCCGTGAATTTAATTAAATTTGGGGCACTTGGAGTCAAAATCTGGAAATGGCGCAAAAGCCAAAAATGGTGGGGGCTTGGAGTCAGTCTTGGACCCTTTTGTTGGTCCAGCTCAACGGGTTAAGTTGGTATCCCAAAATTTGGAGTAACGACATAGGAGTCCGACACCGAATTAAATATGAATTTTGGATTCGATAAATTGTGCAATTAATTTAGAGCACAACGGAATCTGACTTTTTGTGACGGAAAAGTCCAGTGCCTAATTTGGCGGGTCTAGTCAGAAGTATAATATTTGTATGGAATTTATGGGCTGAAAATGGGCTCCGAATAATTAGACAACGATAGTGCGCGCCAAGGGTTTTAATTAATTGGATTAAAATTCCAGATAAATATACTCTATTCTAAACCTCAATAATTTCTATAAAAATTTTCCTGGCCCACTCTAACTATCCACAGAATAAATTTAGGGGGGTTTACATTCTTCCCAACTTAGAAAAATTTCGTCCCCGAAATTAAAAGTAAAGCACGATAATATCTAAAAGAATTTAAAATAACTAGTAATTAAATTGCCGTACGCAAATTCGTACCTTGCTCCTCAAATAAGTACGAAAATCGCTGCCGAATAGAATCCTCGCGCTCCTAAGTAGACTCGCCTGGTGAATGGTGCTTCCATGCCACTCTGACCAGTCGAATCGTCTGTCCTCTCAAAGTCTTCTCGCTGCGATCGAGAATCTCGACCGGCTGCTCTACGTAAGACAAACTAGGCCCAACTGTAATCTCTGAATGATCAAGCACGTGGCTAGGGTCTGCGACATATCTCCTCAGCTGCGATACGTGAAATACGTCATGTACTCCCTCTAATAATGGAGGTAATGCAAGACGGTAAGCCACTTCGCCAACTCGTTCCAGAATATCAAAAGGTCCGATATACCTCGGACTCAGCTTGCCTCTGCCTCTGAATCTGATGGTACCACGAGTGGGCAATATCCTCAAAAATATGTGGTCACCCTCCTTGAACTCCAATGGCCTGCGGTGCGCATCTGTCCAGCATTTCTGTCTGTCCTGTGCTGCGCGCAGGTGGCTCTGAATCTGCTTGACCTTCTCTACTGTCTGTGTCACCAATTCTGGACCAAGTATCTGACGCTCTCCCACGTCACTCCAACAAACTAGCGGCCTACATTTCCTGTCGTACAGTGCCTCTTAAGGTGTCATCTATATGTTAGCCTGGTAACTGTTATTGTAGGAGAATTCCACCAAGTGTAGATGGTCCTTCCATGATCCTCCAAAATCAATCATGCACGCTCTCAACATATCTTCTAATATCTGTATCGTGTGCTCTGACTGTCCATCAGTCTGTGGATGATACGCAGTGCTGAACTTGAGACGAGTTCCTAAGCTCTCCTATATACTCCGCCAAAATGTGACATAAATCTGGAATCACGAGCCGATACGATGCTGCTAGGCACTCCATGTAGTCGTACTATCTGTCTCATATACATATCAGCTAGTATCTCTGTGGATTGCCCTACTCTGAAGGGCAAGAAATGGGCAGACTTGGTGAGTCTGTCTATGACAACCCAAATTGCATCCTTCCCGCTAGGGCTCTGCGGTGATCCTGTGACGATGTCCCTGTTAAAGTGTTCCCACTTCCACTCGAAAATTGGGAAACAACTGCATTAGTCCTGCAGTTCTCTATTATTCAGCCTTATCTTGCTGACATACCAAGCATCTTGCTACGAATCTCTCCATCTCTCTCTTCATCCCATGCTACCAGAAATGCTGCCTCAAAACTCGGTACATCTTCGTACCCCGGGATGAATAGATTAAATCGAGCAATGAGCCTCGGTCATCAACTCTTGGTGTAGCTCGCCTCTCGAATCATATAGGCGATCTCCATACCTCAATATTCCGTCTTCGTGAATCCTGAGTCCCGTCTACATGCCTGCCTCTGTCCTCTCTCGTAGACGTCGAAACCTCGCATCTATAGGCAATGCTTCCTTGATCTTCTCAATCAAAGTAAACTGAACCTCAAGACTGGCCATCTGTCCATCCATGCCTGGCAACACGATCTCTATCCCAAGTTCCTGGAGATCCTCTAGCAACCGTCGCTGCGTCGTCAAAAAGTATGCCATGGGCTTCCTGCTTAAGGCATCTGCTACGACATTCGCCTTGCCAGGGTGGTACTGCAACTCAATGTCATAATCGGTCATCAACTCTAGCCAACGTCTCTGCCTCATGTTGAGCTCCTTCTGCGTGTAGACGTACTTTAGGCTTTTATGATCTGTATAAATCTCAACACGCTCACCCTAAAGGTAATGTCTCCATAGCTTTAGTGCAAATATCACTGCAGCTAGCTCCAAGTCGTGCGTCGGATAGTTCTTCTCATGAACTCTCAGCTGTCTCGATGCGTAGGCTATCACCTTGCCGTGTTGCATCAGTATGCATCCCAATCTACTCCCAGACGTATCACTATACACTACAAATCCTCCTGATCCTGAAGGTAGTATCAAAATCGGTGCTGATGTCAGACGCTTCTTCAGCTCATCGAAAGCCGCCTGACACTCGTTGGTCCAGATAAACTCCTCGCCCTTATGCGTCAGTTGCGTTATAGGCGCAGCTATCCTCGAGAAGTTTTCCATGAACCTCCGATAATATCCGGCAAGTCTGAGGAAACTCCTAACCTCCGTAACTGATGTAGGGGTAGGCCACGTCTCGACTGTAACTATCTTCTCCGGGTCAACTGATAGTCCATCTCCGGTGATTATGTGTCCCAGAAACGGTATTCTATCCAAGCAGAACTCGCATTTGCTGAGTTTGGCGTACAGCCTCTCATGTCTCAGCGTCTCCAACACGATCCTGAGATGCCTCTCAGGCTCCTCCTGGCTCTTGGAATATATCAAGATGTAGTCTATAAATACCACCATGAACTTATCCAAGTACTGGTGGAAGACATTGTTCATTTGGCTCACAAATACTGCTGGCGCTTGGTTAAACCAAACGTCATGACTAAAAACTCATAGTGTCCATACTACGTCCGAAAAGTCGTCTTAGGAATGCCCTCTCTCCGTACCTAGATCTGATGATAGCTGGATCCGAGATCGATCTTCAAAATACATATGCGCCACTTAGCTGATTCAACTGTACCGTCCCATTTTTCTTCGACATAATTAAGATGGGTATTGCCCCATGGAGCAACACTAGCCCGACCGAAACCCTTGTCTAAAAGATCCTCCACGACAGACCCATAACTCAACCAACTCTATCGGTGCTAGTCTGAAGACGGAAAATTAACTGGCTCGGCTCTTGGAGTCAAGTCTATAACAACTCTATCTCTCTGTCAGGTGGCAGGCCTGGAAAATTATCTGGAATCACATCCTCAACCCTGATATAATATGGTGGTACACTGGTTCACCTCATGCGTTGTATACTCCTAAGGTAGATGGGCACCATGCTCCCAGGCTCTTTGAAGAAACTCAAACTCAGGGTAATCTGGTGGTCATAAATAATGTAATTGCGTCGACAATCTCGCGTCGTGAGGTATTGGCTCAACCAATCCATGTCTAGGATAAGGTCATAGTGTAGAGTAAACCTTAAAATAATTTCTTCCGTTCTGTTTCCAACATCAATCCTCAAAAGAAAAATTTTCTCGCCTAATGTATAATTCTCTTCTCCTCAAGATTTTCCCTAAAATTTTATTCCTCAAATTCCTTTTTTTCGTTATTTATCTCCCCAAGTCACATAGTACAATAATGGAATCACTCAAGTACATACTAGAATTCCTGAAATCAGATCATTATCTTCCAAGTGAGATCCTAAAACTTCATCTCCTCTAGTCCATAATATTATTCCTGATATTGCTATCATATACAACCACTAGTTTTCAGCATTGGGATATGCATTCCTTAGATTATTCTAGGTCTTGATCAACAATCTTTCCAGCTTCTTGTACTTCCAAGATCACTGCTATCTCGAGTACGAATAGGGTACTATTGGCTCCAATTCTTTTGCTACCCTTCCATACTAGTTCTAGGATCCAAAAGAACCTATCAGCCTACCCTACTGAGGGTAACATTCTTCTCAGAGATTATTGCACAATCATGTCTTCTGCCGTCTGAACTGCGATCTTCTTCTGGAGGAACCCATCAGGCGCAAGCGTCCGTCTTCCGAATAATAGGGGATGAGAAACAATAATAACGATATTGACGAAAATTGAGCGAATACAAATTGGAAGTCCAAGGGCGATAATCACATACAAGAGGAGTTTTAAATTCGGTTATGGATTGAGATCTTATTCACATTAATCCTAAGTTGCAGGCTCGTTCGGTACAGTAACGTAACCGAAACGAATTGCTCAGAGGACCTGCATGGGCCACCACTAAAACCATGTCACGCCCCAGTCCCAAATCTATGAGACCAGACACGTGGCAATGGCCAGCTGGTACGACTTCGCAGGGCTTTCCAATTTAATGGACCCGACGAAGTGCACTTACGCTGTCCATGGTCAAGTGATCCAAGTAATAGTCTATTTCTAATATATAACAACTAAATCTCAATCCAGGGTAAGTAATCTCAAGAAAGAACGATACGCATCATCAGTCTGCAGCCCAATAATACATCCGTTCGAATAGACCAGAAGAACAATATAGGTCTATAAACACTAGGCTATATAAGCAGAATAAAATGGAAGTACTACAAGACTGAAATAGCTGAAAATATAAATATACCTGCAATGATGTCCACACTCTACTAGATCAAGTATCCTGCAACTGCACAAACAACCTGGAAGGGAACCAGGTCCTCAGAGGGACGTAACAAGATACAAAAAAATACATGCCATAAAGTAAGTACTGAGTAAATAAAGGGGGTGTGCTAACCATCTAAGTGAATGCAATTTAAGGACAACTTGAGAGTATGGGAAAGTGTAGGCTAAACATATGCTGACGTAATTCACCAATTGTGACAACCGGCTAGTGTATGTCACATATGCCCCCTATAACACGGGCACCTGATAACGTCCATCTACGAGGAGCATGGTATCTGAAATAGTATAACGTCCAACGTTCTTTAGAGTGTGGTATCTGCAATATGAAACAAGTAACGTCCAACACTCTAGAGAACGTGGTATCTGCAATATATATACGTCCGTATCACTCCGTCGAGTGCGGTATCTGTATAGAAGGTGTGGGTGTCCCATACGCCTACTAGTCGTCCTCCCCGCCCAATGATCTAAGCATGTTGTATCCACAACACGCTTTCGCTACTACGCCGAGGCGTCGTAACTCTGGCTCATAGTTAACGTTAGAGCAAGGGTCCATCCCTACAACCAAACAAGGACAGGGATGGGACCATCGTACCACGCTAGTCTATGCTCCACCTACTAATAACTGCTAGTCTTCTAACATGCATCACTATTAGCAGTTATACCCTATCCGTCGCACGCCTACACGTACAGGTGGCCAACCACATACGCAGGACCGTGCCCTACATGAGACTCACAACACGTGTACGAGATATGTCAAGGCCTGGGAGTCATACTAATAACTCCACAACTGTAGGTGGGTCTACTAGACACTAAGTCAGACACAAGTCCTGACGTCAACGCATTCGTTGACTGCACCCGAGTTTCTCTCAGGCGCGCACAGTTATAATAGCTAAAACAATGAACAACCAACTAAAATTCAGAGATTTAAACAGTATAACAAGGCAAGGTATACTTGCCTGCGTGCGACTGCTGATGACGGGGATCGGGTACTGCGTCCAATTCCTCAGGTCCCGCAATACCTAGAGAAGAGATACAAATCTAAATCAATAATCTATTTTACAACAGACAGGTGTGCTACACATATCTACAGCTAGACGCAATCTCAGCTACACCTAACAGAGACTAAACACCAGGGGGGTTGACTACAGTTGACTTTCGGTACGATAGTCAAAACAACTAGTCCTCTATATGTTCTCTTCAATTTAATTCTCCATAATTAAATTCATAATTTCTATCATGTACCATACATCCCGATTTATTTATTTAAATGCCAAAAACTCACTTTTCCTCGAATTCATAATTTAATTTTATTCGTTATATTTCATGTCGAAGACAATCTCTAATCCACAGTCCAACTTTATCAAATACGAGATACATGCTCACTATAAATATTTAAACTTATGTCAACCTCATTAAACCCATCCTCAAGTCAATTTAATTTTCATATGCATTTCACATTAACCTCATTTGAATTAACCAAAGTATTCCTTAACACATAGTGCAAGTAAACCTACACTAACCATTTATATATATATTCAAAGACCTTCTTTCTAATGTAATTAATCCACATGTAATTTATTTATTATTTCCTTCACCCATGCATATATCCATGACACATTATTCATGTTCTTATTTAATCATCATTAGCATAACCTTATCCATGTTCTTATTTAATCATCATTAGCATACTCAATGTAACCCTATAATCACTTAGTTCAAATACTCCTCCCATTAACCATACATATCCCCATAATATATATATCACCCTAACAACATATTAACATTTTTTTCCTTATATAAACTCCTATTTAAACAATTAATATTCTAGAAATTTTATTACAAAAGAGGTGGAGAAGTAAACCTCAATGAGGCTCGCCGGAGTTGATGGTGCTCGGTGGTTGTGGTGATGAAGCTTGATGGTGAGGGAGGGTTGGCCGAATGGAAGAGGGCTGTGGACAGTCCAACGTGGCCGTGGGGATGGTGAAGGGGCTGAGGTGGTGATGGTTTGGGTGGTGAAGGTGGTGGTTTGGGTGTGGTGAAGGTGGTGATGAAGTTGGTGAAGAAGGAGGAAAGAAGAAGAAGAAGAAGAAGAAGAAGAAGAAGAAGAAGAAGAAGAAGAAAAGAAAAGGAAAGGGGAGGGAAGGTTCGGCCGAATGGGAGAGGGAGGAGAGAAAGTGAGGGAGGGGGGAGCTTTCAATGCTCTCCTAGAAATTAGGGCCGGCCTAGGGATGTGTGTGTGAGGGGAAAAGTTATATAGGAGAGTGTGTAAGAATGAGTGGTGGAGAGTGATTTGAATTAATTGAATGGATGGTTGAGATTCATTATGGATAGGGGTGGAATTCCTTCATGAGGGAATAGGTTTGGGACCCCATTTTGGGACCCTATAAATAATCATGACCAATGAGGTGTTGCCAATAATTTGTTAATTGCAAATAAGCCCCCCGTAAATTCGGAAATTTGCATAAACACATGAAATGACGTAAAAATTATGGAGAAAAATATATTTAAAAATTTTTATAGTGAGGGGGCGTTGCGCGTTAGGCGCGGGTCAAATTTGAAGGGCATTGGGATTAATTTTAATATTTAAATAGAATCTACCAAGTTGGTAATCCCGAATTAAATAGAAATAAGCGTCCCGCGAATTTAATTAAATTTGGGGCACTTGGAGTCAAAATCTGGAAATGGCACAAAAGCCAAAAATGGTGGGGGCTTGGAGTCAGTCTTGGACCCTTTTGTTGGTCCGGCTCAACGGATTAAGTTGGTATCCCAAAATTTGGAGTAACGACATAGGAGTCCGACACCGAATTAAATATGAATTTTGGATTCGATAAATTGTGCAATTAATTTAGAGCACAACGGAATCTGACTTTTTGTGACGGAAAAGTCCAGGGCCTAATTTGGCGGGTCTAGTCAGAAGTACAATATTTGTATGGAATTTATGGGCTGAAAATGGGCTCCGAATAATTAGACAACGATAGTGCGCGCCAAGGGTTTTAATTAATTGGATTAAAATTCCAGATAAATATACTCTATTCTAAACCTCAATAATTTTTATAAAAAATTTCCTGGCCCACTCTAACTATCCACAGAATAAATTTAGGAGGGTTTACAAGTGTTGTGTTCATCAAATGTAACATTGATTGATTCTTCAACAGTCAATGAGATTTTGTTAAATACTCTGAACCCTTTACTTTTGGCGACATAACCTAGAAAAATACCTTCATCGGCCTTAGAGTCAAATTTTTCTAGATTATCTTTAGTATTAAGAATAAAATATTTGCAACCAAAAACTTTAAAATAACTGATTGTGGGAATTTTACCAAACCAAATTTCCTTGGGGGTTTTCTTCGATATAGGTCGAATAAGAATCCTATCCAAAATATGGCATAAAGTACTTACAACTTTAGCCCAAAAGTATTTTGAAATGTTATACTGATTTAACACGACTCTAGCCATATCGCCAAGAGTTCTATTCTTCCACTCAACAACACCATTTTGTTGTGGAGTTCTAGGACAAGAAAATTCTTAAGAAAAATTATTTTTATTGTAAAATCACTATTTTCGAATTCGCCTCCATAATCACTTCGGATACGAGTAATCATAAAACCTTTTTCGTTTTGAACATTTTTGTAAAAAATAACAAATTTAGAAAATGCTTTATTTTTATTTGCAAGAAAATAAACCCATGTGTATCTAAAAAAATTATCAATAATAACATAAGCATAAAGCTTACCGCCAAGACTGGCGACTCTACTGGGTCCAAACAAGTCCATATGCAAGAGTTGGAGAGGTATAGAGATACTTACAAAGTTGATTGATTTAAAAGAAGATTTAGTAGCTTTATCCTTTTCACAGTCAGCACATACCATATCTTTCTTGAAAGTAATCTCTAGTAAGCCTCTTACGAATTTCTTTGTAGATAGTCTTGCAATAGTATTCATGTTTGCGTGTCCTAGACGCATATGCCATAACCAGCTGTCATCTTTGTTGGCGTATAGACACTTACCTACATTGTCAGTATCTTTTATAAAATAGAAAATATATATATTGTCTTCCCTGATCTCTTCAAAGATAACCTTACCAGTGGATCTTTCATAAATAGAATATTTATTTTTAATGAAGTTAATACCATAACCATGGTCAGCTAGATGACTGATGCTGAGTAGGTTATATTTTAATTCCGTTACTACACAGACGTCTTTTATGACAGGATAGGGAGGAACACCTATATTACTATTACCAATAATGTATCCTCTGAGGTTATTGTCGAAGGAGACATAACCTTCTTTCTTTATCGATAGCGTTGCAAATAGGTGAGCATAACCAGTCGTAAGCAACCACTATTGATAATCCACTTTCTTCTAGCATGAGAGGGTTGGTCCACCTACAAAACGAGTTATAGATGTAACCCTTGGTACCCATTTCCTTGAGGGTCCTGCTGTATTAGTTTTTGGTACCCATGCATAAACATTCATATCTACTAATTTTCTTGTTCTACAAAATCTAGATATATGTCCTTTCTTACCACAGTAGTGACATATAGCAGTGTGATTGATGTTTAGTGCAACATGATAGATATGATTGTGTGAAGCAGGTACTTGTGGTCTATGTGGATATAATGCATGATTGTTTTTTATATTTTTTTGTGGTCTTCGTGGATATCTATAATAGAATGCATGATTGTGTTTGATTCTATGTATATGATGATTGCATGAACTGTTATGCATGTAGGTAGGAGCATAACTATGAGTGTTCTTTTATCTTACTACGTGTCTCGTGTTAGGTTGGGTGGAGGTTTGTTCGACCTGTTTACCCAATTTAATCTCTAAATTTTTAGAGGGAGCATATACTTCATCATATTTAGCAGTGAGAGCATATATTCTACGTGTAGCAATAGAATACTTCTTTTCATATTCGAGTTCTTCCTTAAGTTTAGCGTTCTCTTGAGATCTCTTATCAAGACTGGCAAGTGCCTCGTGGAGGTTAAGCTTAAGTCTAGAATTCTCGTCAGAATTGTTTGAGGTATCATTTACTTCACTTAGTAGAGATATTAGTCTCTCTATTTCAGTTTGACATTCTTGAACATCTTTCTTAGCGTGCTTATACTTATTTCTAAGTTTCCTAAAATCATCAAGCAGATCACTAAAAGTATTACCTATTCATCAAAAGTAAAATCATCATAAGAGTTGTTATCTGTTACCTGATCAGCTAACGCCATGAAGCATAGGTTTGCTGCTTCTCGAGGATTCTCTTTTTCGGATTCACTAGCTTCACTTTCATGCCAAATACGAGTATTTGCATATTTCTGTGATGATGTTCTTCTGGATGAGTAATTATGGCAATTTTATTTTCTTTGGGTTGGACAATATTTTTTTATATGCTCTTGTCTTCTTACAGTTGTAGCATATAGGCTCTTCATCACTGTTGTCAGTTAGCTCCTTCTTCTTTGATTTCTCAATCTTTAGAAATTTCTTGAAGTTTCTTATGGTCAAGGCAACTTTCTTATCTTGAGACTCATTATCTTCATAATTATAGTTGGTGACCTTTTTGTGATGCGCCTTAAGAGTGATCGTCTTCTCCTTGGGAGTGGGTTCTTTAAATTCCTTGAGTTCCATCTCATAAGCATCAGCTTACCCACGAACGTCTCGAGGGTCATCGTGGTAAGATTATTCCCTTCTATGATTGTAGTGGCCTTGGGATTCCAGTTCTTGGTGAGTCCCTTGAGTACCTTGCGAATCTTCTTGTGATTGTTGTACTCCTTGCCAAGTGATAATAAAGGGTTGACGATGTCGAGGAATCTCGTGAATATTTGAGTGATCGTCTCATTTTGCTTCATCTTGAATGCTTCATACTCATGTGTTTGGTTCCTTCACTTGGGAGGTTCCTTCATGAGTGACCTCAAGAAGTTTTCATACTTCGTGCAAAGTTTCACAAGTGGAGACCCTGTTAAATTTAATTCTGTTTAGAGCATAAAATAGAACATTAATAGCTTTAGCATCAAGACTAGCTTATTTTTTTTTGGTGCATGTGTATTTATCATGAGGCTTCTCTACAAGGTTACCATCTATGACTATTCTAGGTGGCTTCTTGTATCCTTCTACTACTACAGCCCAAATATCAAAATAAAGTGACTTTAGGTAGAAGCTCATACTTGTCTTCCAGTATGTGTAGTTAGTACCATCAAATAGGGGTGGCATATTTGTGGACTGGCTTTTACCATTGTTAGTGTGGATAGACCTAACAATTGCCATAAGTCTCTTAGGATATTTAGAAAAATATCAAGAGAACTAGATCTAATACCAATTGAAGGACCGTGAGGCAACTCTAGAGGGGTGAATAGAGTACAGCAGAATAATCTACCCAATTTAAGATTATCAGAATGAAAGCAGTTGCTAACTAACAGTGTATATAGAGATAATAAAGCAAAGCACTAAAGTAGAGAGAGAAAGCAAACGCAAACACCAAGATGTATACTGGTTTTCCTCTGAAAAGGACTAGTCCAGTCCCAAGAACTCAAGCTCGGAGTTTCTCCACTATAATCACCAATAGTGAATCACAAGCTTTGATCTGAAGACTTGCCACTTCTTTAAACCATGAGTTTTGATCCGAAGTCTCGCAACTTCACAGCTTAGAGAGAGAGAGAGAGTAACTGATCGAACAAAGCTCTTTATAACTCAGAAGACTTCTAGACCGAGATCGTACTTAGCACTAGGAAGGCTAGGGAGTTGCTCTTTGGGATGAAAAAGTTAAGGCTTAGAGGTTTGCTCACAATAGAATAGAAGACTTAAGAATAGTTGAGTTGGTTGAGTTAGTAAGAATGAGAATTCCAATCCTATTTATAGGTTGTAGGTAAACAAAATTTGGTCAAAATTTGGTCAGGGTTTAATTCAAATTTCTAACCGTTGGGCCAAAAAATCTGGATCTATTGAATTGGTTGATTTCATACCAAAAGGGTAACCGAGTTCGGTCCGAGTTCGGTGTTACGCCCCGATCTCCCGCAGGCAAATCGGCCGTTCCCGCTAGACGGGAATCACCCTCGCCAGCGCTCCCGCGGAATGATCGCTTGACCCATCCGGGCGTGATGCCGCACTAGCGTGAGCCACGCCCTTGCAAGGCCATGGTTCATTGGCTGGCGACAAGAGTTCTAAGCCACATAGTCGCACAGATTGTCCGAGTGCAGTGGAGTCATGAACGCATAGCGATCGGTAACAGGTTCATTGAGTCGACAAATACAGCGGAAGCATTGAAACACAAGTTGAAGTAAAGCAAGCTCTTTTATTGATATGAACATGTGTTACAGGCGGCGTATAGCCGAGATTATAAGTTGCTCAAGCCTCTCTCTGAAACAGTAAAAGCGTTCCAAGTGGCTACAACTGTGGAATGATTGTACAGGCGATGATCAGGCGATGTTCACAACATTATGTCTTGTATATGTGCTTCTATTCCGGATGCACCGTTGCAAGGCTTCAGAGGGAACTCCTGGCCTTAGCACGCACGAAGGAGGCATCTGCACCGAATGAGGTTCTCCCGCACCCTGCATACAAACTGGTGGATTATCAGTATATTGAATGCACTGGTGGGGAAGCTACTCGCCCGCTCGACAAATCCAAACACGTAATATAAGTTCCGTGCACCAACTATTAAGTTGTCTTTCTAGTTGCCTTAGGATCAGTTTTATGCAAACATAGAATAGCCTAACGTGTCGGGCAGTGCGCCATGCGATGTTTGATGAAACACGGCGAGACTTACCAACTTACCATTTCTCCTTCCCTGTCCAAGGCAAACATGATTAATTCTAGCACGGTAAGCATAAACATTCAGGAGGCATAGCATATGCAAACACGAGGGTTCTTATAACATGATCGTTCAGGTGTTAAGTTATTCATTGATGCTATGCAATGACTCGCACGCGGATAGCCGCTAAGCGAGGATGACTTATCTATATGAACATAAGTCGCTGGCATAGCCATTATGGACGGTTTACAGTCTCAAGACACAGAATGATATACAATGCAGGTGGCGAGCCCCGCTGCATAACACCTTGCCCCATAATATAAGACTGCTCATACGTCTCGTCCGGATCGGATCGGTCCCAGTGCCCCAGTGACCGTCCGCGGAACTCAACATAACATACCTTGTGCACAAGTTGTCTGCGACAATGCAGGTCAGGGTCTATCCATTTATCCATAGCTTGACATGATAATCATGAAACTTAAACTTATTTTGAACGAGCATATTGCTCCACGAACTAGGATTCTATCAGTACATAACACGATCCTCGTTCAGATGCATACTTAGCATGATTATCATTCAAGTGTGATTCGCGTTCAGTATTCATTCTTGCTTAATGCATTCCCCTGGTTCGGGGATATGCCTTGGTGACCTAACGGTCCCGGATACTTGCAGGTTTATTTGCACAGAAGGACTATTTGATAGTCTCCTGGCTAACAAGAATGCATGCACTATACAATCACGTTAAACATTCGTAAGCAGGCAAGCACGCGTTCTAAGGGACATAAGCAGACACGTTGCTCGGACCCGAAGGTAAGCCGAGAGATGAAACCGTTAGGGGACTTAGCATACGAGGGTCCGAATATAAGCAGTATTTTATTTTCCATGTTCTAGCATAGCAATACAAGTTGGGATTATTCCCTTAGCTAGGTGCGTTGGATTTATTAGCATGCAGGGGGTGATTCACCTAGCGACTAGCATAAATATTCCAGATTTTATGTGTACTGGCTAAGTAAAGACAAGTTCACCGTAGCCACCCACCTTAGCGATAATTCGCCTCGGTAGAGCGATACGCCGAGCGAGCCTCTGAAAGCCTAAGCCGGATTCCTGTAGGGACAAGTCTGGATATCCTTTGCTTCTCGTTTGAGGCAAAGCGGGTCGGGATATTTGCACTTTTGCCGTTTGAGTCAGCAGTCCGCTAGAACGGAACAGGGTGTTACATCCTACCCAACTCAGAAAAAGTCTCGTCCTCGAGACTTACTGAGGAAAAGCAGTAATCTAGGGTTGAGGCAATCCTAGACAAGTCGTTGTACTTGTTCATTTGGATATTCACTTGCACAAGCTTTGAAGTCAGCATATCGCTTAGACTGGATCGTGCACACTTTCGAAGTGCACTTCTAGCGTGAACACGTCAACCAGCTTAGTGATAGCAAAGTCTTAGCACTCAAGTTTTACCTTTTCTTAAGTCTTGATGGTGCACTAGTTCAAGGCGTCCCTCGAATAGATGCATTCAACCAAACTTAGAGTTAGTGAAAATCGAACAAGCTACTAGCGATACTCTCAAGGGTTCGTACAGGTTGGCACAAAGGCCACTCGCAGCATATAACCAGACAAGCAATCATATCAATTAAAACGCATTTTGAAAGTATTTAGACTTATTGCTGGAACATCCCATCGAGGCATTGAGAGAGAGCGTGTACATAACCCATGAACGAGCTTTCGAAACAGAGATATCGAATCGAAGTCCAAAGGCGTAGAAGCCAGGCTCTGATACCAACATGTCACGCCCCGATCTTCCGCAGGCAAATCGGCCGTTCCTACTAGACGGGAATCACCCTCGCCAGCGCTTCCACGGAACGATCGCTTGACCCATCCGGGCGTGATGCCGTACGAGCGTGAGCCACGCCCGTGCAAGGCTATGGTTCATTAGCTGGCGGCAAGAGTTCTAAGCCACAGAGTCGCACAGATTGTCCGAGTGCAGCGGAGTCATGAACGCATAGCGATCGGTAACAGGTTCACTGAGTCGACAAATACAGCGAAAGCATTAAAACACAAGTTGAAGTAAAGTAAGCTCTTTTATTGATATAAACATGTGTTACAGGCGGCGTATAGCCGAGATTACAAGTCGCTCAAGCCTCTCTCTGAAATAGTAAAAGCGTGCCAAGTGGCTACAACTGTGGAATGATTGTACAGGCGATGATCAGGCGATATTCACAACATTATGTCCTTTATATGTGCTTCTATTTCGGACGCACCGTTGCAAGGCTTCAGAGGGAACTCCTGGCCTTAGCACGCACAAAGGAGGCATACGCACCGAACGAGGTTCTTCCGCACCCTGCATACAAACTGGTGGATTATCAGTACATTGAATGCACTGGTGGGGAAGCTACTCGCCCGCTCGACAAATCCAAACACGTAATATAAGTTCCGTGCACCAACTATTAAGTTGTCTTTCTAGTTGCCTTAGGATCAGTTTTATGCAAACATAGAATAGCCTAATGTGTCGGGCAGTATGCCGTGCGATGTTTAAGGAAACACGACGAGACTTACCAACTTACCATTTCTCCTTCCCTGTCCAAGGCAAACATGATTAATTCTAGCACGGTAATCATAAAAATTCAGGAGGCATAGCATATGCAAACACGAGGGTTCTTATAACATAATCGTTCAGGTGTTAAGTTATTCATTGATGCTATGCAATGACTCGCACGCGGATAGCCGCTAAGCGAGGATGACTTATCTATATGAACATAAGTCGCTGGCGTAGCCATTATGGACGGTTCACAGTCTCAAGACACAGAATGATATGCAACGCAGGTGGCGAGCCCCGCTGCATAACACCTTGCCCCATAACATACGACTCCTCATACGTCCCGTCCGGATCGGATCGGTCCCAGTGTCCCAGTGACCGTCCGCGGAACTCAACATAACATACCTTGTGCACAAGTTGTCCGCGACAATGCAGGTTAGGGTCTATCCATTTATCCATAGCTTGACATGATAATCATGAAACTTAAACTTATTCTGAACGAGCATATTGCTCCACGAGCTGGGATTCCATCAGTACATAACACGATCCTCGTTCAGATGCATACTTAGCATGATTATCATTCAAGTGTGATTCACGTTCAGTATTCATTCTTGCTTAATGCATTCCCCTGGTTCGGGGATATGCCTTGGTGACCTAACGGTCCCGGATACTTGCAGGTTCATTTGCACAGAAGGACTATTTGATAGTCTCCTGGCTAACATGAATGCATGCACTATACAATCATGTTAAACATTCGTAAGCAGGCAAGCACGCGTTCTAAGGGACTTAAGCAGACACGTTGCTCGGACCCGAAGGTAAGCCGAGAGATGAAACCGTTAGGGGACTTAGCATGCGAGGGTCCGAATATAAGCAGTATTTTATTTTTTATGTTCTAGCATAGCAATACAAGTTGGGATTATTCTCTTAGCTAGGTGCGTTGGATTTATTAGCATACAGGGGGTGATTCACCTAGTGACTAGCATGAATATTCCAGATTTTATGTGTGCTGGCTAAGCAAAGACAAGTTCACCGTAGCCACCCACCTTAGCGATGATTCACCTCGGTAGAGCGATACGCCGAGCGAGCCTCTGAAAGCCTAAGCCGGATTCCTGTAGGGACAAGTATGGATATCCTTTGCTTCTCGTTTGAGGCAAAGCGGGTCGGGACATTTGCACTTTCGCCGTTTGAGTCGGCAGTCCGCTATAACGGAACGGGGTGTTACATTCGGCACGAGTTTGGTCCGAGTTTGGTCTCCTAGTATGGTAGACTTTATAAATGAATGTGGCCTGATTTGGTAGATATGTTATTTAGTTTATTTGAGTGGACTAGGTATCTGGTTTATAGGTTCTTGGTTTTGCCAGTATGACTCAGCGTATATCAGTCCTAGACTCAAATAAATAAAAGATTATATTTGGATAGATGCAATAAAGACGACATGTAATAGCAGTATTGAGGCTTCATATGCGACATATCAATGCATGGTTTAGTTAACTATCAAAATCAAGTTGACTGAGACCGGATGGACCAACAGAAAGAATTAGGACTGTGCCTGTATGTTGTGCACAGCAATATGTAGTCTGGTTGTGATTGCTCATATAGTAGTGGGGAGAAGGTTTCTGTCTGCACAGAGCACAGCAGCAAGTAGTGAAGGTATGCGCAGATTTTAGTGTGATGGCTCATGCTAGAGTCTGAAAGTGTAGAGGACTGCCTGCACTGGTGTATTTTAGTCCAGAGCTGGGTAGCAGCAGACCTGAGCACTCATGTGCACAGGTTGAAGGGGGCTCAGGCATATGTAGTAGATAAAATGGTTACAACAACAGATTAGTGGCAGCAACAAGACTAGACATTTGTTGGTGTCAGGTTTAGTTAGGCTTGGTAGAATTGATATGCAGTGTATCAGTGAGGAGAGCTTGAGCATATCAGATATCTGAGAATGCAGTAGCAGCAGTTGTTTGTGGTATTAAATGAAAGAATGAAAATGTATTCAGGATAGGGTTTATACGAGACCCGCCTTCTTTGATTTACAAACAAACTTGTATAATTTGATCCTATACGAGGATATGGGAGTATAATTTATTTAATCTGGATAAATATTGCTATAGGTGTCTGATTGCAGTCGATCACTTTAGCCCTTGGACCACACGATGTTGAAGAAGTGCCGTAGAAGACAGGAAGCAGCTTCGAAGGTTGCAGAAGAGGGTGGATGCACGATGCCAAAGTCGTCGATCCCTACTCTTTGCCTGAGCTCAAAATTCTTCTCTCTCTCTCTCTCTCTCTCTCTCTCTCTCTTGACCTTGGATCTGATATTGGTTTCTTGACCAATTTTTCGACCTTCCAATTTGTCGACCCTGTTCCTCATTGATAGAGGTCTCTATTTATAGAGTTTTAGTGACAGAAACCACTTCATCGGTGTAGAAACCAAGGAGTGAAAAGTACAGCACCCTTTTACACAACGGTTAAAGTAACCAATGCCTGCGTATAGATGATCCTTTGAATGAGCGTGTGACGCGGGTCCAACTAAGGGACAAAACGCGTATAATCGCTACGAAGATCACGGCGTAGAAGCCACGTAGGTAGGTATCTATTATGTAGAAGAGGTTGGCATAGAAGCCAAATGTCTGTCACCATGGCATAGAAGCCAAATAGTTATCAAACTGGCATAGAAGCCGAATCGGCGTAGAAGCCGAATAGGCTTAGAAGTCGAGTGGTCATAGAGGCCGAGCAGGCGTAGAAGCCGAGTGGTCATAGAGGCCGAGCAGGCGTAAAAGCCGAGTGGTCATAGAGACCGAGTAGGCGTAGGAGCTGGATGGGCGTAGAAGCCGCTGCGTACCGTGCCAGAGTGCTGATGGGGACGTCTTAGCCAAAATTACGGCTCTTGAAGATATAATCAAATCTTTTGCATTAAATGCCAAGATTTGCCACCATCCTGTGCATTAAATATGGAGGCATATCTTTGAAGGTCTGCAACCCCTTCTGCGCATCAGTCGCAGAGACGTGCCTTGAGAAACTATCATCGCTCTGTGCATTAGACGTAGAGACGTGCCTCTACCCCGTACGGAGTACAGCTTTTGATGTGGTAGGCGGTTTGTCTACTGCAGAAAGTAAACAGCTCGTGTCTGCCTGTGTAAAATAAGGCAGCGTATCCCTTCGTGCTTGTAAAAGCAGTTTACGCAAAGGGGATGGCGGTATTTGACAGCCTGGGTTACAGTGCTGTGCCATCATTATAGCCGTCGTCTGGGTAGTCGAGCCGTATCCCTTTGTCAGAAGTCCAGACGTCAGGTTCATTGCAGGATCTTTATTGCAGGGTCTGACAGGTTTACTTCGGAGAATACGAAGCGTCTCTTGTACACCTCAATGTTGCGTCTGAAAGAGGATGAGTTTTACGCCCTGGAGGCGATGAAGCACCCTGTTTACGCTGAAGCGGCTTGGACGTACTGCCTTACGCGGATGGTCCTTTGAGCTTTCATATTTTATGCTGCGTTTTAGCGGAAAGAGCTCTGTTGCACGCTTGATGGCTCTGAAGGCCTCTGCTTACGCTGCTCTGCACCAATATGCCGCGTATAGTCATCCGGCGTATTTTTCTTGCTTCTACAAGACCCCCTTCAAAGCTTTCAAATTCCTCGGAATTTGGAACGCTTTGAATAAAGCATGAACCGCTCCTCGTGACTCGAAACGTTTCTAAATGGAGCGTTGAAACGGTCGATGTTGACTTTATAGCAGATTTATTGGGGACCGGTGTGACCTCTTTCGCCTATAAAAAGGCTAGGGGAGTTAACATGTTCTCCCCACATTTCCATCACCACGCAGAGATAATCGCCGGAGTTCGTCGGTTCGATCTGAGGAAGAAGGAGATCATGTTCTTCCAGCGTGTAAGGAGCCGAAAAAGACGGCGTCTTCGAGCAAGTGTCTACTGCAACGATGGATCATGGAAGGATATCTTAGCCTCCCTTGCTCGGGATAATCAACAAATTTATATGGCTGTTCTTCGGAAGAGGGGAAGGGTCGTATTTGACCATATGGCTTGCAAGTGGCGCCTTCTCCCGTTACCTCCGGGGGTGAGAGCAGCTACTAGCTCTGACCTCGGGCATTGAGTTGGGTGAAATATCTTAACTCAATCTGTCATGGCGCACGGAGCATGGGATCTGCATAATTTATGCAAGCCCCAACTCTGTATTCTCCCGCCGTTGATCATTGCCATATCAGTCAGTTTGTTGGAACTGACTGACTGTTGGAGAAGATGGATGAAGAATTGCGCCCACGTGAGAATCTGGTAGAACAGATTCTGGGGCGGCCTTCCAATGAAGACGAGGAAATCCTTTGTAGACGAGATTTCCCTCATATGTAACCATGAAAAATGAAGAAAAACCCCTTGTAGACAGGATTTTCCTCATATGTAATCATGATTTTGATTTTAATAAAATCATCTTTCTTCTCCGTATATGATCGTCTTGCCATACATTGCTGTGAAGTCTGAATATGTGTAGCTTTGACACGTCTGATTCTTTACGCCGACTCTGTATAGAAAGAGTGCTAGGTCCAGTCTTTTGCGTATAGCGAATAGTCCATAGAATGCTGTTGAGCATTTTGAACATTTAGAACTGTCATGTTGCTAGGACTGAGGAACCGCGTAGAGCTCTGAACTGTTATTTTTACTTCTGTGTAAACAGAATTCTTGTTTCAGACTTCATCTTCAAGAATGACTTCTCAAAAAATCCCTTCGAACAGGGTCGAGAAATGGCTGTCGAGCTGAGTTTGCCATCTTGATAGACGAGATATTCAGACTGGAGCCTGGATGAACCTCCAATTGACCCAAGAAGAGTAATTTCTCAATGTTTGAACTCTGTATGCTTCGGGTACTTGGGATATTTTGAGGTCAAAAAGGAGTATCTTCTTTGTGAACTCCTGTAATCGACCGTCTTGAGAACTGTTCGGACATGCGGAAAGTCAGAGATCCGTAGTGTAGATGAGCTGAGAATCCTGAGTTCGTAGTCTATTGAGCGTAGAAAGCCACCGAGCGTGATATCGCAGATTCGGAGCTGCTGAGCGTGAAGTCGTAGGTTTGTAGCCTCTCGAACGTAAAAGCTACCGAGCACAAAGGCATCCGGGCATAAAACCATAGACTGATAGCTTGCGAGCGTAAAACTGTAGATCTGTTGCTGTCGAGCGTAGAAAGCTCCTTAGCGTAGAACTGTAGATTTGTAGCCTGTGAAAAAGAAATCTTTTGAGCGTAAGGTTGCGGATCTATTGCCTTCGAGCATAAACTAAACGCCATCGAGCGTGAGATCGTCGATTTGGTATCTGCTGAGCGTAAAGTCGTAGGTTTGTAGTCTCTCGAGCATAAAAGCTACCGAGCATAAATGCATCCGGGCATAAAACCATAGACTTGTAGCTTGCGAGCGTAAAACCATAGATCTGTTGCTGTCGAGCGTAGAAAGCTCTTTAGCATAGGAACCGCTGACCTGCTTTTGCACGAAAAACTCTTCGAATTTGCTAACTGTCCGTCTTTCGAGAGTAGTGGGCTGACGTAGTACCTAATCATAACCAAATATTTAATTTATGAGATTTGGTTGGGGTTTCGAGGAGCCCGTCTGAGGATTCGAGGAGTCGACCCAAACTCTATATATATCCCAAACTTTTGAGAGAAAAACTTTTTATCCGTCTTCTGTGAAAGAGAGCCTTCACTTGTTTGAGTTTTTCCCCTCGTTCTTTCTCCGTACACTCCGAGTTTTCAGAAATGGCGCTGAAACAAACCTCCTCCACCAAGGAAAAGAGTACAGGCTCTTCTTCTCGTTCCTCTGCCCCAGCGAGAGAGTCTTCGGTCGGGCAAGGTGAACTTCCTTCTGAGCGAAGCATCCTGCCGACGAGTAGCGCACCCGGCCTTAGAGGTATAGCCTTTGGGATGATAAAGAACGACGAAAAACCCTTCGCACACGTTGAACGTGACCGCGCTAGGTCGTCTCCTGTGCTGATAGCCTCTTTGAGGAAGATGACGCACGTAGATATTTTTATCTTTTACGCCCACATTTCTAATGTGCCAGCGTAAAAACTCCATATTTTCGCAGTTTTGAGCGTAAAAGCTCTGACTGATGAAAACTTGGTATATACTATAAAATTTTAGTTTTACGCTTTGGATGGGACCTCCGACGTAATAACTAGAATTTTGGCAGTCTGGCGTAAAGCACGGACTGTATACCGCCAATTACGCTTCAAGATGTGACTTCCGGCGTAAAATGACCAAATTTTGTACAGTCTTGGCGTAAAGCACAAACTGTCGTTTCTTGGTCTTTATGTTGCAAGATTTGTAATAACGTGTTTTTCTTGCACTTTTGCAGTTAACTTGCATGAGTTTCCACTGGCCGAGGTGATGGATTCCGCTGCCGGGATGCTGCACTCGAACTATCTGGAGGATCTGTCGCACGTGACATTTCCTATCTCCGGACCCAAGTATCTTGAAGGAAGGGGGATCTTGATATCGTCTCAGGGCGAGCGGACATTGCTGAACATGATTAATGGAGAGCCCCTGACGTACATAGACAGGGACCAGTACATCAAGCCGGCCTTTCTCTTTGGGGACATGATAGACAAACATTCCCAGACGAAGCCTAAGAGAGAACCCTAGGTTTTCCCCACCGAGAGTGTGGTCTTGTATCTGCCCACGATGCAGAGAGATTATCCCATCTCGGCTTTCTTCCATGCGACACATTCCAGGAGGATATCGTGGACGCTGACTCCTGATCTTCACGGCAAGCCGGGGAAGATCTTTCATCTGAAAGGAGCTGACCAGGGGTCGTTTGTTAGCCGTCCTTCTGGCGTCGTGACTTTGTTCAGGGGACTGTGCCCGGGCAGCGTCCCGAGTGAAGATAGTTCAGTGATCCAGCCGGTCCAATTGCCGACTTTCTACAACGACTTTATGGTGCGAGGGGGGGTATACCCCAAGGAGAATCCTCGATGCAATGGGTGGATCACCCCAGCAAACCTCCGATGGACTTGCCTAGTTGACTGGGCTTTGAAGCATTTTCGGAGAGAGCTGGAGGTCATAGGACTGTATGCTGCCATGAGCGTGACGAGTGTTGGGTTGCCTCCCAACCCTAACCTGTTTCTGGCACTGATGGAGCGATACATTTCGCTCACCGGGACCTTCGCCACCCCCCTGGGGGAGTTGGGGTTGGCCCTCCACGAAATGGCAGTGATCTCGAGACTGCCGATGGGGGATACCCCGTATGAAGAGTATGTTCCCACCAACCGGGAGTTGGAGGACTCGGAACCTCGGGTTGTGGAGGTGTATCAGGAGCTGATGTGCCACTATTTCGCGTGCACTACTTTTTATAATGAGCCTTTTGATTTGGCTCACACCACTAAGTGGATGTCCTACCTCTTCTTCCACCGGGCCAGGGCCGTCAAGTCGGAGAAAGTTTCGGGGGGCAAGAATGAGCCCGTGAACTGTTTGGGCGTGCTCAGTGCCCAGGTCGTCGAGGATCTTATGGAGGAGGCTAAAGCTCCCGACCAGTTTCTCACTGACGGGGTAGGAAAGTATCCTGAAGGCACTAAGGCCTATAGTTACTTGAGGCACTGTCGCAGGCCTTTGTCTGAGGAAGCCAAGCTGGCTGGCTTTCTCTCCCTATGGCTGCGTCGAGTAGTGGTGCCGGGTATCGCGTCCGCGGACCGCATCCACCGGAACATCCTGTGGCCCGTCGTTCGTCTGGTGTTCGGGGCAAGACTGGGCTTGCTCCCTGCCATGGTGTGCCGTATACATGCTGGCCTGAGAGCCATGACTGACGGACTGCTCGTTGATGAAGCTCGGCGTGAAAGCTTTCTCCGGGTAGAGTTACCATACTTGTACTTGATGGGATGGTTAATTCTCCATAACCCCCGGGTGATGTCTCCTAGCCCTGGCAGTAGTTCGGGGGGTAGTTTCTTGCTGAACTACACGGACTCCCTCTGGAACGTGAACACAGTCTTAGACTGTCGGCTGGTGCTGAGCCTCGGTCATTGCTGGAAGCTTCTCTGCACTATCCCCTCTGTGCATCGCAATCAGTCGGGGATTAGGCTTGAGGATTTAGGTGGAGAGAAGACCAATCTTTCTCCGGAAGCTTTTAATTGGTTGGTCTGCATCAGACCCTCCCATTTGCTGTACAGAAGCGAAGATCATTGCTTCTTCGAGCCTTACTTGCCCAGTCGGTTTGCCAGGCAGTTTGGGTACGATCAGCTGCACGTGGGCAATGCCGTCACCAGCTTCAGGTCCAGGGGCGGACTCATTGATGGAGCCAGAGGATGGCAATATTTTATCATGGGTTGTACGGGAGCAATCTTTATCGTGCCGGTCGTCACCCTCTCTACGGAGCTGCGCATCCTCCATTCGTATGCCCAGTTCTACGTGGCGATCAATACCTTCCATCACGATTTTGATATGTGTGGGAGCTTTAAGGTGCCTTCTCCCAAGCCTGGGGGAAGAGTCAAAGTCCCCTCGGTTTCGTCTGACGAGGGTGAGGAGTCCGTCACTCCGGATGAGCCTCTGGTGTCGGTGTTGAGGTGTGAAGTGCCTCCGCCTGCGGGGGCTTTGGCAGTCTCTGGGAAGCGAAGGGCTCCTGCCTCGAAGCAGACTTCCCCTCGCAAGAGGAAGAAGAAGACGGTTAATCGTTCTCTCCGATTCCTGGCATTGAGGCTCCTAGAGAGGAACCTGCTGTCTCTCCTGTTGGGGATGTCTCTTTGATTGGAGGTTCCCCGCCTTTTGGAGAGGGACCCTCAGTTTCGGCTGGCGGTGACAGAGAACTCCCGCTTGAGGCTACCATTGTTGCCACTGCCTCCGGTAGTGGAATGAAATCGCCTGCATGGCCGAGGCAAATAGGAGAATCTTTCCCTAGACCAGCAACGGATGAAATTCATACCGCGTCCGTGAGCATGACTAGCAAGATTCCAGTTGACGAACCTCGACTGCGTCTTAGTGAAGGCTTGGTAGAGCTCCTGGCGATGTCGGTTGGCCCATTGTCATGGATTATCCTTCGGGGAATCCCAAAGCGTTAAATGACGTGATGCTTGATGAAGCTGATTACGTCAGACGCCTTTACCTTAGCAAGAGGGATCGCCTTTGCCCATTTGGAGAAGTAATCCGTGATGGCCAGTATGAACCGGTGACCTCTGGAAGAAGACGGGTGAATAGGACCAATGATATCCATACCCCATGCTTCGAAAGGCCAGGATACAACCGTAGGATGTAGATATTCAGACGGTTGATGTATGAAGTCTGCATGAACCTGACAGGCTCTGTATTGTCTTGCATAGTTGATCACGTCCGTGATCATAGTGGGCCAGTAATAGCCCATTCTCCTGATACGATCCTGTAGCTTAGGACCGGGCTGATGCGCTCCACATACGCCATCGTGAGCTTTCCGGATAATCTGCTGTGCTTCGTCGTCAGAGAGACATCTTAATAGCAGTCCGTCGTAGGTTCGTCGTAGGTCCGGCGATATAGGCATTGTGAAGATGCGTCGAAGTAGAAGTGTAATGATCGTCTTTTGACGGATACTGCTTCTTTGGGGTCCTCCGGCAAGATTCCGTATACGACAAAATCTATGAAGGGACTTCTCCAGTCTCTTCTAGGAGGATCCGTGTTCACAGCGTAGCTGCGTTCTATGTGAAAGTTGTTCTTTACGCAGAATAAATCTCTGTTAAGAAGGATTATCGAATCCTGCCTTTTTATAGGAGTGGCTAAATCCGCAGCTAGACTGGCTAGGGCATCAGCTTTCAGATTCTGAGATCGAGGTACATGCTCTAGGAAGAACCCTTTGAATGTCATGGCTATCTCGACCGTTGCTTGGTGATAGGGGATGAGGTCTGGATTCCGGACTTCATATATTCCTCTGACTTGATTGACGATAAGCAAAGAATCACCGAAAGCTTCCAGGGAGACGACCCTCAGCTCTTTAGCGACTTGGAGCCCGATTAACAGAGCGTTGTATTCTGCCACATTGTTGTAACATGGTTCGTTAAGAGAATATGCTCGGTAGATGACGAGTTGATCAGGAGTGACTAGGACGATTCTTACCCCTGAAACCACGTTTCCCTGGGGACCAGTCCTGGAGGCGCCGTCGAAGAACAGTTGCCATACGTCACTTTCCATTGCGGGTATTCCACAGGGGAATTTTTTGTGGACCTATCATTTGTTGCGCACGAGAGTGCAAATAATAGGTTTGGGGACTGCCAGAGGTAATATGGACATGGCAATTTTTGTGGACTCAACACCACTGGCGTACTTAGAGTTAAGTACGGGTGCTAAGTTGAGATGACAATCGATATCAGAGGTAATATGAACATGATAATCGATAGCTGAATTTAGGAAGGTCTGTTCAGAGGTAATATGAACATGACAAACTCCCTGGGTTGTGACTCTATCGGGGATAGAGGCATACATCTGCTCAGACGTAATATGGACATGGCAGTTTTTGTGGACTAAACACCACTGGCTTACTTAGAGTTAAGTATGGGTGCTAAGTTGAGATGATAATCGATATCAGAGGTAATATGAACATGATAATCGATAGCCGAATTTAGGAAGGTTTGTTCAGAGGTAATATGAATATGACAAACTCCCTGGGTTATGACTCTATCGGGAATAGAGGCATACATCTGCTCAGAGGTAATATGGACATGGCAGTTTTTGTGGACTCAACACCACTGGCGTACTTAGAGTTAAGTACGGGTGCTAAGTTAAGATAACAATCGATATCAGAGGTAATATGAACATGATAATCGATAGCCGAATTTAGGAAGGTTTTTTCAGAGGTAATATGAACATGACAAACTTCTGGGATGCAATTCTACCAGGGATGGAAGTGCATATCTGCTCAGAGGTAATATGGACATGGCAGTCTTTGTGGACCTAACACCACTGGCGTACTTAGAGTTAATTACGGGCGCTAAGTTGAGATGACAACCGATGTGATAATCGATAGCCAAAACCAAGAAGGTTTGTTCAGAGGTAATATGAATGTGACAAACTTTTGGGATGCAATTCTATCGGGGATGGAAGTGCATATCTGCTCAGAGGTAATATGGACATGACAGTCTTTGTGGACCTAACACCACTGGCGTACTTAGAGTTAAGTACGGGCGCTAAGTTGAGATGACAACCGATGTGATAATCGATAGCCAAAACCAAGAAGGTTTGTTCAGAGGTAATATGAACATGACAAACTTCTGGGATACAATTCTATCGGGGATGGAAGTGCATATCTGCTCAGAGGTAATATGGACATGGCAGTCTTTGTGGACCTAACACCACTGGCGTACTTAGAGTTAAGTACGGGCGCTAAGTTGAGATGACAACCGATATGATAATCGATAGCCAAAACCAAGAAGGTTTGTTCAGAGGTAATATGAACATGACAAACTTCTGGGATGCAATTCTATTGGGGATGGAAGTGCATATCTGCTCAGAGGTAATATGGACATGGCAGTCTTTGTGGACCTAACACCACTGGCGTACTTAGAGTTAAGTACGGGCGCTAAGTTGAGATGACAACCGATATGATAATCGATAGCCAAAACCAAGAAAGTTTATTCAGAGGTAATATGAACATGACAAACTTCTGGGATACAATTCTATCGGGGATGGAAGTGCATATCTGCTCAGAGGTAATATGGACATGGCAGTCTTTGTAGACCTAACACCACTGGCGTACTTAGAGTTAAGTACGGGCGCTAAGTTGAGATGATAACCGATGTGATAATCGATAGCCAAAACCAAGAAGGTTTGTTCAGAGGTAATATGAACATGACAAACTTCTGGGATGCAATTCTATCGGGGATGGAAGTGCATATCTGCTCAGAGGTAATATGGACATGGCAGTCTTTGTGGACCTAACACCACTGGCGTACTTAGAGTTAAGTACGGGCGCTAAGTTAAGATGACAACCGATGTGATAATCGATAGCCAAAACTAAGAAGGTTTGTTCAAAGGTAATATGAACATGACAAACTTTTGATCGTGACTCCTTTGGAGATGGAGGTACACGTCTGCTCAGAGGTGATATGGATATGGCAGTTTTTATGGACCTAACACCACTGGTGTACTTAGAGTTAAGTACGGGTGCTAAGTTGAGATGATGACCGATGTGATAATCGATAGCCAAAAACTCGAAGAGTTTGTTCAGACTGGCGTAAAGCTGAAGAGGTCCTCAGTCGGCCATCGGCTTCCCGCGTAATCCGGAGAGTAAGCAGATTGCTCCCTCGCTGATGTGAATGCCGAGAAGTTAAGTAGCTCGCCGCTTGCTTTCCTTTGTGGAGATCACAGCGCTCATCTGGTTCTCCATAGAGGTCAGACGTTGTCTTGCGCACGGAGCGTGATTTGTACTTCCGATTTGGCGCTGAGGCATCATTAGAAGTTTTGTCTGTACCGCGCGTAGCGGGAGACTGGTTTCTACATGTAGAGCGCAGTGGATACTTCTGGGTTAGCGCTGAGGCTTTGCCCGAAGTTTTGTCTGTACCGAGCGTAGCGGGAGACTGGTCTCTACGCGTAGAGCGCAGTGGATACTTCTGGGTTAGCGCTGAGGCTTTGCCCGAAGTTTCGTCTGTACCGCGCGTAGCGGGAGACTGAATTTTACGTGCAGGGCACGGAGGGAGCAATGCTACAACATCTTTGGTCGGAGAGGTCGGAGAGATCGAAGAGTCCACAAGAATGGTAGAGGATATCTTGGGCATCCAGACCTTGCGCAGCTTCCTGTTGTCTTGGACGGAGAGAGGGTGAGAGCTACCCCCGGTTCGAAGCATGTCTTCGTAGGCAGACTGGTCGAATTGGACGACCAGTGTCTTCTTCACGGTTCCTACAAATACCGCATCGTGTTGTGCAATTACTTCCTCATCAGAAGATAAAGATGTCCCCAACAGAGTTGCCATCTTGTTTGTGGTATTAAACGAAAGAATGAAAATGTATTCAGGATAGGGTTTATACGAGACCCGCCTTCTTTGGTTTATAAACAAACTTGTACAATTTGATCCTATACGAGGATATGGGAGTACAATTTATTTAATCTGGGTAAATATTGTTATAGATGTCTGATCTGCAGTCGATCACTTTAGCCCTTGGACCACACGATATTGAAGAAGTATCGTAGAAGACAGAAAGCAGCTTCGAAGGTTGCAGAAGAGGGTGGATGCACGATGCCAAAGTCGTCGATCCCTACTCTTTGCCTGAGCTCCGGATTCTTCTCTCTCTCTCTCTCTCTCTCTCTCTCTCTCTCTCTTGACCTTGGATCTGATATTGGTTTCTTGACCAATATTTTGACCTTCCAATTTGTCGACCCTGTTCCTCATTGATAGAGGTCTCTATTTATAGAGTTTTAGTGATAGTAACCACTCCGTCGGTGTAGAAACCGAGGAGTGGAAAGTACAGCACTCTTTTACACAACGGTTAAAGTAACCAATGCCTGCGTATAGATGATCCTTTGAATGAGCGTGTGACGCGGGTCCAACTAAGGGACAAAACGCGTATAATTGCTACGAAGATCACGGCGTAGAAACCACGTAGGTAGGTATCCATTATGTAGAAGAGGTTGGCATAGAAGCCAAATATCTGTCACCATGGCATAGAAGCCAAATAGTTATCAAACCGGCATAGAAGCCGAATCGGCGTAGAAGCCGAATAGGTGTAGAAGCCGAGTGGTCATAGAGGCCGAGCACGCATAAAAGCCGAGTGGTCATAGAGGCCGAGCAGGCGTAGAAGCCGAGTGGTCATAGAGACCGAGTAGGCGTAGGAGCTGGATGGGCGTAGAAGCCGCTGCGTACCGTGCCAGAGTGCTGATGGGGACGTCTTAGCCGGAATTACGGCTCTTGAAGATATAATTAAATCTCTTGCATTAAATGCCGAGATTTGCCACCATCCTGTGCATTAAATGTGAAGGCGTGTCTTTGAAGGTCTGCAACCCCTTCTGCACATCAGTCGCAGAGACGTGCCTTGAGAAACTGTCACCGCTCTGTGCATTAGACGTAGAGACGTGCCTCGACCCCATACGGAGTGCAGCTTTTGATGTAGCAGGCGGTTTGTCTACTGCAGAAAGTAAACAACTCGTGTCTGCCTGTGTAAAACAAGGCAGCGTATCCCTTCGTGCTTGTAAAAGCAGTTTACGCAAAGGGGATGGCGGTATTTGACAGCCTGGGTCACAGTGCTGTGCCATCATTATAGCCGTCGTCTGGGTAGTCGAGCCGTATCCCTTTGTCAGAAGTCCAGATGTCAGGTTCATTGCAGGATCTTCATTGCAGGGTCTGACAGGTTCACTTCGGAGAATATGAAGCGTCTCTTGTATACCTCAATGCTGCGTCTGAAAGAGGATGAGTTTTATGCCCTGGAGGCGATGAAGCACCCTGTTTACGCTGAAGCGGCTTGGATGTACTGCCTTACGCGGATGGTCCTTTGAGCTTTCATATTTCATGCTGCGTTTTAGCGAAAAGAGCTCAGTTGCACGCTTGATGGCTCTGAAGGCCTCTGCTTACGCTGCTCTGCACCAATATGCCGCGTATAGTCATCCGGCGTATTTTTCATGCTTCTACAGCAGTAGGTATTTGGGAATTAAGTGTCAGTTAGTTGTTTGTAATGTATATGTTAGATGCATTATCAGTTGTTAGTAGGTTAGACTTTAGTATGATGTCTATTAGTACTTAGTTCTAGGAGGTTAGTTAACAGTTTGTTGTTAGTATTATCTTTATAAGCTAGGTATCAATTATTTATGTAAAGTTAGTATATATGTGTATAAGTTAGTAACTGTTAGTATAACTCATATTGAATTAGATACTAAATAGTTAGTGTAGGTTAGTTTTAGTCAGAGTATCAAGATTTGTTAGTTATTTATGAGTTAGATATATTTATAAGGGTATGTATTAGATAGCTAGTTAGTTAAGTATTATCTTGCGATACCAAGGTAATATGAGTTGAGGTAGCACGGGGTATTGGTATCTGATACCAAATGGGTAGCTAGATATCATGTTGGCTCAAAACCAAGTTATATTATAGTGATAATATAGTATTGGAATTACTAATAGATAACTATTATATAGGTATCTTGAGTATCTTACAATACATAATAGTATCGATACTCATGTATCATACATAGCTAGTATAGCCTAGATACATAGTTTATGGACCCAATATCCTAGAGATTGACTCATATAACCTAGAAATAGCTAGTTGACCTAGTTTGACTATTTTGACTTATAAGTGGCCTAATGACCTAGAATGGACTAGTTTAACTTGTATTCATTCCAAAACCTTGTATTGATATGATATTCCATATTTAGGTCTCTAAGGCACCGTTCCGGACATCTGTGATACTGTTCACCGAATTTTTGAAAAGTATATTCTCTGAGAGTTTTCGTTTATGATATCCTCTATATTTATTGTATTTAGTATAGATATCCTTGATTTCCTGACACTTGTTTACACGAATTGGTATTTTTAGATCTTGTCATGATATATTATTCCTCGTAGTTTATGGAGTATTTCTTCTGCGAGCCCAGTTGTTCTTGTACATGTATGGACACTGATTCATGAGAAGATTAGCTCATTTCTTATGGAATCTCGTGTCATAGCGTGCCATGGTTTGATCCATTATACCAGTCGGGGGCGGAGAGTATTTAGTGTAGATATGTGATCATACCCCGCAGTTCTTGTTTTTCTTGTATAGTGTTAATCATACACCGCACGTATGATTAACCAGGCATGTGGTTCTTGAGTAGTACCCAAGCCTATCACATGTTGTCACTAGTAATCACTCACTTAGATAGTTGTATCTCTTTATATTCCATATATGATGTTCGTACCTCTTGTATGTATTTTTCATATTTTCTTATTTTAATATATTCCTGCAATGCTTTATTCATTTGGTATATGCTTTCTCTTTATTGTTACATAGTTTTT
The DNA here is from genome assembly GCA_036927795.1 of Iris macrosiphon. Taxonomy (NCBI): domain Eukaryota; kingdom Viridiplantae; phylum Streptophyta; class Magnoliopsida; order Asparagales; family Iridaceae; genus Iris; species Iris macrosiphon. The sequence goes on from JAYESA010000016.1 coordinate 88,251,253, forward strand.
ATCATTTATTAGAATTGCTGTTGGAGGTGTATTTTGCTCTTTTCCTGACTGGATATATTTTTCCCAGATGACACTGAGGAGTGGTATCCCACTCATTACGGGCCTCAGGATGTAGTTGGCTTAGAGATAGAGACTGTGGCTCAGGAGGGACTCATCCCGGTTGAGACAGACGATATTTTACCAGTAGCTTAGTAGATGGCTTATATTGTACTGGATTTGTCTCCAGCTTTTGACAGTTAGTACTTTATTATATTTAAGACTCCTCGGATATTATATTCTGTCTTGTGAGTTGATTTTGACTCTTCAGTTCTTTATATCATATTCATGCTTATAGTTCTGTGATTGAGTATTCATAGTTCATTGGTAGCATTATATATCTTGATGATCATTATTGTTAGATAGTATAGTTTATCCAAGCAGCGTTCTACCGTCGATGCTGCGGCGTAGGCTAGGCGTCGTTCACGTACTCGTGCCCCTACACCGGGTGCGGGTCATAACATATAGGGATTACCAGGTACAAGTAGGATTTTGGGGGTTAATTGTTCAGTGTCATAGTGTAGTATAGTAAAGTATCAAGGGTTGGTGAGTGGTGTTGTGAGAGTGAGAAGTTAGTGTGTCAAGGAGTGTAATGCTAGTTAGTGTTGAGTATTAGTAAAAGATTAAGTGAGATGTGAGGGCTAGTATCAAGGGTGGTGTAGTGCCCTGACCCAGAAAATTAGTGTATAGGTGTTGTGTGCACCAAGGTATTCCAGAGTGTAGGATGTTCCATGGGTTAGTTTCAGACCTAGGTTCAGTTTCAAGAAATGGTAAATGAGTGTGATGTTAATGTTGATCATCAAGTATGTGCCAAGAGTGTAGGTATCAGTTAGTTTATGGTGTATCCTTTTGTTTATGTTTAGTCTATGGGGTAATAGATATAGATTGATAATCAGTAAAGGTATTTAGGTATCCTCGAATATTCCAGGTTGAGTTGGTGAGATACTTGACAGTATCAAACTACAAGTGTCAACACTAGAATACTATAGTATAATAATTTGAGTTGAGTTAGAGTAGTGAGCTATGAGTTAATGCTAGATTAGAGTCTAATTAGGGTATAGGAGATACCTTGGTACCATGACAAAATACTAAGGTAGTGATATTAGGAATGGAGATTTATTCAAGCTACTAGATTAACTTCAAGACAAATTAGGATACCTTAGCTATATATATACTACTAATAAGTGTAGATATGGGTATTGGTATTGGTGCGAGGTATTGGTCAAGGTATTGGAGCTTACTTGGGTTATGAGAAATATTAGAGTGATATAATAGTATAGCTAAGATATTAGGGATATTAACTGTATAGAGCCTATATTGTAAGTATTAGATATATAATATAGTGTAATTAATAAGTATTAGTTAATAATAGCTAGTATACCTAATATTAGCTAGTATACCTTAGATATTAGCAAGGTATGGCTAATATGAACCTAGAATCAAGGTAATGACTAGTTTTGACCTAGAAACCTAGTTTAGCAAAATATTGACCTAGTTTGACTAGTGTGGCCTAGTCTTGACCTAAAAACCCATATTTTAGCTTTTTTAATCTTGTTTATTACTCGTATACACCAAATGACATAGAATTTTATATATAGGTCAATGTGACACCAGTTCAAACACTTTTTTAAATGTATTACTTTGGACCTCAGGCGAGTACATCTCTCTGTTAGTTTTTATTATATGATAGTATATATATCACATGTTCTAGAACTGTATATTTGATTCTGACACTATGTTATACGGACTGGTACTATATACATCCTGTCATAAGATGTTATCCCTTTATCGTATACACTGGGTACTCCTACCACATGTACTTTATCGTGTGCATCGGGTATTGTCATGATCCACACCCGGAATAAGGGCACGAGTAGTGATCAATGCCCAGCCTATACCGCAGCATTGGTGGTAGAACTTTGTCTGGGTCAACCACACTATCTAAAATAACTCATACAATATATATATGTTACCCGTCAATGTCATCTCAACTCCAAACGGATGAACAATATGGTATATGATAATGGTAAACTATACTCAATCACAAAATAAAACTAAAGGAGGATGAAAGCACGATATGGAATAAAAGAGGAAATAAGAGTCACAATACACCCATAAGTCCAAAATAATATATACATGCCATGAGTCTAGAAAGAGACTAATACAATATCCAAAAATATATATAACTAATACTCTTGAGACACTAGCACTAAGTCTTCCTTCTCTAGAGGAGAATCCTCTAATGGCTCGTCGTCCTGCATCCTGTAATACGTAGGACACTGATCCACAAGACAATCATCTGAAAAATATATCCAGTCAGGATTGGAGCAAAGTACATACCTTTGAAAGCAGTTCCAAATACATAATAGAGCATATATGACAGGTAATATAAAAGAATACAAGCTAACCATAATAGGACATGGAAATGCACTAAAGCAAATAGGTAATGAACTAGGAAATAAAGAGCAGGCAATATGGAATGACTATAAGTAATAAAATAGACAACACTAGATATTGTACCTTGGAATACGAGTTGTTATGTGATCGGCTTAGGTTGAACACTAATATAAAATGGTAACTTGATTATACGTGTGATATGTAATCATTATGTACACTAATACACTGGCTTGATCACATAACCAACTCCTACTCCCCTATCCCCAACCAATAATTATGGATCCAATTATGACACGTTACGAACACTAATATGGGCACACTGAATACAAGCAGTATGTGAACACTAAGTACACACAATACACTAAAATTAATACCCGATACACACGATAAAATACATGTGAAGGATTACCCGCTGAACACGGTAGGGGATAACATCTCTTGACAGGATCCATATAGTACCAGTCTGTGTAACCACTGTGTTAGAATCAAGTATACAGTTCTAGAACATGCGATATATACACTATCATAAAATAAAAACTAACAGAGATATGTACTCGCCTCTGGTCAGGAGAAAATGATGTAACTCGGTGTCTGAGCTGGTATCACACAATCCTAGATAGAAAATATCATGTCAAATGGTGTAATGAGTAATAAAATGATAAATGAGCTAAACATGACATTTTAGGTCAATACTAGGTTATTTTAGCTATACTAGGTCCACACTAAGGTTTTAGGCTCATATTGGTCATTAACTAGCTAATACTAGCTATCTTAGTTATAATAAGTCATTAACTAAATTCTAAGTCGATACTAACTAGTATAAGACTATAGTGTTAAATATATTATCTAGTATTTTAGCTAATATCTACTAGCCACTCACTAATGTATATATAATCTAACTTACCATCTATATTACTAAGTAATAAATGACTATTGATACCTTAACTCAACTTTAACCATCTATATAGACTAACTAACAACCAAGTAATACACTAACTGATACTAAGGAATAACCAACTGACATCTAACTAACTGGTACAAGCTAATGTCACTGATAACTAATTCTAATTGGTAACTAATTCTAACTGAACTAACTAATTCTAACTCAGCTTACTATCAAATTTACTCATACTGATATCCCAATAGTTATATATTACCAACTTTACCTAATCTCACTAATGTTTCACCTATACATCAACCTCACTCAATTACCTTAGTTAGGTCATACATACTTATAAGCATTTAATATCACTATCACTGATACTCTAAAAAATATAAGGATACACTAAGTATCAGTATTGCTCACTCTAATTTCCATCCTAATAACAGTGTCAGTATCACCAAGGCTTGATATCAAATAATACCAACCTTACCTGGTTAGTGCATCAAAATACTGCAACCAACTGGCCTGCACAAGCAGATACTCTAACAATCTACTCATTCTCCTTACTGCCTTCACTAATTGAATGAACACACACCTGCACTTTGTTGTTTTAATCAACTAAACACAAACCTCATACACTGCCCTAACACATAAACCTACTAATACCACTACCTACTGTTACTCAATAACCCAAGCTTAACTCTACTACATACCTTTACTTCTCCACACGCACACACACACTACACACTACATACATATACACTGAAACAAGTGGTATACCCTTCATTGCTATACCAAAACCACTCACACATATCACATATATACATACACAGACATACACATATACACACCCTCTTATCTATACAAACACTAACACCAACAATCAATACCCGATCTACACTCCAACTAAAACACAGATACCAAGCCACATACACTATACTATACCTTCCCTCTCCTTAATGTGTGATACACATAGTGTATCACACCAATCAATACTTAAACTCGACTCCACCTACATCAGATCGCCAATACTTGACCCTCTCAAGGACCACTGCTACTTCTACTGCTGTGTTCTCCTACAGCAGCTACTTCCCACTGCAGTCTCAGTTGTACAGCAACTAAGGTTGCTGCCAATTTGCCTAACCCGATCACTATAAAACCCCCAACTTTCTACTGTTTCTATTACTCTTTGAATTGTGCCCGAGCTTCTAACTTTCCTTGCTAAAGTAGATAGCAACAGCTGCTATAATCCCCTGCAGTGCACTAGAGTGCACTGCCTGCACTCCATGTCCGAGCACTTCTTCTCACATGCTCACAATATTTCACTTACCAACACTCCTCACAACTGTCACACACCAAATATCTATATATAAGACACACACAAATATATATAATTATATATAATTAATAATAGATATATATACAATGTATCATATACATATATATAGTAAACATATACACTATGAGCATGTAGACAAACACTTAGCATGCTATAGCATGACACTCTATTATACACACCCAATAAAGATGCCAAAACCTAATTTCTCCATGATAACCATTTCTACATATCACATATATAATATAATAGCTATTGCAACTTGCTACAATGAGAATTAAGGATTAATTGAACAAAATACCCAAATTAGAGCTCTGTATCACATTGTATCGTAAAATACCGTGATACGGCCTACACGTATCCATTTGTGGACACATACCTAGTCCTATAACCCTAATCTAAGTCTAATATAACTAAATTAGCGTCATGACACACACTTGATGTGTCAATCTCGTAATTCCCCCAAAATATATACAAAATATTATGTATGAAACATAATACACCACCAATTAGCCTATAAAATTGTTTTTATAGGTAGCCATATGCCATTGGGTTATTCCTAATGGTCAAATGCATGATTTGGGAGCTAGAATGAAGAGGAATTCAGAATTTACCAATTGGGAGATGGATTTTCAATAAAAATATAATTGGACACAATTCGAACACGATCTCTCCACTAATGCTCCTCCTTCTTGTGCTCCTTACTTCTCCAAGCTCGCTCTTCTAATGGTGAAAGTGAGAGGGAATGGAAATGAATTAAGAGAGAAATTGATATAGAAATGAGATAATTGGGGATCTATGAATTGGGGATCTCAAAATGAAGGAGTAAATAAAGAGGGGAGAGAGAGAAGAGCTCCTTATAGGGGTCGACCACTTCCTCCTTCTCCAAGCTACCTTGCATTGTCCAATTTTTCCCCTAATGATTCATTAAGAAGAATAATTAATGAGAGCTAAAATGGAGATTCTTTACACTAATATAAATTAGTCTAATATTCCTAATTAATTAAAGAAAATTAGTCTATTGGGCCTAGTCCAAGTTAGGATCACTAGTTGTCATGACAACTCTAATTGGGTTCACAAGTGTCAAGTCTAATTAACTAAACTAGCCTACTAATTATAAATAAATAATACAAAGCAAAAAATAATTATATAGCGTACTAAATAATATTTAATTCCTAAAAATAAAATAACTAGGCCAAATTGCTAAATTACCCCTACTTGGAAAAGTGAGGGTGACAATCCTACCCACCTTAGAAAAATTGTGTCCTCAAAATTTAAGGAAGAAACTATCTACAAAAAGAAATCACAACAAGCAAGAAAGAATTTTATCTCACGGCTAAAACAGATAAGGTTATCGCTCGTGCATCTCGGCCACTCGCTCCCATGTAGACTCGCCTGACGAGTGATGCCTCTACGTGACGCGTACCAAATGAATCTTCTAGTTCCGCAGCACCTTCTCCCTGTGATCCAGATTCTCCATGGGCTGCTCTGGGCAGCTGAGAGTAGGACCAATCTCGACCTCTGAGTGATCCAATACATGGCTAGGATCTGCCACGTACCATCTCAGTTGTAACACGTGGAATACGTTATACACTCCCTATAATGCCGGTGGCAAGTCTAGTCTGTAGGCCACTGCACCGACCCTCTCAAGAACACCGAAGGGTCTGATGTACCGTGGACTAAGCTTCCCACCTCCACCAAAGTGAATCGTGTCCCGTGTCGGAGAAATCCTCAAGAATACTAGATCGCCAACCTAGAACAAAATACATCCTTAGCACTCTATCTAAACTAAGGAAAATACGAGAAACACAAACAAAATATATACCTCAAACTCCAACAGTCTCCGGTAGCTATCGGCCTAATGTCGTTGTCTGTCCTGTGCCACTCGAAGTCTATCTCTAATAAGCTTTACCTTCTCAGCTGCATCCACGACCATCTCTGGTCCCAATAAAGCTCTCTCACCAACATCATCCCAAGATAATGGAGTACAGCATCTCCATCCATACAATGCCTCAAATGGTGACATCTCGGTACTGGCCTGGTAACTGTTATTATAAGCAAACTCTACCAAGTGAAGGTGATCCTCACAAGAGCCCCCAAAGTCCAAAATACAAGTGCATAGTATATCCTCGAGAGTCTAGATAGTCCTCTCCGACTTCCCGTCAGTCTGGGAGGGATATGCGGTACTAAACTAAAGCTGGTGCCCAAGCAAGCCTGCAAACTCCTCCAAAAGTGGGATATGAAGTGACTATCATGATCTGAGACGATGCTCATAGTAACTCTATGCAATCAGACTATTTGTCGCACATACATCTCTGCGAGCTTCTCCGTAGACATACCAACTTTGAATGGCAAAAAGTGGACCGATTTGGTTAACCTGTCTACGATGTCCCAAATCGCATTTTTGCCTCCTGGAGAACGCAAAAGCCCCAAAACAAAGTCCATCATCACATGCTCCCACTTCCACTCTGGAATGGGTAAAGGATGAAGCAATCCACCTGGCCTTTGTCTCTCTGTCTTTACCTGCCGGCATACCAAGCATCTGGATACGAAGCTCGCCACCTCCCGCTTCATACAAAACAACCAAACATGCTCTCTCATGTCTCTATACATCTTTTTGGCACCTGGATGCATAGAGTTCTGAGATAGATGCACCTCCTGAAGAACCTTATCGCGCAATGCTCCACTCGGCACACACAATCTGGTACTGTGTTGTAATAATACATCCTCTACAATACTAACGTCATATGCCAATCCCATCCGGACCTGCGCTCGGATGCTCCTCAGAGACTCATCCTCAAACTGTGCGGCTCTGATCTGATCTATCAACTCTGACTGTACCTAGAGTCCCCACATCTGGGCCACAACTCTAGGAACTAGCACCTCAATACCCAAGCTATCAAGATCGACCAATAAATGTTTGTCCGTCGTCAAGTACATAGCCGCTGGATACTTGCTCAAGGCATCAGCGACTACGTTGTCCTTTCCTAGATGATACTGTAAAGAAATGTCGAAGTCCTTCATCAACTCCAACCATCGCCACTGTCTCAGGTTTAGCTCTTTCTGTGTAAACACATATTTCAAGCTCTTATGGTCTGTGAAGATCTCTACTCGCTCTCCATACAAGTAGTTCTTCCACAGCTTAAGAGCAAAAATAACTGCTGCCAACTCCAAGTCATGGGTAGGGTAATTTTTCTCATGAAGGCGTAATTGCCTGGAAGCATAGGCAATCACCTTTCCATTCTGCTGCAACAAACAACCCAAACCCTTATCCGAAGCATCGCTATATATAGAAAATTCTCATGTCCCCGATGGCAACGTCAACGCTGGAGCTATAGTCAACCTCTTCTTCAGCTCCTCAAAAGCAGCATGACACTCCTCAGTCCAGATGAACTCCATGTCCTTTCTGGTTAACCTAGTTATCGGCTCTTCAATCTTGAAATCTTGAAACAAATCTCTGATAATAGCCTGCCAATCCAAAAATGCTTCTGATCTCTAGGTAGTATTTTATTATGACAATCTCCAATAATAGCCATAGATGGGTTCCTAGATGCTTATTATGACAATCTTTGATGATTAGTTAGAGGAGTTGTATCCCACTTTCTACGGGCCACAGGATGGTGAGCCGTCTGAGGTAGCACCCATAGAGCATGAGGATTTAGTGCAAACTATCGAGGAGACTTAGCTATTCCTATATTGTACTAGATATATATCTAGCTTAGACATTTTGGCATATTATATTATATTTGAGACTATTGTGTTGTGACTAGACTATTAGAATTGGTTGGATTATATTTGTGACTTTGTGACTCTATTCTTCTATTTCATATCGTGTCATTACCTTCCTCTAATTTTATTGTGATTGAGTATTGATTATCATATTGTCCTTCATTTGGAGTTGAGATAGTATGACAGATACATTATATATTGTGTGAGATATTTAGATAGTATTGTTGACCTAGACAGTGTTATACCGTCGATGCTGCGACATAGGCTCGGCGTTGTTCACATACTCATGCCCTCACACCGGGTGCATGTCATGACATCATCTTTATTATTCAACCTTGTTATTATTGAATTATGTTTCATCACCCTTACTAGCTCAGGCTAGAGATATCCCTAGTTTCTCTAGTTCAGTTCCTTATAGAGCTTTACCTACATTAGTTCCTGAGGTCCCTTTGGAAGTATAGTAGTTTGGTAACTTGTAGATAGGTTGTGTCATGATTGAGCATCAATGTTGATTGTTGGAAGTATAGCTTGTGGGTTTATGAGTGGTTCCTAGTTGGGTAGGTAAGCATTAAGTATCAGTATATAAGCCCAGAAGTAACTCATAGTGTAGTACCATTGTAACAATAGTTCCAAGATAGGTGTCAGAGTATAGTTAGTAGTTGGTATCCTAGAGTATTAAGCATGTATATTTATGGAGTTAGTGTATGTGTACCAAGGATCCTAGAGTGAGCAAGTGATCAGAGTGTATCAAGACTAGGATGAGTGATATGTGATATGTAGAGTGTGTCGGTTTAGTATCAGTGAATATTATTATGCTTAATAGTATCGGCTAGGTTTACCATTGTAGTATGAAAATAGGGTGTATAAGGGAGTATCATGAGAGTAGGAGTACAGGTGTTCAATGCAGTGAGAGAGGTATCCAGCTAGGCCACCTGTAGCACATCAAATTATCCTATACAAGTAGAGGGAGATGCCCCAACAGGGCAGGGATTTTGCGGTGATGGTCGAGGAAACCGATGCTACATGTGTTGGATTAGCAGGTTCTGTTCTTTTCTTTCCTATCTTTTCATCTATGGATCTGCTTGATTCCTTAGTACCTTACAGTTTATATTAGTAATTTTGTGATATAGTATAGTTAGCAGTAAACCCCTGATAGAACTGTAATATCATGACAAGTAGAGACCATAACCATGAATGTTTGATAGTAATAAATAATTTCTTTTTCCAGAGAATTGTATATTTGATGTTAGATAATACTTTCTTAGACCATACCTAGATGGGGGTTTTTGACCATAGCGAGGATTATGATGAATATGTTATGACCAGTTATAAAAGAGAAGATAAGATGTTTGATGGATACCCTATCTTTTGACCCAAGAGATACTTTTTCATTTTATGCCTACTTCCATCTTAAATTTCGAGGACAAAATTTTTTAAGGGGGGTAGGATTGTAACCACCACTTTTTACCTCAAGGATAGTTTGGTAATTTTATAAGTTCTTAATTATATTGTATCATATTGTTTAGCTTAGAATTAATTTATGTTGCCTAGAATTATTTAGTGTTAGTTAGGATACTAGCTAATTAGAATTTATTAAGTGTTAGAAAGTGTTAATTATTGTTAGTCATGACTCTAGTTAATTAGAATTAATTAGTTAGTGACATGGATAGAATATTCTTTCTATTGATTAGTTAGGTGCTTTTTTCATTAATTAGATTCCCTTCATGACAAATAGAGAGGGAAAAACTTGACATTTTATCGTCAACCCAAACCCTACTATAAGAGACATGCTCTAATTAGGGTTAGTTCATCCCTTCATTTATATCATTTGCCTCTATCTTCCCTAAAATCCTAAATCCCCAAACTCATTCAATTTCTACCAATTTTCCCAACCAAATTTACTCATTCCCTTTCATTTCAATTTTCATGGAGGCCTGAAAGCTTTGGAGTGCAAGAGGACCCATTGGAGAGGAGCTAGCTTGGAGGGTTTATGTACACAACCTTATATCGTGTCCATTGGAGGAGTTTCATTGGGATTCAAACTCCCAATTGTCACTACCACATATCCATATAAGGGCATTTGTGTAATTTCACTATTTTAAATAATTATGTATTTAATTAATTTGCTGAGTTTTATAACTATTTAAATATTATTAGTAATGTTTAGTTTTAGGTCAAACCCTAATTGGTAAACCTAATTCTAGAAAACCCTAGAATTCTATTTTAGGTTTGGACCTCCAACCCTAGACTGACTAAACCCTAGTTAATTAGGTTCTACATGACCTAACATAGGGGGTTTAACCTAAACTATTCATTTGAAACCCTAGCTAGGTTTAATATAAAAGGGAACCCTCTCTTTTTTTATGTAGAAAGAAGAAACCCTAGCCTCCACAAGAGAAAGCCATCTCCCCACTCCAGAATTCGAAATCTAGCCCTAGGGATCCCATTCTCCTCCTCCAAAGCAAAAAAAGCAAGAAACTTGGGTCAAAAAGCCTTGGGGAAGAAGAACTTCCATTGGAGAAACCATCTCTGCAGGTAAAACCCTAATATTTATTCTTTTATTTCTATTTTTCTGATGATTAATGCCATTAGGAAACCACCCTGAGATTTAGATTTTGATTTTAGGATTTTGATTAGGTTTTAGGTGTCCCAACATTTGTTTTCCCCAATTTTCGTGAACCCTAACCCTAGGTGGTTGCTTATAGACCGATTTCACCCTCCTACGTGTAGCTTAGATTTCGTTTTAGGGTTTTGTTTGGGTTTCTCATGTGTTCTTATGTAAATTCATTTTTTGCACTTCTTGTGCTTGATGATATGATTAGTAGGGTGTTTAGCTTTTAGATCTATTCGAATCTTGATAGGTTGATGTATATATATATATGCATATGTGTAGATATGTTATTGTTTTGTTTTTACTGTGCAGTCGGGCTTTTGATGAGTGTGTGTGGCACTGTGTTTCAGTGCATCTGGTATCAGAGGAAAGGAAGTAAATTCTGTGTAGGTGTTTATGTGTGTAGTTCTGTGTCTCAGTATATGTGTCTATGTATATGCCTGTGTTGGAGGTATTTAATTCCAGTTTGTGTGTGTCCCTGTTTTTGAGAATGAATCCCTGTGTGTAGTATGTGTGGGTGTGTTCAGTGAGTGATGTTGTGTGCATATTGTTAGCTTAGGTGTGCTGTGCAGTGTCTCCCTGATACTGTGTCCCAATGGCTGTGTATCAGTATTTCAGTGTGGAGGGAAGGTTTTGCTTCAGTGAGGTAATTGGGTATCAGAATTTAGTAGTGTATCAGCAGTTGGGGGGTTTTAGTTAGGGTTCCTATGTGTCTCTGTTTCCCCAACTGTATATAAATTAGTGTCTAGTGTGTGTATTAATTATGTAGGTGTGAGAGTGTATTACCTGGGGTGATGTATCAGTTAGGTGAGAACCATAACTGTGTGTTTATATAACTAGTGTTTGTGTATTCAGGAACTTGTGTATGACCCTGTGCAGAATGTATCAGTGACTGTGTGTATGTGAATGATGTGTAAATGTCTGAGTTCAGGGAGTGCAAGTGCCTAGTGCCTATGTACCCAGATCAGGAAAATGTACATGTGTGCAGTGAATTTGGGGTTGTGTGTTTAAGTGTGAAGTCTGAGAATTGTGAGAAGCTCAGTTCAGGGTTTGTGTGTGAACTGTGAATTCTCCATGTGATTAGTTCAGTGAGGTGGCTGTGTGTACATATGTATATGTGACAGTGTGTGTGTAGAGTGTGTAAACCTGTGTAATACCTGCTGTGTGTACCAGAAATACCAGCATGGAGTGTATCCTTGTATGTCTGTGTGTGTATCAGTCAATTTCCTACCTGTGTGTAATCCTGTGAGAAGAGAGAGCAGTGAGAACTCAGACCTGTGTGTATTAGTGTATAAAAAAAAATCTGTGTTGTGTGCAGGACTATGTATCAGTGATTTTGTGATATGTGTGTTTACCTGTGTGTGTTGTGTGTGTAGGGAGTTATGAGTGTCAGTGTGAGCTATGTGTGAGTGATGTTAGCAGTGCAGTAGCAGTCCAGGGGGGCTGTGTATACATGTGTAGGTATGTGCAGTGTGTTGTGTATCAGTTAATTGTGTGTATAGGATTAAGATCAGTGAGTGTTCTATATGAATTCTGGGTACCTATGAACTAATATATCTGTGTGTATGACTGTCTGAGGAGTAAACCTGTATGTGCACTGTGTTATGAGGGGGAGGATTCTGTGCAGGGTGTAGGTATTTGCTAGTTCAGAAATCAGAGTGTATGTACATGTGTGTGAGTGAGGGTTAACTGTGTTAGTTTTGATGAGTTTGGGTTTCAGGGTTGTAGTAAGTATAATAAGTTGTGTATCAGTAGGGGGTTTTCAGCAATTGAAATTGCATGTACAGGTATGTGGTTGCTAATGGGTGTAGTAAGAAATGATCCAGAGTGATGATTCATTGTATTTTGCTTGGGGTGTCAGAACTTTAGTTCCTAAGTTAGTATCTGTTAATTATTAAGTTAGCATCAGTTAAAAGTTAAGTATTAGTTTATAGTTAAGTAAGATACATATAATTAAGTTAAATACTTGATACCAATATGTATATATGAGTTATACATATTAGTAGCACCTAGTGTTGCCTTATTAACTAAGTATTAGTTAGTATAAGTCTAGTAATGACTAGATTGACCAGAAAACCTAGTTAGCAAGGTATTGACTAGATTAATCTAGTTGGACTTAGACATGGCCTAGAAATATCACAATTAGCTAGTTACACATGTATATCACTTCAAATCATTCTTTAATATTAGTATTAATATTTGATATTTAGGTCTTGGTGATTCCATCTTGGACTTCGATCCTCACACCTTGCTCAGGACCACAGGCGAGTACATTCTCTGACAGTTTTCATTGTTGATTACTTCTATAAATTGTAGTGTATTACATACTTGATTCTGACACTATGGATACACGGGTTAGCACCCTAGATCCCCATCATGAGGAGTCATGATTGGAATCCATCGTGCTAGCTGGGGGATGGGAAATTATTAGTAGATTATGTGATCATATCCAAATCCTTTACATGCATCATAGCTCACCCTACTTCTCACGTTGGATGCGGCCTGACCATCTTACATGCATCATAGCTGTTATATATGATTAACCTGACCACTACATGCATTATAGATAACCATATGGTTAGCCTGACCTACAAGAATCATAGTTAATCATATATAACCAGCCTGATCAAGTCCCAAGCCGATCACATAATAAACTAATATTTCAAACACTTAGCTAGATGTCTATTTTATTCAGATTCACTTGTTCTAGCATTCACTATTTATTGTTCATTGCTAGATGCTCTATTGCCTATTTCCATTTTTCTCCAGTATTTACATTTTCAGCATGTATTTCCATCTTGTATTTCTTACACTGTTTATAGATTTTGTCAATTTAATGAAACTGCTGTTAGTGCTTGTGCTTCGCTCCAATCCTGACTGGATAACATTTTTCAGAGGACCTGGAGGATCTTTGCCCCACTCATTACGGCCCAGGATTAGAGGGAGATTTCACTCCAGAAACCCCAGAGGAGTTGCCTAGCCTAGAGAAGAAATTACCTGGCTGTTCTTAGATTATTTTTTTCTGCATTATTGTTTTAGGCAAGACTGAGTTGTATTTATTATTTTGTGACTTTGTGAGGTCATTTAGACCCAGGATTGAGTTGGAATTATTGTGGTTGTTTTTATTGGAACTCTTTTCTATTCTCATCGTGCCATTATTTTTATTAGCATGTGATTGAGTATATCATAGAACTGTGGATTCTTTATCATTATCCTCCGTGTGGAGTTAAGACTATTGACAGGATATATTATATGTTGAGACCTAGACAGCGTTCTACCGCCGATGCTGCGGCGTAGGCTAGACGTACCCACGACTCATGCCCAAATTTCGGGTGCGGGTCGTGACACCAATAGGTATAATTCCTTTCCTACATCAAATTCTATGTTAGATTGTCATAATAAGCATCTAAGAACCCATCCATGGCTAGAAATAACCCAATAGGGGAAAACTATGTAGTATTGGCCTCTAATTTGATAGTTATAGTGGTTTTAAAGGCCAATTTGGGGAGAATCTGAATTATGTCCACCAAGTGCTTGATTGTGTCCTTAATAGGACTAATTGTGTCTCTTTTGATTGTCTGATAATGTATTTGTGTCCACAAATGGATACGCAGATGCCGTATCATGATACGCCATGATACATGTAGAAGAAATTGGTATTTTGTGTGTCTTTGTGTCCAATTTGTGTCCAAACTCTATTTTGACTCTAATTTACTATGTAAAATTAATTTTTAGTTATATTCCAAGTATTAATTTTTTTTCAAGATATTTTTGGTATCAAATTCATGGAGCTTTTGGTATTTGTTCAAGGTATCATAGTCTATTTAGTGATTTTGTGTTAGTACCAATTCTGTATTTAGTATTTGTTCATGGCTGGATATCTACGAATCTACACTCGAGTAAGAGAGAAGAGCTTTCGCATCAAATCATCCATGAAGTAAAGAGAGTTGCTACACTCCTAACCCTCCATTGTCACCCCCCAGAATATAAAATTTGTACTTAGATTATCTGTTTAGGACTAGTCCCTGTAATATTTTTAGTTTGTTTAATTAAATCAAGTTTCTTCTCAAAATTTTGTATTTGATGGCAAACAGGCGGTGACTACGTCACCTGGACAAATCCTAACTTTTATAACTCGGATAAAATTATAAGATTGACAAAATCAATATTGAACCCTTTACCCTAATAGATTCAACAACCTCACCACACTCAAGAAGAAAAGAAAGAGATTACAATTGAAATCACTCACCAACCCGTAGTAATCTTCCTGAGCGAAGGCTATGACTCCTCGATCAGATCTCTTTCTTTCTTCTTTTTTGGATGGCGAAGTCCTAAGAGAAAAGCATGAACTTTCTCTTAGATGTTCTGTGGAAGAGTACCCTGAATCTCCCCCTTATGCTATACTTTGTGCCTCCACCCTCCTATATTTATAGAAAAAAAAATCATATTTTAGGTCATAATAGGATTTACTAAATAGAAAACCTTAAAATAAGAATCATATTCCACCTAAAATAGCCAAACACCGATTATGGACGTCCAAATATGGTCAAATTAAATATTTGATACAAATTTAAAATCTAATCAACTCTTTCATTTAATGTAGATTTTAAAATTATATCAAATCAAATCTTTGACCATATTTGGTTCCAAAATTCACCAAATCTAGAATGGACCCCAACAATCTTTCCCTCCAGTCTGTTGTGAGGGTGTTGACCCCATGGCTTCTCAACTGGACTCCATGCTTGTCGCCCCGCGATAGAGTTCTTGCTCCCTCATGCCACTGATCTCCGATCCCCTGAGTTGCTATGTATCATCCTTCGTCTCCAGCTCCTCTACCGTTACATCGATGCTAGCCTCCATGCGTAGCACTTTCTGTACCACTGGGATCCTGCCGACATCAATGACACGAATGAGACCAAAGTTTCTGACTATCAGTCTCACCGTGATTCTTAGCTGCCTGTCCTCGACTTATGTCTTCCACCGAAATATGTTAACGTTCCGACGAGCTTCTACAACCTTGGCTGCCCAACCAAGCGGACGGTACGATTCTCCCGAGATTCGAACTCTTGAATATGCCCACCTTCGTATCCGAACTTGAAGCTCCCCTATACATATGCGTCCTCGAGCAGAATATCATGCACTGTGCATATTGTAGATGACCCACGGCTCCTCCAGAACTGTGTGAATAGTGATGCTCCCGTCTTAGATTGAGTTTGATGCAACCTTGATCTCCTCCTTGGCCTCGAACTACTGAAACCAATGTCGCTCCGTGAAGCTTTGGCAAACCATCCGTCGCCAAAACTGGATCCATGAAGTAAGCCCCACTTGGAGACTGACCAACTATCATGGGACTGACATACTGACCCTCAATCTTTGGTTCATCACCATTTTTTGCTTTGTTTCGATGAACCGAATCCTCCATAATCCTCAAAGTTTATCGAATCCCCTCCTCAGTAAGTTTCGACGATCCAACTCCTGTCGAATATCCCTCAAACCTCCATCTGATGTTTGTGGCCTGCATATATAACTCAGCGGCTTGAGCCTGTACATGCCACAAGATAAATATCCTTGAGCCAACTTTTAGGAACCCTTCGTAAGCATCCAATCTTTGTCCCCAAATAAACTGCAACAGTCATCATCCGCCAACCTCCCTACCGAAACCAAGTTATAGCGTAAACTTGGTACATATCGCACATCCTTGGGAACGAGCTTCTCACCAAGATCCATTGTCAAGTGCACATCACCAAAGCCTACAACTGCAGCCGTCCCCTTGTTATCCATCTTCACACGTCCAAACCTGCCGATGTGGTATAACATGAATATCCTCCAAAATGGGGTGGCGTGATACGATACCCCAGTATCCATGACCCAATCGCCATCATGACACATGCCATAAGATTTCTCTACGTTATTTGCTGTAATGATAAGATCTTCCATAGCCATGAGATCCTCTTGATCATCCTTGCCTTTAGCCTTCCCAGCTTTGAGCTTCATGCAGTTCCTCTTGATATGGCCCCTTTCACCACAATGATAGCAGCCCTCCTTACGGTCCACTGTCATAAGATCCCGAGAACTCCCCCTTGTCATCGCCTGTGACTTGGGTATTCCCTTCTCGTAGGAAGCCACTAGAGCGGACTCCTGCGACGAATCTACTTGCTTAGGTCGGATCTCTTCGTTCAACAAGATGCTTTTGTATAAAACCCCTAATCCTAAAAATTATATTAATCTATTTTTAATTAATTATTAATTTAATTATAGTATTTATGAGCAAATTAGGATAAATAGAATTTATTTAATTTTTATTTTTAGGTGTTTGTGCATTTAGGGGATTTATGGGGCCATTAGGAATTTTTCTAAATTTATTTCATATAGGAGACCCTTTGAGCAGTTGCTAGCTTAATGGTATGCATTAATATAATTCTAGATTTTTTCTATGGGTATATATATATATATATATATATATAAGAAAGAGGAAAGAAAAGAAATGGAAAGAAAAACAAATATATTAGACTATTGGATCCTTAAGAACTACCCACTACCCATTCCCTAACTGATCCTAATCCCTAACCCATTAGCTTACCCGCTACCCCATAACTCCTAACCCACCCACTACCCATGAGCCCACACCCGGCCTTTGAAAGCAGCACAGCAGCAGCCAATTAGCGGACCCCCCCACCGCGGCCATACACGATTCCCTCTCCCCCTCTTATATATATAACATTCATCTTGACCAAAACCCTAACCTAAATTCACCTCTTCCCATCTAGACCAGAGCGACGTTGCCGAGCCGGAGAACTGCCCAGTCCAGCTGCCGACCGACCCCGACGACCGCGACCCCGCGCACAACCACGCGTGACAGTTTGGACAGCAACTTACCTGTGTTCCAACGCTGTTTTCCGTCACCTCGCTGAACCAAAATTGACCTCGTCTTCACCGGTACGTTCACCACTTAACCCTCCTCAATACATGTCTGATAGTTGACCTCGAACAACGTGTAACCCTAGACAAAAATAGCGTCCAAGTTGACAGAAAAAAGACCACTTTTGGGTATCGCAGAAAACTACGGTGACCACCTATGTTCCCGGATTCGTATCTCCCACCACAGAGATCTGAATCCAATTTTTCTTTTTGGTATGCGCGGACCACTTGACTTAGTTTCATTTCTGTTACTTAACATTAATTTATTAATTACTGTATGTAGAATTAAATTCGTTAAAAAACTCCAAAAATATACTTTTTCCAGATTTCCAAAAGTTGTGAAACGGAGCACGCCCCGCCAAACGGGACTGCCCCGTCGGATACCAAGTGTACTAAATGGTGCGCGCAGTATACCCGGATAAGTGAGATTTTGTATAAACTGATTTGGACGCTTGTACGCGTCAAAATCAGCCCGTATCCGCGGACAATCTCCCGTGTCGCAACTTTTATAAAAGTTCTGTGCATTTTGTGCACGCTCGTCAGATTGCGACAAAACTTGCACCACTGGACTCATGGTAACGCGCTGGCCCTGTGACCCAATTTTCACGCAATTCTGAGACAGTTGACCAAGTCGCCAATTGGCGGGCCCCACGGTTGACTTTTTGGGCAAAATTGTATTCGGCTCATCAGATTCCACAACTGGACATACCGTTGAGTTCGTATTGACATTTAGAGTTTGTTTGACCTATAATTTATCCTATTTAGAGATTGTTATCCTTGGCACGCTTTTCGGTACAAAGTGGCCCACTGGTGGACTCCACTTTGACCCAAAATTACCGTTTTGCCCTTGTGTCCAAATTGGACGAAAGGAAAGTGCTTTTTAGCTATTTTGCTTATTCTGGGAACGTTGTGATATCTATTTCAGCATCCGAAGATATTTTTTCTGAGGTCATAGCTTCTGGTCCTGTGTGTTGGACATCTGGACGTTATATTTTGCAGCTCTCTTGCCATGCAAGTATACCTTGCCTTGTTGTACTGTTTAAATTTAGTTATATATTTAGTTGTATATTTATTATTTTAGTTTATATAACTGTGCGCGTCCGAGAGAGACTCGGGTGCAGTCAACCAATGCGTTGACGTTAGGACTTATGTCTGACCTAGTGTCTAGTAGACCCACATAAAGTTGTGGAGTTATCGGTATAACTCTCCAGGCCTTGACACATTTTTACACAGGTTGTGAGTCTCATGTAAGGCACGGACTTGCGTATATGGTTGGCCACCTATACGTGTAGGTCGTGCAATGGATAAGTGATGCATGTTAGAAGACTTAGCAGTTATTAGTAGGCAGAGCATAGACTAGCATAGTACGATGGTCCAATTCTTGTCCTTGTTTGGTTGTAAGGTTGGACTATTGTTCTAGCACTAGACTATGAGCCAGAGTTACGACGCCGCGACGTAGTAGCTAAGGCGTGTTGTGGATACGTGCATAGATTATTGGACGGGGAGGACAACTAGTAGATGTATGGGACACCCACTTCCTTTATGCAGATTCCACACTCGACAGAATGATATGGACGTTATATACTATGCAGATTTCATATTCTTCGGAGCGATATGGACGTTATATACTATGCAGATTCCCCGTTCTTCGGAACGGTAGGACGTTATTACATTACATTGTGCCCTTGTATTGGGGGCATATGTGGCATATACTAGCCAGTTATCACGATTGGTGAATTACCTCAGCATATATCTAGCCTACACTTTTCCATACACTCAAAGTTGTCCTCAAAGTGCATTTCACTTAGATTGTTAGCGTACCCTTTTATTTATTCAGTATTTACTTTATGGCATGCTTCTATGTATCTTGTTATGTCCCTCTGAGGACCTGATCCCTTTCCAGGTGTATTGTTCATGAGTATTTGCAGGAGCGCAGACCCGGACTGGCTACTTATATTCCGAGGAGGTCTTCTCTTCGAGCCTCGTGATTGTTAGAGATTGTACTCATATTGTATTTATCTTGCTTATTTTTTATTCTAGTTCGAAAGTGGATTTGTTTCCATCCGACTGTCATCTTGAGATACCTTATATTGAGATCTAGTTCATAGATACTAGTCATTTATTTATATATGATTTCTGTGGATGAGATTTAGTTATGCTCTGTGACATATATATTTACCACTTGTGAATTGTTATTCATATTACAGCGTACGTGTGTTATGGTTTCCATATATTGGAGTGCCATATTCATACGGCTGGCATGCTTACGTGTCCTAGTCCTACGTATTTTGGGACTGGGGCGTGACATTTTGACTGCCTCCATCGTGACAACTCCACTAGGCACGGAGTTGCTCACCGACACCACCGACGTCTCCTAGCTTTCTAACAGAGAACTCAAAAGTAAAAGGGCCTAACGCTCATCATCAATCACTATCTTCATCGCAGACAGTTGATTGATAATACCCTGAACCTCGTTCAGATATTGTGCCACTGAGGCACCCTCCGTGTACTTCGAGTTGCCGAGTTAGGGAATCATAAACTCATTTTTACTAGCTGTATTTCTTTCGTACAACGAATGCAGCTTCTCCCGCAATGCTTTTGTCGAACTCTCCATAGACACGTGGTAAAACACTGAGTCGTCCAACCATTGGTGGATGAATCAAACAGCCTTTCGATCGAGTTATTTCCAATCTTTAGCAGGTTTGTCCGATGGCTTAGCGTTGTCGCCTATCACTACCATATTTTTTAGGAAAGAGTATTTTAGTCATTTGATAATTAATTAAATATTGTGCATGTTGAATATTTATTTATTATATTATCTATTTACTGTTAGCATGTTAAATTTATTTTTGGACTTGTGTTAGTGGACCTAACTAGTTTAGACTAGATCCATGGAGCAACATTTAATTCTAGTTAGAATTGAGCCCAATAGTAAACACATTCATTTAGAGGATGAATTATTTAGTTAAACCATTAGACTAAAACCTTCCTTCCTTAATTAATTTTTTCATGAGAGGCCCCAAGGGGTATTTTAGACTTTACATAGTAGCTTGAGGGAGGGGGCAAGTGAGGCCTATATAAAGGGGGTAAAAACTTTCTCTCTTTATTTTTCTTTTCCAATCTAGATCTAGAATTTTTCTCAACCAAATTCCTTCATCCCTACACCAAATTTCTTTCCAATTTCTTCCCAAATCACTATTGGAGGCTAGTAGAGCAAAGATATAACAGGAGGAAGTAAGGATCTACAAAGAGAAACAAGGATTTACAAGTTGGAGGATATTTTCACCCAATTTGGGGATTTTATTGGAAATCTATATCCCAATAGGTACAATTAAATTTTTCTCCTTTAATTAGACTCTAAATCTATGTTTTAATCATTATGATCTACCCCATATGCTAAGGCTACCCATAGGAATTGGAATTAGGTTCATAAGAGGCCTATGGAGAAAGTTATGGTGTATTTTGTGTCAATTTTGGGAGAATTCCGATATTGACATATTTTGTGTTTGTCAATTGATCAATTGACCAAATTAATATATGTTTAATTGTGTGTGGCTAGTGTCGTGTCCATAATTGGATACATGTAGGTCGTATCCCAACAATTTGGAGATACGGGTAGATTTGGGGGGGTTTTCTTCGATACGGGAGTTTGAGCATGTCACATCTTGACATGGACACGTAGTTGATTAATTAGTTCTTCGTATCATTCATAATTAGTATTTTAAACTTGTTAGTATCCTTTTGGGTATGTTTAGTTGTGTGGTGGACTCGTATCGCAAGCGTATCATAGATCTAGTGTGATACGGGTGCGATGCACTCCACGTGTTTGTTGTATTGCATTCCTAGATTCAATTTATATTATTTATAGATATTAGTGATATATATATATATATATATATATATATATATATATATATATATATATATATATATATATGTATGTTGGTGTTTATATATGTATATATGCATGTGTGTGTATATATATATATATATATATAGATATATTGATATGTACTTATATGTATAGATATATGTGTTGTATATATATATATAAGGGAGTATAGTTTTATATATATAGATAAGAGTGTGTACATATACATGTGAAGAGTGTCAGATCTGTGATCGATGGTTGAGTGTTCAGATTAAGAACAGTGTAGGAGTCTACAGTATGTATCATATTATTCATTGTGGTATCCAAGTTCAGATTTGAGGAGGTCAACAGCAGTAACAGTGCACGTTTATGTAACAGATGGTGCAGATATATGGGGTCCTGGGGTCTGCAGTGCAGACCTGAAGGTGAATGTAATAGTGTAAGCAAGGGGCAAAAGCTTAGTATAGTGAGGTGTTTGGGTTCATCTTGGGCTGTGATGTGCACTTGGTGCACCAGTGATAGTGTAATTAGTGTTTGAGTGATGTTAGTGATATGTAGGTAGTAGTGTATATGAGTGTCAAGTATCCCAGTGTCACGCCCCAGTCCCAAAATACGTAGGATAAGGACACGTGAGCATGTCAGCCGTATGAATATGGCACTCCAATATATGGAAACCATATCACACGTACGATGTACTATGAATAACAATTCACCAGTGGTATAAACCATCATAAATCATAGGGTATAATCTATTCTCATCCACAGAAAATCAATGAATAAATATATAACCAATATCTATAACTAGATCTCAATATAAAGTATCTAAAGATGACAGTCGGATGGAAACAAATCCACTGCCGAACTAGAATGAAGAATAAACAAGACAAATATAATATAAATACAACCTCTAATAATCACGAGGCTCGAAGAGAAGACCTCTCGCAATATAAGTAGCCAGTCCGGATCTGCGCTCCTACAAATACTCATGAACAATACACCTGAAAAGGGACCAGGTCCTCAGAGGGACATAACAAGATACATAAAAGCATGCCATAAAGTAAATACTGTAAAAACTCTAGGGTGACCTAACCATCTAAGTGAAATGCAACTTGAGGACAACTTGAGTGTATGGGAAGGTGTAGGCTAGACATATGCTGACGTAATTCACCAATCGGCATGACTGGCTAGTATATGCCACATATGCCCCCAATACCAGGGCGCCATGTAATGTAATAACGTCCTACCGCTCCGAAGAACGAGGAATTTGCATAGTATATAACGTCCATAGCGCTCCGAAGAACGTGGAATCCGCATAGTATATAACGTCCATATCACTCCGTCGAGTGTAGAATCTGTATAGAGGAAGTGGGTGTCCCATACGCCTACAAGTCGTCCTCCCCGCCCAATGTAGATATACAAGTCGTGAACACGACATGGACATCTCATACTATAATGCAAGTCTCTAAAGAAATAAATACTAAGCTAAAAATTGTTACACGTGTTGCTCACACCGATGGCCAGTCGAGTATGAGGCACGCGTCCCTATATAAAATCACTCTGTGACGTGTAATAATACGTGTCAAGGCCTGGAGAGTCATACCGATAACTCCACAATTTTAGGTGGGTCTACTAGACACTAGGTCAGACACAAGTCCTAACGTCAACGCCTCCGTTGACTGCACCCGAGTCTCTCTCGGACGCGCACAGTTTTATAATATAAACATGCAAATAATAATACAGAATTTAAATAGTACAACAAGACAAGGTATACATGCCTGGCAAGAAGCTACAAAATGTAACGTCCAGATGTCCAACACACAGGACCGGAAGCTATGGCCTCAGAATAAATGTCTCCGGATGCTGAAATAGATATAACCAACGTTCCCCGAATAAGCAAAATATCTAGAAAGCACTTCCCTTTCGTCCAATTTTGACACAGGGACAAAACGATAATTTTGGGTAAAAGTGGGGCCCACGTGTGGCCCACTTTGCACCAAAAAATATGCCAAGGATAATAGTCTCTAAATGGGACAAATTATAGGTCAAACAACTCTAAATGTCAATATGAACCCAACGGTATATCTAAATATGAATTCTGATGGGCCGAACAAAATTTTGCCCAAAAAGTCAACCGTAGGGCCCGCCAATTGGCGACTTGGTCAACTGTCTCAGAATTGCGTGAAAATTGGGTCATAGGACCAGCGCATTACCACGAGTCCAGTAGCATAAGTTTCATCGCAATCTGAAGAGCGTATACAAAATGCGCACAGTTTCGCAAAAGTTGCGACACGGAGTTTGTCCACGGATACGGGCTGATTCCGGCGCGCACACACGTCCGAATCAGTTTCTGCGAACTCTCACATATTCGGGTACACTGCACGCACTGATTGGTATATTTGGTACATGGTGGGGCAGTCCCGTTTGGCGGGCAGCGCTCCATTTTACAACTTTTAGAAATCTAAAAAAAGTATATTTTTGGGGTTTTTAATGAATTTAATTCTACCTACAGTAGTTAATAATTAAATTTTATTTAACAAAAATTAAACTAGGTCAAGTGGTCTCTGTATACCAAAAAGAAAAATCGAATTCGGATCTCTGTGGTGGAAGATACGAATCCGAAAACATAGGTGATCACCGCAGTTTTCTGCGATACCCAGAAATTATCTTTTTTTTGCCAACTTTGACGTTGTTTTCGCCTATGGTTACGCATTGTTCGAGGTCTACTATCACACATATATTGAAGTGGGTTAAGAGGTGAGTGTAGCGGTGAAGATGGGATGGCGTTTGGTTCAGCGAGGTGACAGAAAACTACGCGGGAACACAGGTACCTCGCTGTTTGAAACTGCAGTGCGCGGGATCGCGGTCGTCGGGATCGATTTGGACGGCCTGGCATAATTCTCCGGTTGCGGTGGCGATGCTCTCTAGGTCTAGATGGGAAGAGGAGAAGATTGGTTGATCTGGGGTTAGGGTTTTGGGATGAAAAGATGATTATATATATGAAGAGAGGGAGAGGGTTGGTCGCATGTTCGCGGGTTAAGGGGTTTGTGTATGGGCGCTGGGTGTGTGGGCTGCTTGTTACCAACAATACAGCGGGATGGGGGCTCACTAGGCGGGCTTAGCTAAGGAGGTGGCTGTTGTGGTAACAAGGCATGGGGTTGGGTTCATTGCCAGCGGGTCTCACTAGCGGGGGCTTAACTAAGGGGGTGTGGGTCTAAATGGATTGGGTAGGGTAGTTATGTATAGGATGGTGGGTTGCGGGCTTTGCTAATAAAGGGGGACTGCTGTGCTACAATGCCAGCGAGTGTGTGCTTTATCAAATTCCAGCGGGTAGGAGTGGGTTGCGGGTAGGAGTGGCTAAGGATCCATTAGCTAATATAAATTCTATTTTTCTTTTCTTTTCTAATCTTTTTCCATTTCTTTTTCTTTCTTTTTCTTATATATATATATATATATATATATATATATATATATATATATATATATATATATATACTCATAGAAAAATCTAGAATTATATTAATGCATACCATTAAGCTAGCAACTGTTCAAAGGGTTTCCTACATAAAATAAATTCGGAAAAATTCCTAATGGCCCCATAAATCTCCAAAGTGCACGAACACCTAAAATAAAAATTAAATATAATATATTTCTCCTAATTAGCCACTAATTACTATAATTAAATTATTAATTAATTAAAAGGGGTAAATACGGTTTTTAGGAGTAGGGGTTTTACACCTAGTGTTGGGTATCCTAGAGTAAGCCATTGGGTTTGTGTTTCGGGGTATCTAATATTATAGATATATCTATATGTGTTTGTGTGTGCGTAGTGTTGTGAGTTGTGTGTATGTGTGTGGATGAGCAGTATGTTGAGAAGGGGTTCGGGCAACAATTATTATGAGCAGTTTTAGTGTGCAACCAGTATGTGCAGCAACCATATTACAAGGGGAAGCATGCAGCAGTTTATAATATGTGCAGCAAGTGCATCACTACACTGAGCAACATCTAGCCCAGCTTCAACAGCAGAGGGCTACTACAGTAATGGGCATTTCTGTCACGCCCCAGTCCCAAAAGTACACGGGACCAGGCCACGTGGCAATAGCCAGCTGTTACGTCTCCGAGGATATCCCAATTTAATGGATCCTAACGAAGAGTGCTACGTTGCCTTAAATACTAATATGTCTTATATCAATGATCAACATGTAAACTAATATCATCCATAATGTAAACAGCAAGAATGTATTTATAATAACTCCTAGAAGATAAACGCCAATCTCAAAATATCATAGTACAACCAAGAATGTCTGGTGGGGACAAACCCACTACTATGACTAAATAAAGTACTAAAATAATAGATAAAAGATAATGACTAGGGCATTGGCTGACTAGATAATGATGCACCCAATCCTAGGCAGAAGGCCTACCAACTGATCACAGAAACTCTGACGGTAGCACCTCTAGCTCCTCAGCTGTAGCGTACCTAGTCTCCTGTCCTGGGCCGTACACTGTGGGGTAATATACCTCATCCAAATCTGGAAAGGTACCAGGTCCTCAGAGGGACGTAACAAGATACATAGAAGCATACCATATATAAATATTGAATAAAATAAAATAAGAAAATGGTGTGCTAACCATCTAAGTGAATGCAATGTGAGAACAACTTTGGTACGTATGGGTAGGCGTAGGCATAATATCCAATACTCCGAAGAGCGTAGTATCTGTAACGTCCATCATTCTAAAGAATGAGGTATTTGCAATATATATACGTCTGTATCACTCCGAAGAGCGCGGTATCTGCAATAAGGGAAGTCACTGGATCCGTGGCTCCTCAGGATACTATAAAATCTAATGTGTGTATCCCATACGCCTACTAGCTGTCCTCCCCGCCCAATGTAGATACACTAGTCGAATACTCAACGTGTATACCACGTATCTATATGCCAGTCTCTACAAATAAAATAATCCTGAGTTACGTACTAACCGTGATGCATGTCACACGCACCGATAGCTAGTCGAGTACGCGGACCTGCATCCCAATATGAATTTGTCACAGTGAAACGTGTAAGAGTGTCAGGTCTCAGAAGATATTAGAGTATCCTCCAATGGGGTGAGTCTGCTAATGACTAGGTCAAGTACACTAATTATCGACGTATCCATCGACTGCACCCGAGTCAATCTCGAACGCACACAGTCATATGAAATAAGCAAGAAAATATCATACAACATATGCAATATTTAAATTAGACAGTAAATATGGTAAGGTATCTTGCCTGAGTCCTCAAGCTGTGAATGCCAATAGCCTGCTCCTGTGGTATCTTATGGCTGATCCAATGACCCTAGACATACAATATAATATAATAAATACTGACATCAGACACTAAGAAATATATATATACACTACTACGACGCTACTCTTGGGTATTGTCACAAGTTCACGGTTAATCGAATACAGTGTCACGTGTGCACGTAGCTAGGGCGTACACGTGTTCTGTCCTCGGTTATCGTGTGCCTTGAGACAATTATTACTACGCTATTGGTTTTACGAACTACATTACGTCTTGTTGAATTACCCGTCATTTAATTTCCATGTTAAATGTACTAGGTCTATGTCAACGCTTACATGTGAATTATAAGTCTTAAATCACAGGTCATATTATTAAGTTAATTGTTATTTATTAATTACCACCTAATCTAATTAACACTCTTACATAAATATAACTTGTGTCCAACCCTAAGACACACGACACAACTTGACGATACGACGATACAACTATACATGATACCACGGGAAAGAGATCAAACGAGGTTTACATATTCAAGGTTGATCGTGGGGGAGCCTGTGTTCGAACTCTGGACTTTCTTCGGTGAGAGGTGGCGCTCCGGCGTCGCCCGGCGGTGAGCGGCAGCGGCAGCGGCAGTAACAGCAACGGTAGTGGCCGCAACAGCAACAGCCCTGGACAGCGGCGGTTGCTGAGTTGAGCATGGCGCAAGGTGGCTGTCAGGTTGCTAGGACGGTGGTGCCCCGCCTGGCAGTGGTGGTCGGGGTGCTGGAGAGGTGACCGGGGCAGTCGGGTTTTGGAGGAAGTTGGTGTTGGTGAAGGAGATGGTGGCGAAGGCGGATGGGTATCGTGCTCAGGCGACGGGTACAGGGTGGTTGTGGTGGTGGTTGGCATCGAGAAGTGGCGGACTGAGACGGTGGTGGAGTCGTTTGTGAAGTCGGAGAAGGGGAAGGGGAGGTGCTCGGGTGATATGAGGGGGTCGGCTAGGGTGTCACGCCCCAGTCCCAAATTACGTAGGACTAGGAACACGTAAGCATGACAGCCGTATGTATATAACAACAACAATATATGGATACTATAATACACACGTACGCTGTAATATGAATAAAACTCATATGTAGTATCTATATTATCACAAGTCACAGAAGTACTAATCCCATCCACACAACAAGTCACAAAAAGAAAATAACTAGACTAGAATAAAGAGTCTGAATAATCTAACAATGATAGTCGGGTGGAGACAAATCCACTACCAATGACTATATCAAAACTAAATGAGAGAGAAGAGTAAAAATCACCAATATAAAATAAGGTGAGGATAAAAGTGTCAGCTAAAAGATCCATCGCTAGAGATAATCAATGGTGCTCAGTGGGTAAGATCTCCTCGACAGAAAGTAATACGTCTGGTCCTGGTCCTACTACTGCGGATACTCCTGGTCGTCTATACTTGGCAAGGGACCAGGTCCTCAGAGGGACATAACAAGATACATAGAAGCAAGCCAATTGAATACAGTAAACATGCATAATGTTTGAAAATATATAAGTACGCTGTACAAGACAATCTATATAAATGTATATGAGGACAACTTTTCGACGTATGGACAAGGGTAGGCTACTCGATCTAAATCTCACAACTCACACACACGTCAGTGGACATCAGAAATCGATATACCGCGGGGGTAGCGACCAACGAGACTCCAGAAATTGACATACCGTGGGGGTAGCGACCAGCGTGACACACTACCGTAGTGCGAGCTAGATACTACGGTTTACCAGAGTGGTTAAAGCTCATATGTCTAATGATTGTCCTCTCATGATACTAGGTGTCAAGTGTGTGTCAACATATCTAATATATAGTAATGACTGAACGAACTACACATGCAATGAATATACAGAAATATAAATATAAATAGCATGCAAAGTACTATAAACAATTTGGCAAGGTATACTTGCCTGATCTGAAAAGGATGAAGTCTCAACTCAAGGCGTCGTCCGATCTACCCATCACATAAATTAAACAAGTTAGGTTACAAAAGTGGGTGAATAGGTTCCTCCATTTTAATCTATTTTAATTCTGAATAAAATAACCTAAAATAGTATTATAATCTAATTTTATTGTTAAACTCTAATTTTGGTCCAAAGAAAGTCAATTTTATGGATTTGTGATCCGTGGTACGCAAATCGAGGCAATCCGTTGACCAAAAAGTCAACCACCTCAAATCCTAGATTTTTATGTGGAATCCTATAGATTTCAATGCTACATGAACGCTGGAATTGACAGTTTCATAAAATCATAAGTCGGTAAAGAGTTATGGCCACAAGGACGTATAAATGATAGTTTTCGGTGGTTTTCTATTTACGTCTACGTTGCACAAATTTTACAGTAGATTAAAATACATATTAAATTCTGGAAAAATATTTTTATGTAAGTTCATTATGTCAAATTTTAAAACTTCAAACGGCTCATAATTCTGAGTTCGGGATCTCCCAAAATCTCGAAAATACGAAACGCGTCTGATTTCGGACATCTGACACTTTCAGAATATTCTGGGAAAATAGGTTCTTAAATTACTAAAATAATTTATATATTCAGAAAACTAACCTTGATAAGGTTAAAATAAAAAAAATTGGAGCACGTTTGGAGTCCGGAGCTAGGAGATATCGTCTTTTTAAGTCGTCATAACTACTAGAAAATGAGGCTGAATTTATGACGATTTTTGACTATTTTTAGACGAAAAAGAGAGGAGTTTTGGGAAGAAAAAATGAAAGATGAGTTTATTTCATAAGTCTAATAGGTATTTATAATGGTGGAGACTATTTAATTTACTACGAGTAGGATTGGCTAATTTGGATATGATTATGATCAGTTTAAATAAGGATAGGATATGCATGAAGTTATTTTCCTAGTAGGCTCAGGATTTGAATTAATTTAAAATATAGTTTAAATTTATCTCAATAATTTATAATATTAAATAGAATTAAAGATAATATAAATAATTTATATATAATCTTATTAATATCTGTTAACACTAAATTAGCATCTATCTAATATTACGACTATATATATATCCAAATAAATCATAAATAATTTCAAAAATCTAAATAAATTTCTTAAAATTCTAAATAAATTACAGAAAAATATAATTAAATATTTTAACCTAAAATAAATATTTGGTAGGAATAATATACAAGTATGGTCTCATAATAAATCATGGAAGTCCTAAAAGTTTATGTTTTCTATGTTTTAATTACCCAAAAATTCTAGAAAAATCATCAAAAATCTAAAATAGCCTAAAAATAATTCTAAATAAATATTTATATAATTAAATATATCAAAAAATTTATTTTCTAATTAATTAAGAAAATACTCTAAAGAAATTTAATATTTAAAATAATCTATAATAAATATACTAATATAAAATACACACAAAATTCCTATTTTTGGTGAGGGTGTTTACAATCTACCCAACTTATAAAAAATTTGTCCTCGAAATTAAAAAAAATAAGGAATGATTTGTTAAATCATTCACATTCGTATCTAAGGCAAGTCAACCGCAATCTTCTTAAAAATTTAAATGACAAAATCTATTCAAATCAGTCATAATCTCTTCAAAATTAAAATAACCACTATTTAAATCAAAATTTAACCTATCATAATCTCTTCTAGATTTTTAAATAATCAATATCCAAATTTAATTCAAATCTATATGATATCTTCAATATTTAAATAACCCACATCAAATTTCATATCACGATTTCCAACTATCATAATCTCCTATAGATTTTAAATAATTCTAATCAAATCTTATTCCTATATTTTAACTTAAGAATTTTGTACTCTTCAAATTTTAAATTCAATTTTTATCCTCAATATTTCAAATAGGTGATCCAACAATCAACATTCAACTTTTAATTTAAATCATCAAATTATAAAATTTTAAATCTAATTCACCAATTGTTCAAGTCTAGAATTCTATATTTATCCTCAAAATTTAAATCAATGATTCAACTTCAATATCCAAAATTTAAATCATGTGCTCAAGTACAAATATTTGGTCCGCAATATCAATATTCTAAAATTTATTGAATCCTCATCATCTTAATCATTCTTCTAAAAAATTTTAAAATTAAAATGACTTAAATCTCTTAATCTAATCTTACTTGATCACAATCTAAAAAATATTCACCTCTAGTTGACAATGCGACTTCTACCCAACTTAGAGTTTATCCATCTATCACATGAGGCTATACATTTAAGAAAGGCTTCCTCAAATTATTTAATCATTATTCAATCCTCAAAAGTTTTAGTACCAAATATATCACATATGATATGCCCTTAATTATGAAAGATAGTCACAAAGTGATGCGATTGACCTATGGGATATATCTAGTATTATCTGTGTATCAACTTATACCAAGCACAAGATTTCGTCTTTCCGAAATAAGGGAAGACGAAAAAAAATGATAAAGAGTTCAAGGGGGTAATAGAATAGAAGTATGGGGATCAAGGCGTTTAAAAAATTCTAATGAGAATTGTCAAGGCGGTTGTGGATTAAAATCCTATTTGGTAATTTCTTATTCGCATGCTCGTATCAGTACAGTTATGTAATCGATACGATACGCTCAGACATGTCTAGAGGACAAGTACATTAGTCTAAGAAGCTAAGTCAATTTTATCTCAATCTACATAAGTAGTCATGCGAGGGGCGAACCAAGCGCACTGTGTTGATCAGACCGTAATACACTGATTCTGAAATATATTAGTGTGTATACCCAATAATACATATATCATAATCAAGCTCGATAAAAGAGTAAGCTTGCAAAACTAGGCTATAATAGCAATATAAGTCAAGGTAGTTTAGAAAATATAAATACGCTAGATTTTGATGAAAGAAGGTACAAAATAATTTAAGTTCATAAGGAAGGTAAGACTCTACAGTCTCTACAGTTGTCATACTAGCTCCTTGTCTAAGTTGCTAGTCGACCAAATAGGGGTATGGGCTTCTAAGTTCTACAGTTTGAATAAACACTATCTTCTTATGCAAGTCTATAGTTGTCTCATTCTATTACACTTCATCAATGGGTCAATAGGACTATGTAATACTATGTTATGAGGCATACTACCCAACTTAAAAGAATTAACTAATACTGTACTGCCTTAAGGATAAAGTAGAAACTCATGTTAAGGTTTACGAGAAAAGATATTGGCACTGATTGGGGTATCCTATTATAAAACTCCATAAGTAATAGTCATCTTAGGTCTTAATCATAGTGCTCATAGAACAAAAGGGTTAATATTAAGAATAAAAGGGTTAGGTGGCACGAGTTGAAAGAAAAAAAATAACATAATTAGTCGTCGCACGAATAGCGAGCGCTAAGTTTTCAGAGGAACAAGATTTAAATTTAAATAGAAAGACTCTAGATAATATAATGGTTGTCTATGGGGAAGGTGGTATGCTAATCTCGGTGTTCGAGGTATGATCTAGGGAAATATTATTTTATTTCTCTTGGCTTCCTAGGGTACTGTCTATTAATATCAAGACAAGAATCTAAATGTATAGTTCTATAATACTATCTCACTATAAAAGTTAGGTTTGGTCCTAATATTCAACCTTGGATTTTTAGTGGCCCCTCAATACTAGGGTCAAATAATATGCTTAAATTTCTAACTAACTCTAGTAGTGTCGACACCACTCTCAAGTCATCCCTAATTATATCAAGGGATAATGGTAAACCAATCTATAGATAAGGAATGCTAGGGTTCACTAGATATTCTAAACTTAGTGATGTGTCAATACTCTAGTTATATTCTTGGTAGAATTATTACCCTAATTATTATTCTAACAACAAGGGTTCCTATGTTCTAGGAGAAGGCTATAGTCAAGAAACTATAAGGAAAGCACAGGAATCAAGCAGAATGCGATTATTTAGATAGAACAGATTGGAAGGAAGATGAGTCATAGTCAAATGTGGATAAGATCCTGTACTCTAATCCTAATTGCAGGCTTGCTCGGTACAGTAACATAACCGAGACAATATGCTCTCGACCTGCATGGGCCACAACAAAAATATGTTACGCTCTAGTCCCAAATTACGTAGGACTAGGAACACGTAAACATGCCAGCCGTATGTATATGACAACTCCAATATATGGATACCATAATGCACACGTACGCTGTAATATGAATAAAACTCACATGTGGTATCTATATTATCACAAGTCACAGAAGTACTAATCCCATCCACACAACAAGTCACAGAAAGAAAATAACTAGACTAGAATAAAGAGTCTGAATAATCCAACAATGATAGTCGGGTGGAGACAAATCCACTACCAATGACTATATCAAAACTAAATGAGAGAGAAGAGTAAAAATCACTAATATAAAATAAGGTGAGGATAGAAGTGTCAACTAAAAGATCCATCGCTAGAGATAATCAATGGTGCTCAGTGGGTAAGATCTCCTCGGCAGAAAGTAATACGTCTGGTCCCGGTCCTACTACTGCGGATACTCCTTGTCGTCTATACCTGGCAATGGACCAGGTCCTCAGAGGGACATAACAAGATACATAGAAGCAAGCCAATTGAATACAGTAAACATGCATAATATTTGAAAATATATAAGTACGCTGTACAAGACAATCTATATGAATGCAAATGAGGACAACTTTTCGACGTATGGTCAAGGGTATGCTACTCGATCTAAACCTCACAACTCACACACACGTCAGTAGATATCAGAAATTGATATACCGCAGGGGTAGCGACCAACGAGACTCCAAAAATTGATATACCGCGGGGGTAGCGATCAGCCTGACACACTACCGTAGTGCAAGCTAGATACTATGGTTTACTAGAGTGGTTAAAGCCCATACGCCTAATGATTGTCCTCTCATGATACTAGGTGTCAAGTGTGTGTCAACATATCTAATATATAGTAATGACTGAACGAAACTACACATACAATAAATATACAGAAATATCAATATAAATAGCATGCAAAGTAC
This sequence comes from Iris macrosiphon, assembly GCA_036927795.1. Lineage (NCBI taxonomy): Eukaryota > Viridiplantae > Streptophyta > Magnoliopsida > Asparagales > Iridaceae > Iris > Iris macrosiphon. The sequence continues at coordinate 88,285,318 of JAYESA010000016.1, forward strand.
TATAAACAATTTGGCAAGGTATACTTGCCTGGTCTGAAAAGGATGAAGTCCCAACTCAAGGCGTCGTCCGATCTACCCGTCACATAAGTTAAACAAGTTAGGTTACAAAAGTGGGTGAATATATTCCTCCATTTTAATCTATTTTAATTCTAAATAAAATAACCTAAAATAGTATTATAATATTATTATAATCTAATTTTATTGTTAAACTCTAATTTTGGTCCAAAGAAAGTCAACTTTACGGATTTGTGATCTGTGGTACGCAAATCGAGGCAATCCGTTGACCAAAGAGTCAACCACCTCAAATCCTAGATTTGTGTGTGAAATCCAATAGATTTCAACGCTACATAAATGCTGGAATCGATATTTTCATAAAATCACAAGTCGGTAAAGAGTTATGGCCACAAGGAAGCACAAATGGCAGTTTTCGATGGTTTCCTATTTACGTCTACATTGCACAAATTTTATAGTAGATTAAACTTAATATTAAATTCTGAAAAAATAATTTCATGTCAGTTCATCATGTCAAATTTTCGAAACTTCAAACGGCTCATAATTCTGAGTTCGGGATCTCCCAAAATCTCGAAAATACGAAATGCGTCTAATTTCGGACATCTGGCACTTTCAGAATATTTTGGGAAAATAGTTTCTTAAATTACTAAAATAATTTATATATTCAAAAAACTAACCTTGATAAGGTTCTAACAAAAAAAACTGGAGCGCGTTTGGAGTCCGGAGCTAGGAGATATCGTCTTTTTAAGTTGTCATAACTACTAGAAAATGAGGCTGAATTTATGACGAATTTTGACTGTTTTTGGACGAAAAAGAGAGGAGTTTTGGGAATAAAAAATGAAAGATGAGTTTATTTCATAAATTTAATAGGTATTTATAATGGTGGAGACTATTTAGTTTACTACGAGTAGGATTGGCTAATTTGGATATGATTATGATCAGTTTAAATAAGGATAGGATATGCATGAAGTTATTTTCCTAGTAGACTCAGGATTTGAATTAATTTAAAATATAGTTTAAATTTATCTCAATAATTTATAATATTAAATATAATTAAAGATAATACAAATAATTTATATATAATCTTATTAATATCTGTTAACACTAAATTAGCATCTATCTAATATTAAGACTATATATATATCCAAATAAATCATAAATCATTTCAAAAATCTAAATAAATTTCTTAAAATTCTAAATAAATTAAAAAAAAATATAATTAAATATTTTAACCTAAAATAAATATTTGGTAGTAATAATATGCAAATGGTCTCATAATAAATCATGGAAGTCCTAAAAGTTTATGTTTTCTATGTTTTAATTACCCAAAAATTCTAAAAAAATCATCAAAAATCTAAAATAGCCTAAAAATAATTCTAAATAAATATTTATATAAGTAAATATATCAAGAAATTTATTTTCTAATTAATTAAGAAAATACTCTAAAGAAATTTAATATTTAAAATAATCTATAATAAATATACTAATATAAAATATACACAAAATTCCTATTTTTGTGAGGGTGTTTACATAGGGTTTGCTCCTTGGTGAAGAAGAGAATGGTTTTTAGGGTTTTAATGGCCAAAAATGTGTATTTATATATGTAGGGGAATTTGTGGGCTGGCCTCGGGGCTTGGGCCTGTCTGGTCTCATTTGGGTGGGCTGGTCCACGTGAAAGGGTGCATGTGGGTTTGGTCTGGTTCCGCTTGAGATAAAATTGGCCTTTAATTTAATTAAATTAAAACAAATACACATAGTGTTTCCTAATGCATTGAAGACACATGGAACTAGATTTAGGGTGGAACACAAGAGTCATGGGCGTAGCAGGCTCGGTGTAGGCTAATACTCTAATTTGAGTTATCGGGAATTGGGTTATGGTTGAGCCTCAAATTCGAGTAAGAACGGACAATCAAGGGAAATTGGATTTATTGAAATAATACTTCGACGGTCGTAACGGATATTGCGTAGCTCAAATAAAGCACAATATTGAGTATCTACAAGTTACACAAGGGTCAGATGGGTAGTCTGACATGTCTAGGAGGTGAGTATTTAATTGGTTCGAGGGTACCTACTAGTATAGCGCTCCAAACATCAAAGTAACGGTAAGGTGTATTAAGTCACAATATTGTTGCACATTAAATCTAATTGTATCAAATTAAATCCTAGTCTCTTAATTTAAATTAAATAAATCATAAATTGGTCGAGGGGGTTTACAATTTCTAACAGCAACTGAAGAACAGCTACAATAGCAAATACTTTAGCAGCAACCCTCAGCAAGTTCAGCAGCTCATGCACAGCAAACTGTGCAGGTAGCAAGGCAAGAGAGAGCAGCTGCAGAGCCTACAGCAATGCAGCAAGCCAGGTAAAGAGCAATAGCAGCCAATGTATTCAGCATGAGCAGCATGCTGTAGGAAGCATTTAGCAAGCAGTATGCAAGGGGCACTGTGCAGCAATGCACAGCAAATTGCATTATTGATTAAGCACAGCAAGAGGGAGATGCAGCCTCGAGCCAAGCACTACATCTTATGCAGGCACAGGAAGGCATTCAGTCATATTCAGCAAGCACAGGGAGTATCAATAGCATAGCATTCAGTATACCACTGCAGCAAGCACAGTGTGCATCAACAAGAGCACAACAGCTTGTGCAGTAATACAAACTGCATGAACTAGCAGCAAAAAATATGCATCCAGGTACAGCAAGCAGAGGCATTCAGCAATTTGTTCACTGCATAGAGCAGTATGTGCAGCAATGCAACTGCACAGTGGATGCAGTGTGCAGCCAGTGCACAACTGAAGTGGCAGTAGCATCAGAGCACAGCAAGACTTGCTCTACTGTAGGCATAACAACAGCAAGGTGCAGCTTGCACTAGCAGCAGTCTCAGCAAAGGCGAGTGCAGAGCAATAAGCCACAGCACAGTGCAGCTGCACTGAAGATCAACAACAGCAGTTCAGCAGTATGTTGCAAGCATACAGCAATTCAGTCAGTGAGCCAAAAGCAGTGCAATGCAGCAAGCATCCTGCAGCAGAGTTAGCTACTGCAATGTGCAACCATCAGCAAGGGATTTCAGCACAGTATCAGCAACTCTGAGCACAGGAAGCATTCGGGCTCAGCAAGGTTAGGTGATTCAGCTAGTTGGGTTTGGATTAGCAGCTAGTTTGGTGTTTCAACAAGTTAGTAAGATGGTTAGTAGTTTATTATTAGTGTAGTTAGTAGATATAGCTAGTAGTTTAGTAATAGTTAGTTGTATATACTTGTTAGATTAGCTATATGTTGTATTATATATAAGTATTGTATTGATATGTATTATATGATAAGTTAGTAGGTAATATTGATATGAATTGTTAGTGTTAGATAATTAGTAGTATTGAAATAGATTAGTAGCTATATGTTAATTATAGTTTAGTATTGGTATTAGCTATATATATAGTAGGATTTGATTATCTTGGGATACCAAGGTAATGTCAAGGTAATTGGTCGATACTCGAGGTATTAGGTTTGAGTATCGAGATAGATGTGTAGGTAGTGATATACGCATTGGTTCAAAGCCAAGGTATCCGCTTTGCATTAGTTAGCTATGATACTATATATATATATATATATATATATATATATATATATATATATATATATATATATATATATATATATATATATATTACTATTTTCATATTAAAAACTTGCGTATCCTATGATACGGTGCTTTGTGTGTCTCCTAGTATCTTAGCGTAGCTAGTGTGGCTTAGTTTCATAGTGTGTAGACCTAGTATCCTAGAGTTAGACTCATACAACCTAGAAATAGCTAGTTTGACTAGTTTGACCTAGAGTTGACCTAGTTTGACTGTTTTGACTTAGAAATGGCTTCATGACCTAGAATTAAACTAGTTTAACTTAATTTTATTTCAATACCTTGTATTAATGTAATATTCCATATATATGTTTGTGTGACACCAGTTCGGACACCATTTTCATTATTTGCTCTGGACCAAAGGGAGTACATTCTCTAATAGTTTCTCATTTATGATATCCTCTATGTCTCTTGTATCCAGTGTAGATATCCTTGATTTCTTGACATGATAGTTATACAGATTGGTATATCCGGATCTCGTCGTGAGATGTTATTCCTTGGTATATATGGTGTATCTTGTGCAAGTCTTGTTTCCTTGTTCTTCTTGTACATGTACAGATATTGGTTCATAAGAAGAGTAGCGCCCTTCTTGTGGAAACCCATATCATGATGCAGCATGGTTGGATCCACTATACCAGTCGGGGCGGGAAGTATGCAATGTAGATATGTGATCATACCCTCCTTGTGCATGTCTTGTTCCTTGTGAGTGTTGATCATACACCGGACGTATGATTAACCAGGCCATTTACTCTTGTGCAAGTTCCCAAGTCGATCACATGTTAAAGCTGGTACTCACTCACTTAGTCATTTGTATTCTTGTTCATTGCCATATTGTTCATTCTTGTATTTATTTCCAATATTTTCTTATTGTATATCTCTTGTATCTATATGTTGCATCTTGTATATTTTACATCTATTTACTGTTACATAGTTTATATCATTGATTAGAACTGCTGTTAGAGATGTACTCTACTCCTTTCCTGACTGGATATATTTTTCCCAAATGATACTGGGGAGTGGTAATCCACTCATTACGGACCTCAGGATGTTGTGGGTTTAGAGCCAGAGACCTTGGCTCAGGAGGGTCTCATCCCGACTGAGACAGACGACCCGAGACTTGTAACACCTTAGTTATTCTTTTTGTACTGGATTTATCTCCAGCTTACTTTTATTAGTATCTCTGACTCATTTGTTATTATTTTGACTTATGAGTTGTATTGTGACTATTCTATTCTTTTATCATATCCATGCTATTTTCCATCTTAGATTTGTGATTGAGTATATTTATATTATTGGTGGCATATTATATTGATTAGATAGATTATCCAAACAGCGTTCAACCATCGATGTTGCGGCATAGGCTGGGCGTTGTTTTCGACTTACATCCCTACACCGGTATAGGTCGTGACATCGCCCTCCAACGGACTATTCAAGTCCTTGCACCAGAGTAGATCCACTATCATTGGCTTCCAAATCACCAAATTCTCCCATATGAGGGTGATCATATGAGTGATGCTCCGTAGACATAGTTGCCAGAACCAAAACCAGTAGCTCTGATACCAGATGTTGGAGATCAGACACGCCCTTCAAGCGTTCCGACACCGTGTCTGAGAGTGCACGCAGCAAAAACTTTAGGCCAACCCACCTGAGATAACCAACCCATGTCTAACGAACACCAAGCGCAAATAAAGACCAGTATATGGAGATGACTACGTCACCTGGATAAATACCAACCTTTATAACTCAGGTAAAATTACAAGATTGATAAAATTAATGTTGAACCTTGTGTCCTAATAGATTCAACCCGCTCACCACACTCAAGAAGAAAAAAAATATTACAATTGAAATCACTCACCAACTCGTAGCAATCTCCCTGAGAGAAGACGACGACTCCTCGATCAGATCTCTTTCTTCCTTTTGTCTTGGATGACGAAGTTCTAAGAGCAAAGCACAGACTTTTCTCTTAGATTTTCTGTTGACGAGCATCCTGAATCTCTCCCTTGTGCTATATTTTGTGCCTCGACCCTCCTCCTATATTTATAGGATAAGAAATCTATTTTAGATCATAATAGAACTTTTTAAATATAAAACCTTAAAATAATAATCATATTCTACCTCAAATAGTCCAACACCAATTATGGACGTCCAAATATGGTCAAGTTAAATATTTGATACAAATTTGAAATCTAATCAAATCTTCAATTTTATGTAGATTTCTAAATTATATCAAATCAAATCTTTGACCATATTTGAGTTCCAAAATTTATAAAATCCAGACTGGACAGGTCTAACCATTTTTTATTCATGCAAGAAGAAAAAAATAGTAGAAGAGAGAAATAAAATCATAAAAACATGTTTTTTTTTATTGAAAATAAAACAAAATCTCTTATTCTCCTTTCCTTCCTCTTCTTTCTTTTTGTGTCTTCCTTCAATCCGTCCTTTGGTGGTGGTTGTTGTTGCCTCTATTGTTGTTGTTCTATTCCTCTTATTATAGTGCCGGATCGGTCACTCGAACGTATGAATGATTAAAAAATTGTAATGTGTCTGATTTGATCGTTGTAAAATCAAAAAAATTACTGTACCGATAATAAATTTATATTAATTAAATATAGTGATAGAACTTTGATAAATTTAGAAATTATGATAGGAATCGCCAGAAAATTTGGATAACTTGATTTTTACCAAAATCTGACGTGTATTAAAAAAATTATATTTTCGCCAACAGAGTTGGCGAAAATTGGGTTGTTGGTTTTTTCTTGGGTTTTTTATTTGGTTTTTTTAAGGGGTTTATTTGGTTTGGCTTTTCTTTTATTTTTTTGTGTTATTTTTTTTGTGGTTTTTTTGTTTGGTTTATTTTATATTAACTCTGTCATAGGTACAGGTATGTTAATAGTAACTCTGTCATAGTAACGTTCATATTTTAACGTTCATATTTTAACGTACAAATTTTTACAACGGCTAAATTTTTTGTATTTCTATAAATTCCTTCAGCTATTCATTTCTCACTCAATCCACTTATTCTACTTTCAAACAGAAGCTCAATCACTCTGTATTTAGAAGCTTATTATCATGTGATGGATCAAAGTTTAACAATATTATGTTCGGTTGGAGGTGTGCTTAATGGGTTAGTTTATGAAGGAGGTTTAACTGAAATTTTTTTAATTGATCAAAATATTTCGTTTGATAGTTTACGTAATCAAATTGTTGAGCAATGTTCTATTGATTATGAATTTATATTGGTTCATGTTTATTTAACTAATTGTATAAAGTTAGTTAGTGAACAAGCATGGAAATTTATTCTAGAAGTTAATATACAAGCAACGTATATTAATATTTATGTAACTTCACCACCACCTAGAAATAATATTGTAAGTAGTATACGTGCTTCTAATGAAGTTAATACTGCTCCTAGTTCTTCTCATCAAGTTATTTTATTTACTGAACAAGAATATATAGTAGATGATGGTAATAACGACGATGAAAACAGTGATGATTTAATTAAAATTTTAGATGATGAATTTGATGGGAATGTTGATAGTGTTAGCATTTCAAGATTAATCATTGGAAGAAAATTTGATAATCGTTCTGAATTTAGATGTTTTATTTGTCATATAGCAATTGCACATAATTTTACTTGTCATGCTACTTTAAACAATGCTAGTGGGATTATATATAAATGTAACGATTCAAGTTGTAATTGGAGAGTATACACTAAAGCAAGTGATAAAGGTGAAAGTTTTGTTATAACAACGCTAGAAAACGTACATTCTTGTTTAGGGGGACTTATAACAGGTTCTTATCCATTAGCTACTACTGTATGGGTTAAAATAAGATTATTAATAGAATTCAAGATAATCAGTCGTATAGTCCATCGCATATTGTAAATGATATATTTAGAGAACACGGAATATATATTACATATTGTAAAGCTTGGAAAGCTAGAGAACTTGCTCTATCCGAAATAAATAGTAGTTATATTGATGCATATAGTAGTCTTGAAGAGTATGGTTTTAGAATTATTGAGACAAATCTGGGTAGCCAATATTTTATACAGACTACAGAAGACAATAGATTTAAAAGAATTTTTATTTGTTTTAAGGCATGCATTGATGGATTTTTAAGGGGATGTTTACCTGTGATTAGTACTGATGCTACTTTTCTTTCTTCTATATATCAAGGTATTTTATTTATTGTTTGTGTTCATGATCCAAATTATCAATTATATCCAATTGCTTATGTTGTTGCCAAGAGTGAAAATACTGATTTTTGGACTTGGTTTTTAAACAGTTTGAGAACATCTTTTGAAAAATATTTTGATGCATGGAATAAAATTTCTTTTATATCAGATAAACAAAAAGGATGGATCAGGGCTATCCATGATATATTTCCAGAATCCCCTCATTTTTTTTGTATTGAACATTTTAAACAAAATTTGAAAAAACTCTTTAGATTTCCACATTTTTAACATAGTTTAGACTATCTTGCTAGATGCTATAATGAAACAGATGCGAACTATTGTTTGGAAAAAATAAAATCTGAAAAATAGATGTTTACAACTGGCTCGTTAGAGTAAATAATGAAACTCGTATTTTTTTATACTGGATAACATCGTATTCTTCTTATCCCAAATTAGGTATTCACACGTCGAATCTTGCTGAATGCTTCAATAACTGGGTAAAAAATTTACGTGATAAACCAATAACGACACTACTTGATGGAATTCGAACCAAAATTATAATACTTCAGGACAAGAACAGGCAAAAAGCTAAAAATCTACAAACTGATTTTTGTCCTAAGATGTTACAAACTATGGCTCTTATCATAAAAGAAAAATACCGGCTGCAAATGTTGAATATAGTTAGATATTTATTTAAAATATTATATTGTAAAATAAATAGAACATATGTTGTAGACTTAGATGAAAAATCTTGTTCATGTTTAAAGTGGTATCATACTTTGCTTCCATGTGTACATGTATGTTATGCGTGTAAGTCTAAAAATATTAGCATCGAGAGTTTTTATCCAGGTATTTTCTCTAAGCAAGCATTAAAAAGCGTATATGAGCTGCACCTGGAGCTAATTCTAGTCCCCTACAACCTCCAAAATATATTGGTTAGAGGAGGATACATTGGAGTACCAGATATACGATGCAAGGCGGGAAGACCAAGAAGAACACGATCAAAGCGAATGATCAAGCTTTAAGAGATCTTCGATGTAGTAACTGCAATGGTTTAGGACATAATAGAAGGAGATGTATAAACCAACCAAAAGAATAAAGGCATTGTCGATAGTTTCAAATAATTTCATTTTATGAGAACAATATATAATTTCATTAAAATAGAACAAAGTTACATTCAAATAAAGTTCGTACTGATATAACAATTTCATTGACCTCTCTTGGCTAATTTCCGATAGTTCGGACGATCAATATCTCTTAGATTGAGTCGGTCCCTCTTTTCTCGTATATTCTCTGGGGCCGCATCATCACCACCTCCTTGAATGTCCTGTAAACCCCCTCATTTATTTCTATAGATAGTCTGGTATGGGTTAAAAAAATTTGGTTTAGCAGCAGATGCTTGAGGTTTAGAGTAAGGTTGCAGATGTCTGTTTATTTTATTAAACCCTTGGCGCGCCCTACCGTTGTTGCAATATTCGGAGCCCAACATTAGCCCATAATTTCCAACAAGTTGTTGGACTCTTGACTTGACACGCCAATTTAGGCGCTGGAATTTTTTGTCACTCAAAATTATAATTCCTTGTACTCTAATTTAATTGGACAATTTTTCGTAACCGAAATCCATTATTTAATCCCGTGTCGCGCACCTGTGTCGTTGCCATCAATTTTGAGACACCAACTCAACCCATTGAGCCGGACCAATTAAAGGGTCCAAGACTGACACCAAGCCTACACCATTCATGACCTTTGTGTCACTCCCAATTGAGATCCCATGTGCCCCCATTTAATTTAAGAGCACATGAAAATTTATTTAAATTGAGGATACCAACTTTGACTAATCCCATTTTAATCCCAATTTAATTTCAATACCCCTTTAATTAAGCCCATGCAAAACACACAATACCCCCTCACCCTACCAAACACCAATTCTCCCACAATTTTTCTATCATTTCATGTGTTTGTGCAAATACCCAAACTTAAGGGGCAAAATTGCAAATGTTGTAACATGTGTCATAACCTCATTGGTCAAGGCCAAATGAACAAGACACCCTACTTCTTTGACCGGTCAAGCTTCCCCCTCCCTCTCCTTTGGTGAACAAAATTTTTTCATATGAAATCCTCACCACCCATTTGAATTGGGCTCATCCTCACCATCCAACCCTCATACAACTCCCTATATAATGTCTCCATCACCACACTCTACCCCATGCCGGCCCTAATCCCCAAAACCTAGAGAACCCCACCCCCTCTCTCTCTCCTCCCTCTACATATTTTAACCGAAATATTCTTCTTCTTCTTCTTCCTTTCTTCTTCTCCTTCTTCCTTCCTTCTTCTTCTTCCTTGAAGGAGCCTCATCAGAGCTTGCTGCCACCCCGGCCGAGATCTTCCCTCCGGCCAGCTGCTATTCCCACCATCACCATCGTCTTCACTAACACCCAAGCCGAGATCTTCCCTCCGGCTAGATGCTATTCCAACCACCACCATCGACTTCAAAACTCCCTCAATTCCGGTCGAGCCAGCCATCCCCGTTCTGCCACACCCCTCCGGCAGCCGACCGCTGTCACGAGTGTCACTACCACATTTTAGGAAAAGGGTATTTTAGTAATTTCCTATTTAAATAAATATTGTGCATGGTAAATAATTTTTGTTGTATTATTTCATTATTGTTAGATATTATTTAATTATTTTGGACTTATTTTAGTGGACCCAACTAGTTTAGTTTGGACCCATGGACCAACATGAATTAAATAGTTAGACTTGGCCCATTTAGAAGGCCCATGGTTAAGGAGATGGATTAAATTAATTAAGTGATTAGACTAGAAGCTTCTTTCCTTAATTATTTCTTCATGAGAGGCCCCAAGGGGTATATTGGATAATTTATAATTGCTTGGGGAGGGGGGCATGGCCGGCCTATATTAGGAGGGAGGGATTTCTCTCTCCTCTCATTCTCATTTCCAATCTAGATCTAGAATTTCCCACTAGCAAATTCCCTCCATTCTCATTCCAATTCTCCACCAAATTCATTCCAAATTTTTTCTAATTCATCATTAGAAAGTTGAGAAGCAAGGATCTAGAAGGAGGAAGCAAGGATCTAGAAAGAGGAGCAAGGATCTACAATTTGGAAGCAAGTTCATCTCAATTGGAGATTTCATTGGGAATCCATCTCCCAATAGGTATAATTCAGTTTTTCCCATTAAAATAGCTTCTAAATCTGAGATTTAATCATGTAAAATCAACATATATATATGTACTACCCATAGGACTTTGTTTTGTGTTCATAGGAGACCCATGGAGAAAGTTATGGTGCTTTTTGTGTCAATTTTGTTGGAATTCCGAATTTATATTTTGTTGTGTGTGTCAATTGATCCTATAGATCAATTGGGCATATGTTTTTGTGTTTGGAACTTGTGTCGTGTCTATATTTGGGTACATGTGGTTCGTATCCCAACTATTTGGTGATACGTGTCATTTTGGGGGTTTTCCCTCCGACACGGGGCTTTGAACATGTCGTATTTTGACACGGACACATAGATCTACTTTTGACACTTTGATTTGTTCATAAATATTATTTGTGACTTGTTTGTGTCCTTCGGGGTGCAATTGGTTGTGTGTTGGACTCGTGTCACATGCGTATCCTAGATCTAGTGGGATACGGTGTGATACTCTCCAAATTGGTGTGTTTATGTGTAGATCTAATTATTTATGCTTTAAATTCTTCATTTATAATTAGTAAATATATATAGATATTATATATTATTTTAATATATTTATTATGGTATTTATTGTAGCATAGATCTATAGATATTTCTATGTGTTTTAAAGTGGTGTATAAATATATGTATGTAGCTTTCTTTCATACAATTATATATGTTACTACTTGTTAATAAAATAAATTATACATAAATATTTTATAAAATATATTTATGTGTTTAAATGTGTAATTATATTAAATATAATTATTATGTAATTATTTGGATTTAATGAATGTATTTTTATGTGTGCTTCTAGCCATGTAAAATATGTACATTAATATGTGCAATGTGTTTTGTAACTATTAGTATTTAATTGTGTAAGTTTATATGTATATATATATATATATATATATATATATATATATATATATATATATATAAGTATATAGTTATTAAATTGTTTTATATATATATATATATATGTATTTTGATTTATATATCTTATATATATATGTGTGCTTTTGTGAGGTATAATACTAGTAGTAATATATTATATTATTTGTATAAATATTGGTTTGTATATAGTTTATATTAGAGTGTATATTATTTATACTTTGTGTGGGTACCAATTGGGATCAAGACCTTGATTCCTAATTGTGTATTTTTATTCTATATTATTTATATAGATGTCTTGTGAGGATGACCTTGGTTTGACCATGCTTGACTTTAGTTGACTTTAGAGTTGACCATAGTTGACTTTTAACTTAGAATTGATTTATTGACCTAGAAGTTGACTAGTTTGACTTGTTCTCTTTCCGGGACCTTGTATTAATGTGGCATTCTATATCTAGGTCTTCGAGGTACCGAGTCAGACATCTGTGAGACTGTTCTTTGGACTTCAGACGAGTACATTCTCTGATAGTTTCTCATTTATGATATCCTCTATGTTCGTTGTATCTAGTGTAGATATACATGTTTCTCTTGACACTATGGTTACACGGATTGGTATATCCGGATCTCGTCATGAGATGTTATTCCTTGGTATATGGTGTATATGGTGCAAGTATTATTTTATTGGTTATCTTGTACATGTACAAACACCGATTTTCGGGAGGAGTCGCTCTCTTCTTGGGAAATCTAGTGCCATAGCATACCGTGGTTGGATCTATTATACCAGTTGGGGGTGGGGAGTATTAGTATAGATATGTGATCAAATCCCTATTGAATAAAGTATTGGTAAGCGAATAGTGTTGATCATGCACCGCACGTATGATTAGCCAGGCCGCATTGTATCTTGCCCAAGCCGATCACATGTTAAGCTAGTACTCACACACTTAGTCATTAGCATTATTGTTTCATTGGCATATTGTTCATTATTGTATTTCTTTCCAGTATTTCCTTATTGTCTATATATCTCTTGTATCTATTTTGTGCATCTTGTTTATCCACAGCTATTTACTGTTACATAGTTTTTATCATAGATTAGAACTGCTGTTAGAGATGTACTCTGCTCCTTTCCTGACTGGATATATTTTTTCAGATGACACTGAGGAGTACCCTACCTATTATGGACCCCAGGATATTGTGGGTTTAGATTCGGAGACCCTGGCTCAAGAGGGACTTATCCCAACTGAGACAGTTGACCCTGGAGTGTAGCTTTGTAGTATGATAGTATTCTTTTGTACTGGATTTGTCTCCAGCTTATTTTTGTTACTCTTCAGACTCATTGATGTACTATTTTTAAACTCATAAGTTGTATGATGACTATTCTATTCTCATCTGATTCGTGCTCATTCTATCTTAGTTCTGTGATTGAGTATTCTATCATTATTGGTGGTTCATTACTTTAGATAGACTATCTAGACAGCGTTCTACCGCCGATTCTGCGGCGTAGGCTGGGCGTTGTTTCCGACTAGTATCCTTACATCGGGTACGGGTCGTGACACGTTTTTGGTGGTGGCCCATGCAGGTCAAGCTTCACAAGTATGTGATGTCGTGGTAGTGCGACAACTTAGTTGTACTACTGCGAGCCTGCGATAGGATATAGGATATAGGCTGAGATACTCAATCACATCTAGGAAAATTCTTTTGATTCAACTATTCTCCTTTGACATTGATACTTGAACCCTTAAACTGTCCTTTCCTTGATGTCTTATATCATGTGCCATATTGATCCTTATTTCGTCTTTTTATGAGACATACTCGGAGATACTTGCGGAGGCATGCAAGGTTGAGCGGGATCTGGGTTTGAAGACCAAGAGAGACCGTGATTCTTTTCTGGGGGCCAATGGCAGTGCAGTATCTGCCAAACGTCCTTATTTCCAGTCCAGACCTTTCCAGCAGCTACAGCAGAACCAGACTCTAGCTAGAGCACCTTTTCACCAGGCACCTCAGCAGCAGAGACAGTTACAGCAAGCTCCATGCAACTTTTACAAGAAGCCCGGCCACATCTGGGAAGTTTGCAGGAGGAGGCTAGGAGTTTGTTTGTATTGTGGTACTGAAGGGCATCAATCGAGGGAGTGTCCTCGTCGTGCAGTTCAGGGAGCAGCTCCAGCTCCAAGGACACAGACGAGACCACCTGCAGCACAGCCGAGGGGACCGCTTCCAACACAGCAGCAGCGTTTTGTCCAGCATCAACAGCAGGAAGGTGCTTGACAGGGACGAGCGTTTGCTATGACCGTCGAAGAGGAGGAACCCACCGGAGATGTCATCGCAGGTTCTATTCTTCTTGATTCCATTCTAGCTTTAGCTTTGTTTGATAGTGGTGCTTCCCGTAGTTTTGTATCTATTTTTTTTGCTCTAAAGCATGGTTTGGTAGCTGAGTCTTTGCTTAGGATTTGCAAGATCATGACCGGAGGAGGCATTATCCTGGTTAATTATATTTTCAAGGATCGGAGAGTTACTCTGGGAGGCCGAGAGTTGAGTGCGTGTCTACTTGTAATGCCACTTTCGAGCTACGACATTGTACTTGGGATGGATTGGTTGAGTAGGCACCGTGCTAGCATAGACTGTAGAGGAGGTAGAGTTTTGTTTGGTTCGCTAGGAGAGCCAGAGTTCGAGTTTGCTAGAGGAGCTGCGGAGCAGGGGGAAGGCATTATTTGTGGAGCTATGGTGGAAGACAAGGAGTTGCCACATCCGTTGATAGCAGAATTCTTGGATGTGTTTCCTGAGGAATTGCCAGGATTGCCACCAGATCGAGATGTTGAATTTTCTATAGACTTGGTGCCAGGTGCAGAACTAATTTCGCAACATGTCTATAGAGTAAACAACAGCGAGCTGGTCGAGTTGAAGAAGCAGGTGGACGAATTACAGGATAAGGGGTTTATCAGATCGAGTTCTTCACCATGGGGAGCCCGGTATTATTTGTACCGAAGAAGGATAGATCGGTGTGCATGTGCATTGATTACAGAGCTTTGAATAATCTCACTATCAAGAATAAGTATCCTTTGCCACGGATTGATGATCTGTTTGATCAGTTGAGTGGTGCGAAGGTATTTTCTAAGATAGATTTGAGATCAGGCTACCATCAGGTGAAGGTGAAGCCGGAGGACATACCGAAGACTGCTTTTAGAACTCGGTATGGTCAGTTCGAGTTTATGGTGATGATGTTTGGTTTGACTAATGCACCGGCGGTATTTATAAACTTGATAAACAAGGTGTTCCACCAGTACCTTGACAAGTTCGCGGTGGTGTTCATCGACGACATACTCATATACTCGAGGACACCGGAGGAGCATGAGGAGCATTTGAGGATTGTGTTGGATGTGCTGAGGAAGGAGAAGTTGTATGGAAAGTTGTCCAAATATGAGTTTTTCTTGGACAAGGTAGAATTTTTGGGGCATATTGTGACTGGTGATGGTATTGCAGTGGATCCGAAGAAAATTTTAGCAGTAGAATCTTGGAAGACTCCGAGTTCGGTAGCAGAGATCAGGAGTTTCTTGGGATTGGCAGGCTATTACAGGAAGTTTGTGCAAGATTTTTCGAGGATTGTTGAGCGGAGGACCAGACTCACAAGGAAGGATGTGGAGTTTGTTTGGACGGAGGATTGCCAGGTTGTTTTTGAGGAATTGAAGAAGAGGTTGACGTCTGCTCCTATTTTGACGTTGCCATCAGGGTCCGGAGGTTTCACTATTTATAGTGATGCATCGGGGAAGGGTTTAGGTTGTGTTCTTCAGCAGCATGAGAAAGTGATTGCCTATGCATTCAGGCAATTGAGTCCTCATGAAAAGAACTATCCTACCTATGATTTGGAGTTGGCAGCCGTCATCTTCGCTCTGAAGTTGTGGAAACATTATTTGTACGGAGAGCGTGTGGAGATCTTCACAGACCACAAAAGCTTGAAGTACGTTTTCACGCAGAAGGAGTTGAACATGAGGCAGCGTCGGTGGTTGGAACTGATGAAGGATTTTGATATCTCTTTGCAATATCATCCTGGGAAAGCCAATGTAGTTGCCGATGCTTTGAGCAGGTATCCGGTAGCTATGTTCTTAACGCAGGATCGATATTTGTTGGAGGACTTGGAGTGCTTGGGCATTGAGGTGATTGTTCCTGGGTGTGCTATGCAGATATAGGGATTGCAGATACACTCAGATTTGATGGACAGGATTAAGGCAGCACAGTATGATGATGTATCTTTGAGGAGTATCAGAGCTCAGGTGAGAGCAGGATTGGAGGATGATTTTACTATTGCAGAGGATGGATCTTTGAGGCATGGAGTTAGATTATGTGTGCCGAATGGGGAGTTTCATGAGGAGGTGTTGCAGGAAGCACATCGCTCTCAGTATTCCATACATCCAGGTGCTAACAAGATGTATCGGGATATGCGAGAGAGTGTGTGGTGGTATGGCATGAAGAAGGAAGTGGCACAGTTTGTATCCAGATGCTTAGTGTCCCAGCAGGTGAAAGCCGAGAGACAGAGGCCAGGAGGTTTACTTCAGCCATTACCCATTCCAGAGTGGAAGTGGAAATACATAACTATGGATTTTGTGTCCGGACTTCCACGATCTCCAGGAGGGAAAGACGCGATTTGGGTCATTGTTGATAGGTTGACCAAGTCGGCCCACTTTTTGCCTTTCAAGGTGGGTTTGTCTACGGAGAAGCTGGCAGAGATGTATGTGAGGCAGATCGTTAGGATACATGGAGTTTCCGTCAGCATAGTCTCAGATCGAGATAGTCGTTTCACTTCTCATTTCTGGAGGAGTTTGCAGGAGAGTTTGGGCACTCAGCTCAAATTCAGTACTGCATATCATCCCCAGACAGATGGGCAGTTTGAGCGGACTATCCAGACTCTCGAGGATATGTTGCGCACTTGTGTACTAGATTTCATCTCCATTTGGTAGAGTTTGCTTACAATAACAGTTACCAGGCCAGTATAGGGATGTCACCTTTTGAAGCTCTATATGGTCGGAGGTGTCGTACTCCTTTGTCTTGGGACGATGTTGGAGAGAGAGTTTTGCTTGGGCCAGAGATGGTTGTGGATGCAGCAGAGAAGGTTCAGTTGATCAGAGACAGACTTCGAGTGGCGCAGGACAGACAGCGGCATTGGGCTGATAGCCATCGGAGACCTTTGGAGTTCGAGGTATAGTTTAGATTTTGTTTGTACTTGTTCTTGTTTGTTATAGATAAAGTTCTTAAGATGGTGTTTTATTCTAGGTAGGTGGTTTGGTGTTTCTGAGAATTTCTCCGACACGAGGCACGATTCGCTTCGGTGGAGGCGGAAAGCTTAGTCCGCGATTCATCGGACCTTTCACTATTCTAGAGAGGGTCGGTGCAGTTGCTTATAGACTAGACTTGCCACCTGCATTGGAGGGAGTGCACAATATGTTTCATGTGTCACAGTTGAGACGATACGTGGCAGATCCTAGTCATGTATTGGATCACTCAGAGATAGAGGTGGGTCCTACTCTTAGCTATCCAGAGCAGCCAGTTGAGATTCTGGATCGGAGAGAGAAGGTGCTGAGGAACCAGACTATTCCTTTGGTACGCGTCGCATGGAGGCATCACTCTCCGGGGGAATCTTCCTGGGAGAGAGAGGATGACATGCGAGAGCGTTATCCATATTTGTTTGTACCTTGAGGTATGTTAATTCTCTAGTTATGTTCTGTTCTTTGTTATGTTTTGTTCATTAGTTAGTTGTGATTCTTTAGTTCTATTCTGTGATTTTCTGGGGGTAGTTTTCGTCTTTGAATTTCGAAGATAAAATTATTTTAAGGAGGGTAGACTTGTCACTACCACATTTTAGGAAAAGGGTATTTTAGTAATTTCCTATTTAAATAAATATTGTGCATGGTAAATAATTTTTGTTGTATTATTTAATTGTTGTTAGATGTTATTTAATTATTTTAGACTTATTTTAGTGGACCCAACTAGTTTAGTTTGGACCCATGGACCAACATGAATTAAATAGTTAGACTTGGCCCATTTAGAAGGCCCATGGTTAAGGAGATGGATTAAATTAATTAAGTGATTAGACTAGAAGCTTCCTTCCTTAATTATTTCTTCATGAGAGGCCCCAAGGGGTACATTGGACAATTTATAATTGCTTGGGGAGGGGGGCATGGCCGGCCTATATTAGGAGGGGGGATTTCTCTCTCCTCTCATTCTCATTTCCAATCTAGATCTAGAATTTTCCACTACCAAATTCCCTCCATTCTCATTCCAATTCTCCACCAAATTCATTCCAAATTCTTTCCAATTCATCATTAGAAAGTTGAGAAGCAAGGATCTAGAAGGAGGAAGCAAGGATCTAGAAAGAGGAGCAAGGATCTACAATTTGGTAGCAAGTTCATCTCAATTGGAGGTTTCATTGGGAATCCATCTCCCAATAGGTATAATTCAGTTTTTTCATTAAAATAGCTTCTAAATCTGAGATTTAATCATGTAAAATCAACCTATATGTATGTACTACCTATATGACTTTATTTTGTGTTCATAGGAGACCCATGGAGAAAGTTATGGTGCTTTTTGTGTCAATTTTGTTGGAATTCCGAATTTACATTTTGTTGTGTGTGTCAATTGATCCTATAGATCAATTGGGCATATGTTTTTGTGTTTGGGGCTTGTGTCGTATCCATATTTGGGTACATGTGGTTCGTATCCCAACTATTTGGTGATACGTGTCATTTTGTGGGTTTTCCCTCCGACACGGGGCTTTGAACATATCGTATTTTGACACGGACACATAGATCTACTTTTGACACTTTGATTTATTCATAAATATTATTTGTGACTTGTTTGTGTCCTTCGGGGTACAATTGGTTGTGTGTTGGACTCGTGTCACATGCGTATCCTAGATCTAGTGGGATACGGTGTGATACTCTCCAAATTGGTGTGTTTATGTGTAGATCTAATTATTTATGCTTTAAATTCTTTATTTATAATTAGTAAATATATATAGATATTATATATTATTTTAATATATTTATTATGGTATTTATTGTAGCATAGATCTATAGATATTTCTATGTGTTTTAAAGTGGTGTATAAATATATGTATGTAGCTTTCTTTCATACAATTATATATGTTACTACTTGTTAATAAAATAAATTATACATAAATATTTTATAAAATATATTTATGTGTTTAAATGTGTAATTATATTAAATATAATTATTATGTAATTATTTGGATTTAATGAATATATTTTTATGTGTGCTTCTAGCCATGTAAAATATGTACATTAATATGTGCAATGTGTTTTGTAACTATTAGTATTTAATTGTGTAAGTTTATATGTATATATATATATATATAAGTATATAGTTATTAAATTGTTTTATATATATATATATATATATATGTATTTTGATTTATATATCTTATATATATATGTGCTTTTGTGAGGTATAATACTAGTAGTAATATATTATATTATTTGTATAAATATTGGTTTTTATATACTTTATATTAGAGTGTATATTATTTATACTTTGTGTGGGTACCAATTGGGATCAAGACCTTGATTCCTAATTGTGTATTTTTATTCTATATTATTTATATAGATGTCTTGTGAGGATGACTTTGGTTTGACCATGTTTGACTTTAGTTGACTTTAGAGTTGACCATAGTTGACTTTTAACTTAGAATTGATTTATTGACCTAGAAGTTGACTAGTTTGACTTGTTCTCTTTCCGGGACCTTGTATTAATATGGCATTCTATATCTAGGTCTTCGAGGTACCGAGTCAGACATCTGTGAGACTGTTCTTTGGACTTCAGGCGAGTACATTCTCTGATAGTTTCTCATTTATGATATCCTCTATGTTCGTTGTATCTAGTGTAGATATACATATTTTTCTTGACACTATGGTTACACGGATTGGTATATCCGGATCTCGTCATGAGATATTATTCCTTGGTATATGGTGTATATGGTGCAAGTATTGTTTCATTGGTTATCTTGTACATGTACAAACACCGATTTTCGGGAGGAGTCGCTCTCTTCTTGGGAAATCTAGTGCCATAGCATACCGTGGTTGGATCTATTATACCAGTTGGGGGTGGAGAGTATTAGTATAGATATGTGATTAAATCCCTATTGAATAAAGTATTAGTAAGCGAATAGTGTTGATCATGCACCGCACGTATGATTAGCCAGGCCGCATTGTATCTTGCCCAAGCCGATCACATGTTAAGCTAGTACTCACACACTTAGTCATTAGCATTATTGTTTCATTGGCATATTGTTCATTATTGTATTTCTTTCCAGTATTTCCTTATTGTCTATATATCTCTTGTATCTATTTTGTGCATCTTGTTTATCCACAGCTATTTACTGTTACATAGTTTTTATCATGGATTAGAACTGCTGTTAGAGATGTACTCTGCTCCTTTCCTGACTGGATATATTTTTTCAGATGACACTGAGGAGTACCCTACCTATTATGGACCCCAGGATGTTATGGGTTTAGATTCGGAGACCCTGGCTCAAGAGGGACTTATCCCAACTGAGACAGTTGACCCTGGAGTGTAGCTTTGTAGTATGACAGTATTCTTTTGTACTAGATTTGTCTCCAACTTATTTTTGTTACTCTTCAGACTCATTGATGTACTATTTTTAAACTCATGAGTTGTATGATGACTATTCTATTCTCATCTGATTCGTGCTCATTCTATCTTAGTTCTGTGATTGAGTATTCTATCATTATTGGTGGTTCATTACTTTAGATAGACTATCTAGACAGCGTTCTACCGCCGATTCTGCGGCGTAGGCTGGGCGTTGTTTCCGACTAGTATCCTTACATCGGGTATGGGTCGTGACAACGAGCTCCACCCCGGCGAGCTAGCAACCAACCGCACCGCCGTTCATCTTCACTACCACCACCGCACACCATTACCACCACCTCCACATCCGCCATTATCACCGCCACCATTGCCACGAGCCACTCTGGCCAGGCCCTCCACTCCGACTTTACCCTGCCACCACCGCACACCACGACCACATCCATTTCCAGTGACACCCTGCTCCGGCCAGCATTCTCCCCCTTGGCCATCCGCCACCACCATACATCAATGACTCCACCACTTCCTTCATCACCACCGCCTCCAGCTCTCCCCTGACCACCACGACTTCAACTCCGGTGGAACACCTCGCTGTCTGTCACGCCCCGAGGCGTCCCCCGAGTCGTGACCGCCGTGCGGGCCTGGGGTTGCACCCGCACAAGGCTTTAATGATTTGCATAGCAAGCACACATTCAGAGTACGCAGATAAATTGAAACACAGATTTGAAACATAGAAAAGTTCTCTTTATTGATAATGAACATCTATTACAAACTCTTGAACGAGTCAGCTAATATGCCGAACGGCTTACAAAAGGGTTGACTCAAAATGAGATAGCAGTCATGTACATTACATCCTTTTATAAACTCAAAACGATAAAGACCTCCAGGCTGGAGGATCGCTTTGCCACGAAGCTGCATTTGTGTATGAAGAGTTGCAGGCTTCGAACTTCAGAAGGCTTCGAGGGGGCGCGGTGAAGATGCGCCAACAGTTGGACTGGATCGGGTAGACGACTTCGGCTCCTCGCTCGGTTCGCCTTGGTGCGGAGAACCTGTTTCAACGAGGGTCAGCATATCGAAACATGCTGGTGAAGGCGAGCTAGCCTGACTATACCAATCAACACATTGTTTAGTGAAGCATGCATATTTTTGTGGGTTTCTATCTTGCCTTAGTTCATTTACAAGTAAGCAGCATATTGAATTTACTGAAATGAACGTGCCACCGTTCGGTGGATTTTACCTGACCGTCTGAATTACCTGTACAATACTTACCATGCCTTCCCTGAAACGAAGACACAAGTTAGTATGCAACAGGTTTAAATATACATAGGATCACTGGCTTGATGCCACGAAGGGACGGGTTATAGTCTCAAGGCAAAGTGACGTGCAACGCGGGTGGCGAGCCCCGCTGCATAACACTTGCCGGGTAACATACGACTATACATACGTTCCGTCCGGATCGGATCGATCCCGGTGCCCCGGTGACCGTCCGCGAAACTCATAACATACCTTGTGCACAAGTCGTCCGTGATCGAGAATACTCATAGAATTTATTCCATAGCATACAGTTTTGCATAGTCATCCTGACAGTTTATTTCATAACAAGCATACATTTCCATACTTAGCACGATTCATAGAACAGTTATAGACGAACTAGCATACAGGATGATAACCGTTCATAAGTTTGTTTGACAAGCATAATAACCAAGTTATTCTCTTTTATTTTGGTTTCTTTTATTATTACTTGGTATCGTTTGATCAGGGCGAAGGAGTGAAGCTGGAAGCAGAGCTAGCTAATCGGATTGGTAGCCACTCACTTAGATTTTGGAAAGAAGAAGGAAAGAGGCGCTTCACGACTCCGTTCGCAAGCCGCCTACTGCTCGTTCACCTGCACACGAACAGCTCGATTAATACTTCTTCCTCTCTTTCCAATCTCGGAATTGAAGTGCAGTTCAATGAACGAAAATAATGAAAACCATCGAAACCGTTCAAGGAAAACAAGCAAATCCCAAAACCAACTCAAAGCACGAAAGCAACAAGCGACATCGAAAACCGAGGCAATAAAAGATAGCAGCGGAGAGGTCCCTCCTGACTCTGCCGCTAAGCCGATCCTTGGGGCGCAGTCCACTGAATATGGGAATCGATTCCGAAGAAACAAATCCATAACGAGGACGAGTTCTTAATTCAATCTATCCCGATCGAACGATACCGTCTTGTGTTTCTTAGCCGCGCTCTCCGCATCGGGAGAACGGGGCGCTACACTGTCGACCCCACATTTCCGTCAATTTCCCACCACCTCGCCAAAGTGAACCACTCCCCCCTCTCTATAGTTTCATATATATTGTTTTGTGTAACCTAGTTTAGTGTTAATAATTAGGGTTTATTGTTGTGTTTAGGGTTTATGTTCATAGTATATAATGCAATTAATGGATATACAATGAGTTAGGGTTTGAGAATAAATGGATCTTTGTTTGGGGTTATATTCGTATTGGGAATTTTGAGGATAAAATGCATGGTTAGTAATAAAGGTTTATAAATGCTAGGTTTGAGATGTTAGGGTATTTTAATTAATTTATGCATTATTGATTATTGTTGTTGAGCAGATTAAATTGTTGTGAAATAATACTTTGATCTATCATCAAGGGACAGGTGATTTATTGTGAAATAATGTGTGGTATCAAACTATAAATCGGTGATTGGGGACTGATAATTAATGATGGGTTTAATTAAAGAGTAGTACTTATTGTGAATTGGTAATGAAGATATAAAACGGAAGGTTTAATAAATATTAATTGTTTATTTTGAGGATGACAGTAAATGTAAATGTTAACGTCGGTGCACACCGAGGTAAAATTTGAGGAATAATCATGCATGAAATACCAATGAACACTGTGATGAATATAGTAGGATTGAGGATAGTTTAATGATATTATACAGATGATTAATTTGATTTGATGTAACGTACCAATAGTCAACCTTTGTCAACCCTCTAGCGTCGTGTCCCTGTGAGTTATAGCTGAGTCTGAGCATATGTTTAGACGTGTGTCACATCCCTATTTACCGTGTGATAGTTTATTGATTGAGTTTGTATCTCGTCTCTAGGTACTACGGGACCAACGGACTCGGACGTGGTACCGGATCCCCGTCATCAGCAGCCGGACGCAAGCAAGTGTACCTTGCCACCCTGTATTTCAATTACAGATATTTATTGTTTTATTATATACATTGTGTGCGTGTTTGATTACGATCGTTACTTCACGTCCGGATCACAATCGGGTGCAGACGTTTCTTCGTAACGTCTTGTAACGAATGCTAGATGTTCGTAACACCTTGATGTACATACCTGAGTATATTGTTATCCCAGGACACATTCATTTACTGTTATCGTGCCAGATTTTCTGTATCCTGATACTGACATCATGACTGGAGACTGGGACGACCTTAGGGTCGCGTTTGTTGATAGTTACTTATGTGCGAAGAAACTGCTAGATAGAGGTTCTGGTTCAGCGCACAATCATTGAACGCTTGGGAAGGGAAAGACAGTTACTAGACATTTGGGCTCATCTGCACGCGCTTATATATGTATATATACTATTTCTGTAGTGATCCCGTATCTAGAGTAGTTGTATCACCCGTGTGACTCTTTGTCCGGAGCTGCGGTACGTCCCGTGTATTTTCGTGTCCGGAGCTACGGTTTTATTTTAGACAGCCCACGCGTCGAACATTGTCTTTAAACTGTATCTTACTTGTTTGGTTATGATAGATTACCCCGTCGTTGCACTTGTACTTTCTGTTATACTTGGCATGCTCTATTTTTGTACCTTGTTACGTCCCTCTGAGGACCTGGTTCCCTTCCAGGTTTAGGCGAGGAGGATTACCCAGAGGAGTACGGTCCAGGTACGTATCCAGCAGCAGGACACATTGCTGAGGACGAGATCATCCCCGAGGACTTCGCTTGATCACTGGTAGTGACTTTATCCTTGGGACAGTATTACTATCTAGCTATCTGATGTCGTTCCAAGTTATCTCATTGCTTACTTTCATTCCAGTATTTTGTACTAGCGGATTTGTTCCCGTGTGACTACTCTAGTATTTGTACTATGATACATTATCTTGTGACATTTTCTTTCTGCACATTAGTTGTTATGATTACCTCTATGTGCACTTATATCTGTTGCCAGTGGATGAGATTTAGATTCACTATTTATGTGTTATGTGTTGGGTTATTCATTGTACTTTATAGCTTAGGTGCACTCCGACGGGCCCATTAGATTGGGATGCCCGCCGAAGTGTGCTGCTGGCCATTACCACGTGAATCAGTTCCTTATCTTTGGAACTGGGGTGTGACATGTCCTCCACTTGAGATGGCATATGTGCTGATGAAGTTGTCAAGATATACGATTATGTGGTAACGCCGAGGGCGAATAGGTATCCCACTGAGAATCTCCCTCGGGGGCCTACTGAGAAGTGCCCGCACCGGCCGTCGCCTGAGAAGTACCCCACTCAGGCCAATGAGAAGTGCATGTATCAGCCCACTGAGAAGTACCCGCACCATCCCACTGAGTAGTGCTCACACCGACCGTCGCCAGAGAAGTACCCCAGTCAGGCCAATGAGTAGTGCCTGCACCAGCCCACTAAGAAGTGCCCACACCATCCCACTGAGAAGTGCTCGCACCGGTCGTCGCCTGAGAAGGGACATCGTCGTCTTGCAGTGCCAGACTATCATCTTGATACCAAACTGAGGTATACTTCCTAGGGGGGCGTGCTTGTCGTTGTGCAACAAGACCCCGAGGATAATCTTCTGAAATAAATAAGGGAGGGTTCGGAGGAGTCGGTCCTCGTTGCATAGAAGCCAAAAATTTGCCAACCGTTGTGCGCAACGGATCCCCCACTGGATAATTTTGGTATGCGGTATTTAAATATGGAAGCTGAAATATTAAATAGAATTCAATAGAGGACATAAATAAGTACTACAAAGATAGACATTTTTATATAAAAATAATGTACCATCCCTTCTACATAATCATAATAGCAGCGGAGACTATAATCATCGGGCTCGATGTTGGAATCGAAACTCCTGGAATTGGTAGGCTCTGTTGTTGATAAGAGGAGCTCCCCACCAAGATCTATATGCATCATCACCGTAGGCTGCACCATTACAAATTATGACCATATGATTTCTTATAATTTTTACAGTAAATTTTGTTAAACTTTTGGAACAACTTACCATCATCAATAGAGGACATCATTTGAGACAAATGTCCTACCTTATGAATCTCAAATCTAGAATTTCACCCAGGAATCAATCTGCGTGCTCTGGTAGTTGTATTACCTTTACCACGATTGAAAAATGGTGGCTCATCAGGAATGTGTTGTATCATCCAGAACTGTCGCATAGCACGATCAGCTGGATGATACATGATGTTATCGTGGAATATTATAAAAAATCTATGTAGACTCAATCCATAGGCCGTTGTTTGTAACTCAAGAGGATTCTGCCCAAGCCGGTACGGTAAAAAAATTACCTGTTTCATGTCAACAATATTGTAAGACACTACAAAATTATAAAACATATTGACTGTATGAAATACAAAATATATATAAGACAATATAAAAAATTCCTCGTTAAACCTTAGTGAATCGAATTGGCCCCGATATACTGCGATATCCTTATGAGCACATCGATTTGGATCAGCTGCAGCTGTCATCCAGCGTAAAGCTAATGGAAAGACACCATCTTCGGTATCAATACGAGAGACTGGCCTACCGATACTGAAGTGCTCGTAGGACCAAACCTAGAAAAAAAATATCATGTAAGTTTACATATTTCTTTAGTAAATAAAATTATATAAAAAAATTATACCTGTAATAATGTCATACATCCATTCAAATTTTTTTTTCTTTTATCAGCTGAAATAAAATGCACAAAATTTGACATGGAGTTGTACAAATATGCCAATACAGAAGCTCCACATGCATGATGGGTAGGTTCTGTCAGATTTTCCAGAAAAGATAAAAAACGTAAATTTGCCCTAAATTCGGAGTTTGGAAATAAAATTCCGTTGGTTAAACCTAGTAAGTAGGCCTTGGTGCAAGCAGTAACCTGAACATATAATAAAAAAAGTATATTAGTTAAACTAAATAAAAATATATATTACATAAATAATAACATTAAATGTTATACTTACTGGTTCCGCATCCACTAAGATTTCTTCCTCACCAATACGATTTAGGTGCATAAAGTTGTGGCGGAGCCACAAAAGCGTCACAAAACTTTTACCATGTATAGGCGGCTCCACGCCTAAATACTTTCTTATCACAGTTTTGGCGCAAAATATTTCATCATTTTTAAATATTATAGGTTCACCCGTAATAGGTAATCCCAAAATATTTGCCACATCTACTAACAAAATTGTCATTTCTCCGAACGATAACTGAAAGGTATTTCTTTCTGGCCACCATCGCTCAACTAAACTGAAGATCAAGTCTCGGTCATGACGTAGAAAATGTATCTGATCAATATGATCGAAATAAAATACGTTCACCATACCATGTTGTTCTTCAGTCAACATCCAGTACCCAACGTCGTCCTCATAACGCTATGCGACATGCTTTCGTATTCGAAACGTATCAGGATAATCGTATTGTTATATATGACATATATAAACGATGTTATTATTAGACATGTAAAAAATATAAATTATATTTACTAAAATAATTTAATTTTAATATACCTGTCCAGAAAATACAAGACTAGAAATATGCGATTCACGTAGCTGGATAATCGTATCTATGGTAGGCCATCCTGGAATACGTCCATCGTTTTGGGTACCCATCTGCAATATTTTAATTTAATTTAGTGTTAGTATGACTACTATCATGAACATTACATTTATAATAGTTAAAATAGTAACTACAATTACATAATTATAATTATAATCAAAAAATTACAAACATGTTTTTCTTTTGTTCTTCTCTTCCCTTCTTCTCTGCTTACAAACTACTGCTCTTCTCTGCTCTTCACTTCTCTTCTCTTCTCTTCTCTGCTTCCTCCTCCTATTCTCTTCTGTGATCTTGCAACAATCTTCCACCCTCTACTTATAATACATAACCCTCACCAACACCCACCTAAATATTTAACCACCTAACATCAATTAAATCCTACCAATCCATCCACCCGAACCCATTTAAACCCACACCTACAATCATTTAATCCCTATCAACCAACCCCATCCAAACCAGACCCTGTGAACCAACCCCACCCAACCAGGGAACCCAATTTTCGCCAACAGAGTTGGCGAAAATATGGGGAACCCATTGGTCGCCATCTTGAACAAAAAAAAAAAAACAAAAAAAAAAAACCCAAATAAAAAAACACAAAAAAAACTAAAAAAAATCAACATCCCAATTTTTGCCAACTGAGTTGGCAAATATATATATATATATATATATATATATATATATATATATATATATATATATATTTAAATATACGTCGGATTTTAGTCGGATTTTTTATCTAAATTTTTGTCAACCCAACTAGCGATTCCTATCGTAATTTTTAAATTTGTCAAACTTCTATCGCTATATTTAATTAATATATATTTATTATCGATAGAGTAAATTTTCTGTTGAAAAATTCGACTGTTGGTTTAAAAATAAGGATAAACGTTCTGACAAGTTTGCTATAGAAACGCTAGAGGTTAACGTTTTCGCTACAGAAACGTCAAATTATTTAACATTTTGATTGATAAACAAAATTTAATCGAATTGTCAAACTGTACGACGAGTTCGATATCTCCAACTAAATTTATAAACTTGGAATCATGAATAGAAATCCAAAATAAGTTTGTTTCTATGTGAAAATATGTTTTCGTTTTGCTTCTAACAACCTTTACTCCCACTCCCACTCCCACTCCCTATAAATAGCCCAAGTGAATGCAATCAAAACGAAAAAAAAAAAAACCGGAATAGATAGTTAAGTCTATTCTCACTACTTACTATACTACTACATAAGACTAATTATTAGCTCACCATTGGTGAGTAAGATAATAGGGAGGAAGAGGAAGAAGGATGATCTCCCTCCATGACCTCTACACCGTCCTCACGGCCGTGGTCCCCCTGTACGTGGCGATGCTCCTCGCCTACGGCTCCGTGCGGTGGTGGCGCGTGTTCACCCCTGACCAGTGCTCCGGCATCAACCGCTTCGTCGCCATCTTCGCCGTCCCCCTCCTCTCGTTCCACTTCATCTCCACCAACGACCCCTACGCAATGAACCTCCGCTTCGTCGCCGCCGACTCCCTCCAGAAGCTCCTCGTCCTCGCCTCCCTCCTCCTCTGGTCCCGCCTCCGCCCCCGCTCCAACAGCAACTCCTTCCTCGACTGGTCCATCACCCTCTTCTCCCTCTCCACCCTCCCCAACACCCTCGTCATGGGCATCCCCCTCCTCATCGCCATGTACGGCCCCGGCTCCTCCGCCGGCTCCCTCATGGTCCAGATCGTCGTGCTCCAGTGCATCGTATGGTACACGCTAATGCTCTTCCTCTTCGAGTACCGCGCCGCCACGATACTCATCGCGGACCAGTTCCCGGACACCGCGGCCTCCATCGTGTCCTTCCGAATCGACTCCGACGTCGTCTCCCTCGACGCCGGAGTGCTGGAAGCAGAGACTGCAGTCCGAGACGACGGGAAGCTGCACGTGCTCATGCGCAAGTCGACCTCGTCGAGGCGCTCGCTGCTGGCGGCCACGCCGAGGCCCTCCAACCTCACCGGCGCGGAAATCTACTCCGTCAGCTCCTCCAGGAACCCCACCCCTCGCGGCTCGGATTTCAACGGTGCGGACTTCTACGGGCTGCGGAGCTCCAACTTCGGCCCCGGGGAGCTGTACTCGGCGCAGTCCTCGCGCGGGCCCACGCCGCGGCCCTCCAATTTTGGGGACGTGGTTGTGGCCGCTGGGCCGGCTGCGAACCGCCACGACGCGGAGGAGCTTCATATGTTCGTGTGGAGCTCGACCGGGTCGCCGGCCTCGGAGGTGGGCGGGCTGCACGTCTTCGGTGGCGGTGGCGGTGGCGGCTCGGATCCGGGCGGGAGGGCGGACCCGCATGGGGCGAAGGAGATCCGTATGCTGGTTCCTGCTGCGGAACATCTGCAGAATGGGGCTACTACCAAAGGTTTGTTTTATTTTATTTGCATTGTTTATTTTTATAATATTCATTCGGTACATCATGCAAATTCTTAACTCGTACCGCCATCGGATCCTGACATGCATGATTAGAGTGCCAGAACTTTTAGAATTGCAGTATTATGTTTATATATTGATATAAATTTCTCACTAAGTTTTGATTTTTAGGATGTTTGTACCGCGTTCAAATTTTACTGCATGTTATTTTGATAGCACGTGTATATATCATTTTTTTATTTTTTTCGTTATAATGCGCCTGTCATACTTTCTCTTTGCTATATGGTAATTATTTGTAAAGTTACTTTGGAGGTTTAGAAAATAAAGTTTTCTTTATTAGTGTGCCTGGTTTGGTTGGAAGGAAAGGAATTCTAATTCTTTGATTTTTATTTTTTTTTAGGAAATTATAACATTTTTTTTTTTGAAAGTTCAAGGAAGTTGGAAAGAAAAGTAATTCCGTGTTATGAAAAAGTGAATTCCTCTATAGATTCTATATTGTTAAATTGTTCCTTTTATTTTGTGTCATGTAGAATAGAAATAGAGAAGTATGGTTGTTGAATGTTTTGTTTGTTTGTGCAATTTATGATATGTAAAAATTCTACCAAGTAGAACATAAATTTGCTTATATTAAAATGACAAATAGGACAAAGAACATAAAATTTTTTAAAGTAAAATGACAAATAGGACAAAATTCCAAAATTTGAAATTTCTATTGGGGATAGATGTCTGTTAGTTAGAATCTATCGGTAGTTCTATCATACAAATATTGTAATACGTTTTATTTTTTAAGTGCACGAATAAGTTGTTAACCTATATAAAATGTTGTAAATGTGAAGGAGTTACAATATCGGAGATGACAAAAGATTATTCCAAAGGAATCCAAGACTTTCGTTTTGGAGGAGAAATAGCGCTTAACGTTGACGAGGACAGAGAGAAGGAATGTCCGGAAAGCCTATCGAAATTAGGTTCTAGTTCAACGACAGAACTACATCCCAAGGGAAGCGTAGAGACGTCGGACGGAAAGTCGCAACAGATGCCTCCAGCCAGCGTCATGACCAGACTGATCCTCATCATGGTATGGCGGAAGCTTATCCGCAACCCTAACACGTACTCGAGCCTTGTCGGTCTCATCTGGTCCCTAGTCGCCTTCCGGTATGTTATATTAAAAAAAAAAAATTCTGATGCAAATAGTAGATATAAATAGTAGTTTACTGCAAATTAATCAGCTAGTAGTTAGTTGGCAATATGCCAAAATAGCAATGATGAGTTCTAATTGGCTACTTGTCTTATGGGCCCCAGGTGGCACGTGTCAATGCCGAAGATCGTCGAGAAGTCTATTTCCATACTGTCGGACGCTGGACTCGGCATGGCTATGTTCAGCCTAGGTGGGTCCCACTTCGTTAACAAATATTTTGGATATTAAATAAGAGGAAAACAAAAAGTTTATCGGGTTTCGTGTCGAACCCGTTAACCCGTTACCCGTTACGGTGGGACCCCACAGCAGGTGCAGAAATTATTTTTCTAACGGAGAACAGCTTTCGGCTGGTCCTCGTCCTTGCTTGCTTGCTTGTCTTCCTATGGTCCCGTCAACCGGAAATAATGGCAGATAATACGCAGTGTGCAATTACCATTTTGCTCTCGTGTCCCGTCCCTCCTCCTCCTCCTCCCAAAGTGTCGCTAATTAATTATGGGTTTTGTGTCGGTGTCGTCAGGGCTGTTCATGGCGTTGCAGCCGAGGATAATCGCGTGCGGGAACTCGGTGGCGTCGTTCGCCATGGCAGTGCGGTTCCTCACCGGTCCGGCCGTCATGGCCGCCGCGTCGATCGCTGTCGGACTGCGTGGTACTCTCCTCCACATTGCAATCGTCCAGGTGCTCGCTACAAATGACATTCTTAGATGCTTATTCATTGTCAATGACACGCGAGCAATTACGATCTGCTTGACAATTTTGGAAGTAGCGATTAGATGAAAAAGAAAAATTGAAAAATTATTTTATAAAAATATTTTATTAGATTTTTTTTATAGAATTTTTTTTTATGAAAAAATTAATTTGACTATTTGATTGTCACTATTTTCTAAACATTAGTTATTTTACGTGAAAGATTATATTTTTCTATGGATTTGACCAGCTTTATTTTTTGGAAAAAAAATCTATAAAAAATAATAATTTTTTGACAAATAATTTTATTAGAAATATAAGCTATCAAATATTGTATATTTATGAAAAAATTATGTAAATTTTTTTCAATGAAAATACTTTTGATGAAAAAAGTCCTATTAAACACATCCTAAATTCATGCGCTGTACCTGACATATATCTATCACTAAAACAGTTTGGTGAACATGACCATTCATGATTTAGAACAGTCTAAACCATCGACAATGGTCCAAAATATTGAGAAACATTGAAAAAAAATAGATTATTCTTTATATATAAATGAGAATGCGCTAAAATCAGCTGTGTGATTTTATATTATAGAACCAATCTATGTTACAACAGTTGAATTTGGATTACAATGATGAAATTAAAAGCGAAAATTATTTACTTAAAAGATACAAGTGTAATATCAGAACAGTTATATATATATATATAATATTTGTTAGTATTTTAAATATTAGTGTTTATACTATTTGACATAATGACCCACTTAGCAACACATGATATATTTATTTTTACAAAATTTTTAGATTTTTATTTTTATTTTTAAACCAAGGACTTCATTTTAATTTTATTTTGGACATGGAAATTTTTTTATACTAAAAGTCCAAAACAAAACAAAAAACAAAATCAGAATCAGGTGAGTGATTGAGGAAACTGACTTTTCAATCACCCAAAAAATACTATTAATATGATGGGATACTTGACTAATATGGACAGGTATTTATAAATTTGACCGAATCATCATGAAAAATACCTACTTATATTAACCGATATTACTGGTTTGGTCCACTAATCTTATTGTATTCTTCGGTACATAACCAGAAAATTTTAAAAACATAAAAAAAAAAAAAAACCCAGATAAATATAGGAAAATGTTTAGCAGCACATTTTTTTAGTTCCTTTTGTAAGTTTTACAAATAATTACAAGGCTTGCCACTAACCACGTTACAAAATAGTAAATAATATCACGTGGGAGCCATCTGATCTCTTTGTGTGATCGTCTTGTACACCACAACAGACTCGTCAGCGAATGCGCGCCTCAAGCTTCTCCATCCGTGTGGTGGGTTTGAAAAAAAAAATGGTTGCCACACAAAAATTATAATTTTTTATTTAAATTTTTTTTTAATATAAATATAAAATAAATTTTAAAGTTGACATGGTAATGATGTGTCAAAACAATATAAAATTGATTATCTATATCTAAACAATGGACTTCACAATACTTTATTTCTATATCATTAATTATAAATAAAATATGTATAAAAAAGAAGAAGAAAAAGAAGGAAGAAGTGGAAAAGTTGTTTGTCTTGAAAGTTGGAAAAAATAGTTTTTATTGTATTCTCAATACTTTTGTATTTGAGAACACTTTTATATATTTCTTTTTGTGTGAATATAATTTTGTCACATAAAAAAGATATTGTCTTGTGACTCATGCTACATAGTAATCACATAATAAAACAACAAGACGATAGGTCTGGAGATGCTCTTATGCCTAGTATTTTTTGTTGTTGTTTTGTACTTGTTATTCACTTTAGAAATGATCCTGGCCGTTCATATTTGATCAGGCGGCTCTCCCTCAAGGAATCGTCCCCTTCGTCTTCGCCAAGGAGTACAACGTTCATCCGGCTATTCTCAGCACTGCGTAAGTAAATTATGAAAAGAACTGGGGATTTTGACCTTCTTCTTTTTTCCTCCTTTGAAAATTAACGTACATTTCCTATTGGATTTGGTCCACTAAGACATTTCCTATTGGATTTGGTCCACTAAGACATAATATTCGATTTAACAAAATAAAGCAATTCAATGCCACGATTTTATGTCCCCATAATGAACCGACCAACTAAAGTGAAAAATTCAACCAAGAAAATTTTATCTCATGCTCTAATTTATTTCAAAATCCATATTAGTTCGAGTCATATTTGGACTGGCCTTGAGTTTATCAATTTAGGTATGCCTCCGATTGGTTCATTTTAGAAGTATGATTTTTTTTTTTTTTAAATAAAATCTTTAGTCCACTATTTTCCAATAACTCTCTTTTCTCTTCTTCTAAATTTTGCTAATTATTATAGTAGATTAAGAAAAGTTATTTTTCTATTTTTTTTCCTCTCTCTTGGTCATCATAAAGAGCTCTAACTTCGCATATTTCAAATTTAATGCAGGGTTATTTTTGGAATGTTGATAGCCCTTCCCATCACACTGGTCTACTACATAATCCTCGGGTTATGACTGACATTTGGCAAAAGAGAGGACCTATATGTAAAGAGAATTAGTGCGGCAACGAGTTATTCGTCTGTATTTTTTTCTTCTATTTTTCTTATTTCCATATATAAATTTCTTTTTCTTACTAACATCGACACTGAACTCGGTTCATCCTGTCTACTGATTCGGAACGAATCAAAATGTACTTGGGCCAGTGGCAGACACGTCGTACCGTTTTTTCGTGTCATGGATCCCTACAGTGTCGACACGTCGAATCAGTGCCAGAGTGCAAAATGCGCGGAGTGAGACCACTACTAATTGTTGGCTTTGTACGCGTTCGGACAAAGCGGAGGTTGGTGGGGGCCACGAACCCGGTCGTGGAACAATCCATGTGGATCGGCCGATTGGACCATCGGCCCCATTGTGCCGGACCGATTCTATCAGGACATAAATGTAACGGTGAAAGCCGTTAATGAAGGATTAGATAATGTCAATGTGATGTGCGGATCCCATCGGTGCCTCACGAGTTAGGAGGTACTAAATCAAAAGAAAATAAAGTTAATTTTGCTTGTGTTATAATCCAAAGAAAATTGCTCATTTCCACAAAATATGTATCTAGCTCTGAATTGATATTAATTTTGTGTTTAAGCAAAAATAATTTCCCCTCTCTTCGAAGGAAATAAAATTTCACTTTTGTTCAATTTTCAAACAAATATGCTTTTGATTCGCATGCTAAGACGAACTCTCCTGGTATTATGAAACAAAATTGTTAAAAAAAGAATATGATGATTTGATTTGATTTAATTTAATTTAATATTATGTTTTATGGATCTACTCTTCCATGAGCCCCCACCAAATTCCAATTGTTATTAAAAAAATAGAATAAAATGAAAAATATAAAAGTAAAACTAATTGAATAATAAAATTAAAGGAAAATTGAAAGTAGATTCATTGTTCATTACGAATAACATGGCACTAAAGTCTTTATTTTATATTTTCTCGTGAGTGGTTTGTGACAAGTGTAAAATTTGTCACTAAACGAGATATTTATGTGACCAGTAATTTTTGTTGTCACTTGTAATTTAATTTTGTGACAGTTGTTGTATATCGTCACACATTTAAATTATTCAGTGACTATATTTTTATTGGTCGTCACTTAATATTTTTTACGAGTTGGCGAAGTGGCTTATCGTCTTGCATTACCTCCATCATTAGAAGGAGTGCATGACGTATTTCACGTATCGCAGTTGAGGAGATACGTGGCAGACCCTAGCCACGTGCTTGACCATTCGGAGATTACAGTCGGGCCCAGTTTATCTTACGTAGAGCAGCCAGTGGAGATACTCGATCACAGTGAGAAGACTTTGAGAGGTCAGACTATTCGACTAGTCAGAGTCGCATGGAAGCATCATTCGCCAGGCGAATCTACCTGGGATCGCGAGGATTTCATTCGACAGCATTTTTCGTATTTATTTGAGGACCAAGGTACGAATTTACGTACCGCAATTGATTACCAGTTTGCTTTTAAATTCTCGTAGCTATTATCGTGCTTTACTTTTAATTTCGGGGACGAAATTTTTCTAAGTTGGGAAGGATGTAAACCCCCTCATTTATTTCTATAGATAGACTGGTTTTGGGTTGGAAAATTTTGGTTTGACATCAGAAAATTAAGGTTTAGAAGTAAGGTTACAGATGTCTGATTATTTAATTAAACATTTGGTGCGCCCTATCGTTGTTGAAATATTCGGAGCCCAATATCAGCCCATAAATTCCAACAGATTGTTGCACTCTTGACTTGACACGCCAATTTAGGCGCTGGACTTTTCCGTCACTCGAAATCATAATTCCTTATGCTCTAATTTAATTGCACAACTTCCCGTATCCAAAATCTATTATTTAATCCTGTGTCGCGCACCTGTGTCGTTGCCATCAATTTTGAGACACCAACTCAACCCGTTGAGCCGGACCAATTAAAAGGTCAAAGACTAACACCAAGCCTACACCATTCATGACCTTTGTGTCACTCCCAATTGAGATTTTACGTGCCCCCATTTAATTTAAGAGCACATGACAATTTATTCTAATTAAATTGGGGATACCAACTTTGACTAATCCTATTTTAATTCTAATTTAATTCCAATGCCCCTTTAATTAAGCCCATGTAAAATACACAACACTTTCTCACCCTACAAAACACCAAACACCATTTCTCCCACAAATTTTGCATTATTTCATGTGTTTGTGCAAATACCCAAAATTAAGGGACTTAGATGCAAAAGTTGCACTAGGTGGCAACACCCCATTGGTTCAAGCCAAATGGAGAAGCCTTCCATTCTTTGACTAGTCAACACCCCCTCCCATGAATAAAACTTTTCCATGATCAATCCTAGCCACTCATTTGAAATTGGAGCATCCCCACCACACACTCACAACACCTTTCCCTATATAATGTCTCTTCCTACACTCTTTCCCAAGCAGGCCTTAATCCTCAAACTTGGAAAACCCCACCCCCTCTCTCTCTTCTCCCTCCATACACTCACAGCCGAATACATTTCTTCTTCCCTTCTTCTTCTTCTTCCTTCCTTTCTTCTTCTTCTTCTTCTTCTTCTTCTTCCTCTTCCTCTCCACTTCACCTTCTTCAAGTAACCCTACTCCGGCCTCTACGTACAGCCGTCCGGCCACCCTTCGACTCCGATGAGCTGCTGCTTTCACCCTTACCATCCCGTCACCTTCCCACATCGTCTTCTTCACCGACTCCAGCACCATCCGCACCTACACCTCCGGCCATACCCATGTCTCCATCACCACCCGCAGTCTCCTCTACGCCGCTGCAACTCCGGTGGACCGTTGCATCCCTGCAGGCGACAGCAGCCGAGCCCTGTAGTTTCGGCCAACCTCCTGACAGCGGCCTAGCCCACGACGATCATCCGAGCCACCCGACGTCTATCCATTCCCGCTGCTACTGTCGACTCCGGCCTCCAGTCGACCAACCACCTCTGGCCGTCAACCCCTCGACCTCTGTCACCAACACCTCCCCCACCTCGCTGTCGACCTCACTCCGGGCAACCACCCCGGCGTGCCGCCGTGCCGCCGCCAAGGTGAACACTCCCCCTCTCTATGTGTTGTATAGTATGTTTGTTATGGTTAGTTTAGTATTAATGCATATTGTTGTGTATAACTTAGTTAGTCTTAGGGTTTAAGAAGTTGATATGTTCAGTTTTAGGGTTTTGAGTGCATTGAGATTTTAGAGTTATTATAATTTAAATATAAGCAATCGATGGTTAAATGCTATGTTGATATTTAGGGTTTTTGAATGCTAGATGTGAATCTTGGGGTTTAGTGTATAATTGTTCCATGAATAATAATGAATTTAATAAGGAGCAGGTTTGTGGTGGCCCATGCAGGTCCAAACGACTAAATTGTTCGGTTCCAACTTAGGGACCGAACAGGCCTGCAACAAGATTGAGGATTTTAGGATAAAAGCTCATTCACAGAATATGATCTTTACTTCCAATCTTGATATCGGTCCTAGTCAATTTTTCCTATCGCCCTTGATTTCCAGATAATCTATTTTAATCTTTCTACCCCTTAATCTTTCAGAATGGTTCAGACGAGGAACACAGTAGGAGGCACATCAGAACCAGCTGAGCAGACTGTGCCCGAAACTCTTGCCCTCCCTCCACCTCCATCTATTCCGGCAGTTACTCTGGATGGGGCACAGCTACTTGGAGTGTTCCAGGGACTAGTGGAATCCCAGAAGGAACAAACTGCCCTGCTACGGACCAGCCTTTCAGAAGCTCTTCGGACCCAGGAGTCACCACAAAAGAGGCCAGGAAGTGCCAAGGACTTTAAGAACCTTAGACCCCTGAAATTCTATGGAACTGAAGGCATTCTCTATGCCGATGAATGGATAGAGAACGTAGAGCGACTCCTGAAGACTGCTCGGGTCCCTGATGATCTCAAAGTGGAGTCTGCAAGCCTGCAACTGTTCGACATAGCTCGGACCTGGTTCAGAGATGAACCCCAACTATCTGCTCCTGACCTCACCTGGGAAGATTTTAAGAGGCTATTCAAGGAGAAATTCTACCCCGAAGTGGCTCGGGAAGCTCTCGAAAGCCAATTCGAGAGACTGGAACAAGGTAACCTATCTGTTGATGAGTATACTGCTGAATTTAGCAGGTTGAGCCACTTTGCGGAGTACATGGTTCGTACCCCGGAAGACAGAGCCCGTAGATTCAAGAAGGGGCTGTCTCCGGATATTCGCCTTGCTGTCACCACTAGCCGAGCTCGCACCTACGAGGAAATCTTGAGCGTGGCACAAGGCGTTGAGAGAGACATGGGGCATAAACTAAAGCGAGAGAGAGATACCGGAAATACGGGACCCAACAAACGCCTATTTCAACAACAACATCAGCAGAGGGCCCCGCAGCAAACTCAGCGTCCTCTCCCTCGAGCTCCAGCACCCCAACACCAGGCTCAAGGACAGAACCAACAAGCTGCTGCTTGTAACTTTTGCCAAAAACAAGGTCACACCTGGCAAGTTTGTAGGAAGAGACTGGGTGCCTGTCTATATTGTGGATCAACAGAACATCAAGTGAGGGACTGCCCCACTGCTCCAGGACGCGGACAAGCTTACGTGATGACCGTGGAGAACGCGCAAACTCTGGAAGCAGCTAATGCGCGTAAGTGATTCGTAGATACCTTTTCTAGTATTGTTTTCGTGCCTATTGGTTCGTGACCTCAGCCCCAACCTAGTAATTTTGAACTTGCTAAATAACCTAGTATGCCTTTAAATTTGATAACTGTAGAGATTTTTTAGAGGCTTTTGCTATTGTGCTTATTTTGTGTTATTCTGTGAACTTCAATAATTTTGTACCCCCTTTTTCATCATCATCTAGCGCACTTAACTTTGCTGAACTTGACTTATGCTGCTATTTTATAGCCTAGTTTTGCGAGCTTACCCTTTTTCGGGCTTGTTTATGACACGTGTATTATTGAGGCCTGATCAACCCCACTAATAGAAGTGTCTATTCAGAATCAGTGTACTACGGTCTGATCAACCTTAGTACATTTTGATTCGCACTTCGCACCACTACTTTACGTGGATTGAGATATATAGTTGACTAGTATACTTGCCCCAAAATACGTTCGAGCATATCGTATCAGTTACATAACTGTACTAATACGAGCATGCGAATAAATGATTACCAGAATAGAATTTTAATCCATAACCGTCTGACAATTCCTATTAGAATTTCTTAAACGCCTTGATCCCTATACCTCTGTTCTACCACCTCGCCCTTAAACTCTTTATTATTTGATCCTCGTCTTCCCTTATTTCGGAAAGACAAAATCCTGTGTTTTGGTATAAGTTTGATTTGTAGTGCTAGATGTACCCCTCAGACCGGTCGAAGGGATGATAACCTCTATGACTAAGGAAATACCATAGGTGGTGTGTTTGTGTTAAAGACTTAAAGATTCAATACCATGATTTATTAAGTTGAGACCTAGCCTTACTAGTTGTACAGCCTTAGAGGATATATGGGTAAAATTCTAAGTTGGGTAGCGACCGCAATGTCCACCTGAGAGAAACCCGTTAGACTATAATCAAGTGAGTTTGGACAGAGAGAACCCTGCCATAATTTAAATTTTGAGGACAAAATTTTATAAGTTGGGTAGATTGTAAGCCCCTGATTTTTTCAAAAATATTAAAATTGGATTTTTCGCAATTTTCTGAAATTTTTTGGGAATTTTTTGTAATTAAAATCAGGTTTTTCAAATATTAAATAATTTTTATTTGTTAATAAATAATATTAAAATATTATGAAAATAATATTTTTGGGTGTAAAATTAAAAATTGGACTTAGGGTAATTTTTCTGGAATTTATTGGACCTCGGACCTATTTTTTAATCATCTAAAAACTAATTATTTATTGATTTAATTAATTGGTTATTATTATTATTATTATTATTATTATTATTATTATTATTATTATTATTATTATTTCTTTTAAATCTGGCCCAGCCCATTGGGCTCAAACTCAGCCCGGCCCAACAGCCCACCGGCCCAGCCCCTCCTTAGCGGGTCGGGTCGGGTCCACCCGAACCCGACCCGCCACCCGCAGACCCGTCTCCACCCCAGCCCCCCGCGCGACCCGCTCCGCTGTCCGCTTCCTCCGCCGGATCCGCGTCGCCCGCCGCTCCGGCCGGCTCGCCCCCGCCAGCCCCGGCCACGACGACCTCCTCCCCGCCATTTCCGGCCACCTTTCCCCCTCTCTCCTCCTATTTAAACCTAACCCGGCCGCCCCCTCGACTTCCTCACCCACTCCGCCACCGCCCGGACTCGCCCCACCACCGTAGCCCTCCTCCGGCCCTCGCCACCGCCAGCTCCGCCGTGCTCCGCCCTCGCCTCGCCGCACCGTCCCTTCTCCTCCTCCTTCTTCTCTCCGACCCCGACAGCAGCATCAGCAGCAGCAGCGGCTGCGCCGCCCCGGCAGCCGCCGCCCGCGGCCACGCAGCACCCGCCCAGCCTCCGGCCGGCCTCCCCCGCAGCGGCGCCATCCTCCTCCGGCCGGGCTTCCCTCGCCGGAGTTCAGAACCCTAACCCTAATCCCCAATTCGTCGTGTCGTGTCAGACACGAAACGAACACGAATTTTCCCATTTCGAAGAGCCGTTCAGGTACTCGTATCTTGCACCCTGTATCTCCGTTTTCGATTCCGTAAATTACGTTGCGAAGCCTGTATGACCCTCTCGGTGCTCGGACAAACCGCTCGGGGTACCGCGTCCTGTGGTGATCGTACACCGCGATCCAAAAACAGAAAAAACCAGACCCTGTTTTACCCCGAAACAGAGTACGCTCCGCCAAACGGGACGACTTGGTCGCGCGCGGTCTTCACAGATACGTGCGCAGCATCGATACGGATGTGTGGGATTTCGCGGAAGCTGATTCGGGTGTGCGTGCACCCCGGAATCAACGCGTATCCACGGACATCGCCCCGTATCCGACTTTTCTGCAATTCACCCTAACTTCGTGCACACACGTCGGATCGAAACAAAACTTGCGCCATCGGACTCGTAGTGATACGCTGGTCCTGTGACCCTAGTTTGGTTCAATTCTGAGAACGTTGGCAAAATCGCGTGTCGTGGGCCCCACAGGTCCCGCTCGACGGGCGATTTTGTGATCGGCTCATCGGAATCCAAATCTGAAAGTTCCGTTGGGTTCGTATCATCGTTCCTGACCTGTTGACACTAAGTTTGGTAAATTTGGAGACCGTTGACCCGGACACGTTTTTTGGTGCAAAGCAGGCCCACCGGCAGACCCCGTTTTGATCCGAAACTGCCGTTTTTGCCCTTGTCTCCAAATTGGACCCAAGGACAGGCATTTCTAGCTATTTGATATCTTCTGAGCATGTTGGTAATATTATTTCAGCTTTTGGACTCATTTCTGGAAAATTTTCCCGAGGCACATAACTGTAATTGGATCCAAACATCAGGCAAGTACCTGCACTTCAAGTTTAATCTTTATATCGTGATAATTAATTTTCTGCTCTACTAGTACTCTTAATAATTACACGTAGTTCTAGAATACTGGAATTTTATGTCTTGAATACTGGAGTTCATGTCTTATTTTTCATGTCGGGTGGGAGAATACTAGAAGGCATGTAGTTTACCCTTTCCCCTGCCATGTATAATAGCTGTTGGTACGCGACCGTGCCCTCAGCCGGATCTCGATTTTCCCTGTTTAATAGCCGTTTATGACGGCCGGATTAGCCTTATAAACCCCTACATGCCAACTATGTATTCTAAAACAAACACAAGTTCACACAAATAGTTTCTGGATCTTGTTATAGTTCTTGCTGACTGTAGTAGTTTCATTTCCTGTCTCATTTATTCCTGCTTTCTCATTTTCCTATTTATAGTATTAACTCTGAGATATTGATGTTCTTTTATGCAATTTTCTCAATATGATACTCAATTTAATTATCATAAATATTTAGCTTAATCTTGTTGTGCACTGTGTACTTTGCTCCTTTCCTGACTGGATCCGTTACTTTAGGCGATGATGAGAACCTTGCCCCCACCTATTATGGCCCCTATGAGGCTGTCACGCCCCGCCCCGCCCCGTGCGGCCGGGAATTAACGAACCGGGCACTTATCACCGTGCCTCGGTGCGCCGGACGCGAATCACCGCGCCCGTCCCGCGGGTGCGAGGGAGGAAAGGAGCCAAGCGAATGGCCCGTTCGAGCTTTCGGGGGACGTGATGCTGCACGGGCCTGGGGTTGCGCCCGTGCAAGGCCAATCGTTTAAGTTGATAGTTGGCTATCATCGCATCAATCGAGTAAGCAGCGGAAAGGGACTT
Organism: Iris macrosiphon; assembly: GCA_036927795.1. NCBI lineage: Eukaryota > Viridiplantae > Streptophyta > Magnoliopsida > Asparagales > Iridaceae > Iris > Iris macrosiphon. The sequence goes on from JAYESA010000016.1 coordinate 88,327,719, forward strand.
GTTGCAGTGCAATGCATTAGCCAACTGAGCGTTCGGGACAATCGAGGCAACTTGGGTTTCCTTTAGCAAAGGCACACGTTCGTTCCATACATTATGCCCCCTTATACGATAGCATTCCCGGGGCAACAATCGAAACCAGGATTCCGGGTCTTCGGGACTGTGGCACGCCTATCGCTTCCTCGGACGATCCAGTACCTGCACAAGCAAGTAAACTGTTGGGGGGTCAGCACTTTTATAAGTACTAGTGAGATAAAACAACTGAACAGAAACAAGCATTCACTCAAACCAACACTAAGTAATCATGTTATAAAACATTACGTTACTAGGTGATCTTTCTAGTTTTACCTAGGTTCGTTTTATGCAGTTCTAGCAGAGTCATATTACTTGTTTGGAAACATGTTTGGAAACAGAGTTTCATATGCGATAAGCAAACAAGCAAGCCGTTCATGTTTTAGGGTGTGCGCAGCGTGTCTTGTGGGACTCGAGGGTCTGATGCAAAGCTAGACACACGATGCACATTCTTAGGGGCAGTTACTATCCAAGCCAACACAATGACTTAGCTATATGCAGGGCGGTCCCCGAGTATCTCAGGATCGGCAGCTGGGGGAACAGCATACCAATGACTCTTTTATCTGATGCTAATGACAGCTGTGACTCATGGTTGCTTTGCACTATCTCTGTAGCAGCCGTGACACATGCAGTTCAGCTCTGCACCAAAAGCCATTGTCCGACCGCGTGCGAATGCATGGATCACTTCAAATAAACTCTAGTATGCAGACGAGACGAACCATCATAACGCAAATCCTTGTTGCGGGGCAAATCCGACTTATCACTTGAACACATTCAGGCACATTATGGTTCTCTCGAAGCATAGACGATAGTGAACATGTTCATGCACTCTAAGCAAGCGATCAGGATTCTCGTTTAGCAGACATTGATTCAAAGACAAGCTAGGTGAGTTCTTTCATTAACATGCAAGGCAGGTTCTATCATTCTCTTAAGAAAACATTGCAAGCAAAAACTCAGGTTATTATTAAGGCGTGCAAGAATCAGAGAACGAAGTTCTGCCCACTCACCTTGATACATAACGCCGGCGCTGAGCGGGGCATTACATACTTACCAACCAACAAAAAGTTTCGTCCTCGAAACTTCAAGGATAAACTTCTCGATATCCCGAGTAGCGATAGTGCCGTCCCTCGCCGTACTCAATCGAAACAATCAAGCAATTCAAGTTCAGGAAATATTTTGCACTTTGAGAATATCTATGGACTTATTGTATGGAACGCTCTTTGCAAAACCATATCGATAATATCTCAGAGTCATAGCAACGGTTTGGGCCAGAGAATCGATTCCGCTCTGATACCATTCTGTCACGCCCCGCCCCGCCCGGGCCGCCGCTCCGTCCTGCCCCGCCCCGTGCGGCCAGGAATTAACGAACCGGGCACGTATCACCGTGCCTCGGTGCGCCGGACGCGAATCACCGCGCCCGTCCCGCGGGTGCGAGGGAGGAAGGGAGCCAAGCGAATGGCCCGTTCGAGCTTTCGGGGGACGTGATGCCGCACGGGCCTGGGGTTGCGCCCGTGCAAGGCCAATCGTTTAAGTTGATAGTTGGCTATCATCGCATCAATCGAGTAAGCAGCGAAAAGGGACTTGTTGCAGTGCAATGTATTAGCCAACTGAGCGTTCGGGACAATCGAGGCAACTTGGGTTTCCTTTAGCAAAGGCACACGTTCGTTCCATACATTATGCCCCCTTATACGATAGCATTCCCGGGGCAACAATCGAAACCAGGATTCCGGGTCTTCGGGACTGTGGCACGCCTATCGCTTCCTCGGACGATCCAGTACCTGCAGAAGCAAGTAAACTGTTGGGGGGTCAGCACTTTTATAAGTACTGGTGAGATAAAACAACTGAACATAAACAAGCATTCACTCAAACCAACACTAAGTAATCATGTTATAAAACATTACATTACTAGATGATCTTTCTAGTTTTACCTAGGTTCGTTTCATGCAGTTCTAGCAGAGTCATATTACTTGTTTGGAAACATGTTTGGAAACAGAGTTTCATATGCGATAAGCAAACAAGCAAGCCGTTCATGTTTCAGGGTGTGCGCAGCGTGTCTTGTGGGACTCGAGGGTCTGATGCAAAGCTAGACACACGATGCACATTCTTAGGGGCAGTCACTATCCAAGCCAACACAATAACTTAGCTATATGCAGGGCGGTCCCCGAGTATCTCAGGATCGGCAGCTGGGGGAACAGCATACCAATGACTCTTTTATCTGATGCTAATGGCAGCTGTGACTCATGGTTGCTTTGCACTATCTCTGTAGCAGCCGTGACACATGCAGTTCAGCTCTGCACCAAAAGCCATTGTCCGACCGCGTGCGAATGCATGGATCACTATCAAATAAACTCTAGTATGCAGACGAGACGAACCATCATAACGCAAATCCTTGTTGCGGGGCAAATCCGACTTATCACTTGAACACATTCAGGCACATTATGGTTCTCTCGAAGCATAGACGATAGTAAACATGTTCATGCACTCTAAGCAAGCGATCAGGATTCTCGTTTAGCAGACATTGATTCAAAGACAAGCTAGGTGAGTTCTTTCATTAACATGCAAGGCAGGTTCTATCATTCTCTTAAGAAAACATTGCAAGCAAAAACTCAGGTTATTATTAAGGCGTGCAAGAATCAGAGAACGAAGTTCTGCCCACTCACCTTGATACATAACGCCGGCGCGGAGCGGGGCGTTACAGAGGCGGCAGGTGATACAGTTGCAGAGCCGGTTCCCACCCAGGAGACTACTCCTGCAGAGTAGTTAGCATTAGTTATTTGTTTTTCTTTCATCTTAGTAATCGGGTTTGTCTCCGATTTAACTTCTGGTTTTGTAATAACTCTGGATCTGATTGTCATTTTCTGGTTATAAAATCTCAGCATTTTCTTTCTTTTCCTTGTCTGTTTAATTACCGTGAATGAGCTAGAGTTAATGTAACTGTGGAGATGCCCTAGACAGCGTACTACCGCCGACACTGCGGCGTAGGCTGGACGTGCCCACGCACTCGTGTCCGAATATCCGGGTGCGGGTCGTGACAAGGTTTAATTGATGTGGAATGAGGTTGAGATATCAAGCATCGGTTATTATCGAACCATAGAATTGTGTGAATGCTACTTTGGGTTTTATGGTTTAGTGTTATATACATTTGGGGTTGTGAATATTTTAGATTCAGTTTAAGAGTTTGATGTACATTAAGATTCTAGTGTTATTATATGCAAGTGTTGGTGAATTATTCGGTTGATTAATTATGGTTTAAATATGCAACGATATTCATGGGTTGAGGATGTGAAATATATATAGTTGATGGTTGGGAATGACACATATAATGAGGTTAGGACTTAAATGCCAAATGAGAATTTTGTGCATGATAATGTCTGTGAAGACCCGGGCTGAAACTGAGGATTTGATCATGGTTTGAACTACTGAATATTGTGATGAAGATAGTAAGATTGAGGGTTGGTTTGATGATATTGTACAGATGATAAATTTGATTAGATGTAACATACTCTGAGTCAACCTTGGTCAACCCTCTAGCTTCGTGTCCATGTGAGTTGTAGCTGAGTTTGAACATATGTTAGACGTGTGTCACATCTTTTTAGCCGCGTGATAGCCTATTGATTGAACTTGTACCTCGTCTCTAGGTACTACAGGACCCGCAGACTTGGACGTTGTACCGGAGCCCCATCTTCAGCAGCCGGATCCAGGCAAGTGTACCTTGCCACCATGTATTTCAGTTACCAGATATTTATTATTTTATTATATACATTGTGCGCGTATTTGATTAAGATCGTTATTTTGCGTCTGGATCACAACCGGGTGCAGACGTTCGTCGTAACATCTTATAACGAATGCTAGATGTTCGTAACACCTCAATGTACGTACCTGAGTATATCGTCACCCTAGGACACATGCATGTAACACCCCGTTCCGCTCAAGCGGACTGCCGTCTCAAACGGCAATCGTGCAGCTGTCCCGACCCGCTTTGCCTCGATCAAGAAGCAAAGAATATCCAGACTTGTTCCTACAGGAATCCGGCTTGGACTTTTAGAGGCTCGCTCAGACGTATCGCTCTACCGAGGCGAATCATCGCTAAGGTGGGTGGCTACGGTGAACTTGTCTTTGCTTAGCCAGCACACATAAAATCTGGAATATTTATGCTAGTCGTTAGGTGAATCACCCCCTGCATGCTAATAAATCCAACGCACCTAGCTAAGGAAATAATCCCAACTTGTATTGCTTGCTAGAACATGGAAATGAAATACTGCTTATATTCAGACCCTCGCATGCTAAGTCCCTTAACGGTTTCATCTCTCGGACTACCTTCGGGCCCGAGCAACGGGCCTGCTTATGTACCTAGAAACGCATGCTTGTCTGCTTGAATGTTGCCGTGTTTTCATCCAACTCCGGGAGACTACTCAGTAGTCGTTCCGTGTATGATTGACCCTGCAAGTATCCAGGACCGTTAGGTCACCAGGCAGCCCCGAACCAGGGGAATGCATCAAGACAAGATATTCACTGTATAGAACAAGATCCAAGTATCCCGTGTACTCGTGTACTCGTGTTCCCGTGCACTCGTGTTCTCGTGTTCTCTTGTTCAAAGTGCACGCGTGTTTTCGTGTTCTCGTGTATCTCGTGATAATTGAATGACCCAAAAAGAAAGTGCATGTCGCGGACAACTCGGAAATGAGGTATAGTTCCATGGACGGTCACCGGGGCACTGGGGCCGATCCGATCCGGATGGAACTCTTGTGTGGTCCCTCGTGTTCGGGCGAGTGGTTTGTAGCACCTCGTGTACTTACGTTGCATTCCACTTTCCCGGGACCATATCACGTGTGTAGTCCATCGTGTACGGACAAGATGGTTTATAGCGCATCGTGTACTTTGTTGCATTCCATCTTGGCCTTGGACTACTTCATGTACAATCCATCGTGTACGGGCGAGATGGTTCGTAGCGCATCGTGTGCTCTCGTTGCGTTCCATTCTCGTCTGGGATTAGTCCTTTATGGCTATGCCAGCGACTCATGTTCATATAGATAAGTCATCCTCGCTTAGCGGCTATCCGCGTGCGAGTCATTGCATCAAGAACAACTGAGCACACCAAATACTGTCCCGTTCAATGACTCTCATGTTTGCATGTTGCATATGCTATGCTCCTGAATGTTTATACATGCCCCTGCTTAAATTAACAATGTTTGCCTTGGACAGGGAAGGAGATGGTAAGTTGGTAAGTCTCGCCATATTTCCTCTAACATCGCACGGCGCACTGCCCGACACGTTAGGCTATTCAATATCTGCATGAAACTGATCCTAAGGCAACTAGAAAGACAACTGAATAGTTGTGCACGGAACCTGTATTACGTGTTTGGATTTGTCGAGCGGGCGAGTAGCTTCCCCACCAGTGCATTCAATGTACTGATAATCCACCAGTTTGTATGCAGGGTGCGGGAGAACCTCGTGCGGTGCGGACGCCTCCTTCGTGCGTACTAAGGCCAGGAGTTCCCTCTGAAGCCTTGCAACGGTACGTCCGGGACTGAAGCGCATATACAAGACATAATGTTGTGAACATCGCCTGACCATCGCCTGTATATTTATTCCACAGTTGTAGCCACTTGGCACGTTTTTACTGTTTCAGAGAGAGAGGCTTGAGCGACTTGTAATCTCGGCTATACGCCGCCTGTAATACATGTTTCATATCAATAAAGAGATTACTTTACTTGTTTCAATGCTTCCGCTATATTTGCCGACTTAGTGAACCTGTTACCGATCGCTATGCGTTCCTAAACTCCGCTGCACTCGGACAATCTGTGCGACTCTGTGGCTTAGAACTCTTGCCGCCAGCCAATGAACCATGGCCTTGCACGGGCGTGGCTCACGCTCGTGCGGCATCACGCCCGGATGGGTTAAGCGATCGTTTCGTGGGAGCGCTGGCGAGGGTGATTCCCGCCTAGCGGGAACGGCCGATTTGCCTGCGGAAGATCGGGGCGTGACAATGCATACACTGTTATCGTGCCAGATTTCTTGTATCCTGATACTGACATCATGACTGGAGACTAGGACGACCTTAGGGTCGCGTTTGTTGATAGTTACTTCTGTGCGAAGAGACTGCTAGATAGAGGTTCAGGTTCAGTGCACAATTGTTGACCGCTTGGGAAGGGGAAGACAGTTACTAGACGTTTGGGCTCCTCTGCACGCGCTTATATACGTATATGTCCAAATTATGTAGTGTTCCTGTATCCGGAGTAGTAGTATCACCCGTGTGACTCTGTGCTCGGAGCTACGGTATGTCCCGTATGTTTCTATATTCGGAGCTACGGTTTTATTTTGGATAGCCCATGCGTCGATCATTATCTTCAAATTGTGTCTCACTTAGGTGGTTATGCTAGATTACACCGTTGTTGCACTTGTACTTTCTGTTGTACTTTGGCATGCTGTATTTTTGTACCTTGTTTCGTCCCTCTGAGGACCTAGTCCCCTGTCAGTTTTGTAGCATAGACGATTACGGAGCATTTGGAGTTGTCGATGGAGTTGCTTGTCTTGCGGGCATTGGTACCAGGTACTCATATCATTTCTACCGGCATTATGGTTACTTTATTCATATTGATTATTCATCTGCTGTTGTAGCCTAGTTTTTGTAGACTTATTTCTTCTCGAGTCTATTCGAGTTTTGTGTATTATTGGGCGACCGACTTTAGCACATGCAGCTATTTCTTGTATACTTTTGTTCATTGTGGATTGAGACTTGATGTTTACATTTACTGGATTGTTTAGTTAGTGACACTTATTATACAGCTTATACGTATTCGAGTCAGACCAGAGTCTGGTCGATTGTGTAGCTGGCATGTTGCGTATTCCTGGTATTATGTATTTTGGGACTGGGGTGTTACATAAAGTATGCATAAGAATTACACAACATCATTATATACATTGTTTCGTTATTTCCACATTCCTCGCGCCATCAATCGTACACAAGTTCCTTTCCAAGGTCATCGAAATTGGCGACACCGTAGTCCAAATATTTCCATAAACAATATTATTAACTAAGGCTCATAATATAAATACTATTCATCACATTATAGAGTTACATTATTTTCGAAAACAACCAAGTAAAATATCTATTCTCTTTAACAATTACTCTATGATTCTCTTTAATAAGCATGCAACTTAATCAATCATCATAACCATGTTATTAATATACCAACATAAAGATAGTAAACTCTACCATAAGTTCTATATTAGTTGTATCAGTTTATACTAGTTGTGCCAATAGTCTATAAAAATTACGAATCCCACACAAAAAGCATACAAGTAATCTATTTTAATCTTGATTTATTTTATTTTGGTATCATAATCATATGAAAATAAAAGAAGGCCACTAGAGAGAGCTCTTTTCTTAAGTAGCAAGAGACTAAAAAACGAGAGATCGTAGATACTCACTTGGTCAAACAAATCCCAAAAGGAAGAACTATAAGAGATTCCTTGCAATTCTTGAGCCTTGACTCTATTTTCTTTCAAATTTTATCATCTGATTCGATAGAGCTTCCCAACCTCTTTTTTCTTATCTTTCTTCTCTCTCAAAGTAGAAAATAATATAGAGAAATAAATTTTTTTAGGGGGGGGATGTTGGTGTAATGATCCACTCTGCACAGCTCAGCAAGATGATTCAAACGGCACAACAGTGCAAATAACGTTCTGACTTGACAAATTCAACAGTTTGCTCGGAGTCCCTCGGCCAAGGCAAGTTCTCGCTTAGGTGAGTGGCTCCAATGAACCTATCTTTGCTTGGCATTTACACTAAAACATATATGGATGATACATGCTAGTCGCTAGAAAATTACTCGATACATGATAATAAAGATATGAACCCACATAGCTAAGAGAATAATCCCACTTTATATCGCTTGTATAGGACATAGAAAGAAAAAAACTTGTTGCTAGAGATAGAATTTTCATATGTAGTCCATTCTGTGTAAAGTAGAGATTGTCTTAAGCACCGTAGTATATATCTTCACATGGTTAAAAGGCCTATCACGTAGATTATGCTACTGACTCGGAGCACAACACAGAACAAGTTTCAGACAGTATAGACCGGAAGACTATCAAATAGTCGTTTCGAGGCAGAGTAAAATATGAAAAGTATTCGGGACCGTTTGGTCGCCAAGACAATTCCCGAACTAAGGAACTGGATAAAGATAGTAAAGCATAGAAAGAAGAGATGGCTCGGTGAGCCCATATAAGAAGAGAAGTTGAGATTTCAGAGAAATGTTTGATCAATACAGAAGAAGAATAAGAAGAGAAGAGATCTTGCATGGTCGCGGACAACTTGTGCACAAGTTTTATGGTTCCTGCGAATGGCCGCCGTGGCACCGAGTCTGATTTGACCTAGGCGAAACTCCAATAGTTGATATAGAAGAGCTAGCACGGCTAAGTTTGGGATTTGTAACGGGGCTCTCTAACCATGCTGCAAGGATTACCATTTTATTATGACTATGTCCATAATTGCTTGTGGTGTCAGTGAACTCTTCATATAGATTAAGTTTGGCTCGATTGCGGCAATCCGCATGCGAGTCATTGGATTCGAGACAAGTAAAGAATGCACCACACATCGCGTGTATGTCGTTAATTGTTCAAGGAAAGGATGCACGACACATTATATATTTAGAAAATCAAGGCACGATACACTATATAGTTCACGCGTAACATGTCTGAGACACATTCAACACACACTGAGTTATTACATATTTTTCTTTGCTTCATCATTTTTCTTGGTTAACATTGATTGTATCTTTGGACAGGGAAGAACAGAGGGTAAGTATCAGTAAGTTGGGCTATGCTGACACTTTGCAACACGAGTAGGCCTCATATTCATATGTCCTAAAACTGATCCTAAGGAAGGATTAGAAAGACAACAAATGATAGCGTGCACATAACATATTGAACGTGATTTGTTTTGTTAAGTTGACGAGAAGTCTTGTCACTACCATATTTCTAGAATAGAGATATTTTTGTCATTTTAAAATTATTAAATTTATTGAGTTATAATATTTATTTATATAAATATGCATGCTATATTATATGACTAATATGTTATTAGTGGTTAGTGATTAGACTAATTGACTAGACAAGACCCTAGTGGACCTAACCAACTTGTCATGACAACTTAACCAATTAGGTAGACTAGTCCATTAGGCCAAAACTGGTTACAATCTTATTAATTAAGGATTAGACTTAATCTTTATGTAAACTCCCTCGACCAGATTTTAGTAATTTAGGATTAGATTAGACTAATTAGAATTTTTTTGCAATTTTAAAAAAAATTTATTTATTATATATTCTATTGATTGTGCACCTGTTCATTACACAATTAATTAGGGCATTACACTAGCTATTAACCCTAAACAAAGTTCACATACCTGTCCTAGACATGTTAGACTACTTTTTCTGTATTTTGTGCAACTTCCAGAAACCTTGTTTGGTGTTTCGTTTTAGTCGCACAAATATCGTTACAGACGTACGTATTTATTTCCTATTTAAATTTTTGCTCTTTACCCATCTCTGTACCCTAGAGATTTGAGGACCAGTAGGCACCTGTTTTGACCAAAAAAAATACGATAATATTCTACTCTAATTATATTACAATTATCGTATTGACACCGTAGAAAAATTATGACCCTAACTGCCTCAAAATAATTAGTGAACACCGTGCGCAGTATTTATTAAATAATAAAAACGAGGATCTGTATCACTCAGAAATCAGACCCTGCCTCTGCCTAGACTCACCCCACACTGTCCAAAATATTTTCCCCAGCTGTTTCCCTTATTTTTGTACAATTCAGAATTTTGGGAAATCAGTATTTTAAAACAGGTAAATTGCAAAATTACGTAAAATACCAAATTTAGGCTTTTATGCAAATTATGAAAAGTTAGGGGTTTTTATGCAAAAATGATTATGAGGTGGCATACCCTCATTGGCTAGACAATAGGTGGCATGGGACCCACACAAATATCCAGAGAATTCAGTCAAAAATATCCCAAAAATCAAAATTACCCAAATGCCCCTGAATTTCCCCATAATTACAAAACTGCCACTCACCCCAACCCCTATATAAACCCTAACCCTCTCCCTTACAAACCCCCACAGCCCTCACCTCCGACCACCACCGGCTGCCCAACTCCGACAAGACCTTCGCCCCGACCCCCTCTTCCCTCCGGCCAAGCCCCACCGTCGCCGGCACCCTGCTCCGCCGTGAGCAGCCCCCGCAACCCCATCTCCCCAACACCACAACCCACAGCCACCACCACCCGAACCACCCCTGCGCCGCCTCCGGCCACCAAGCACCGCCACCAACCCTACCCCCCGACTCGCCCCGACCCCCTCTCTCCGACCATCACCCCCTCACCGCCCCACGATGCCGCCTCCGCCGGCCAGAGCCCCCGTAGCTCCTCCCCACTTCCCTAACCCTAACCAACCCCTCCACCTCCGACGGCCTCCAGCCTCCACCACCGCCGTCGTGGACCTCCGCCACCATCACCAACCTGACCGCCCCTCCTTCCTCCGTCGATCCCGCACCCTGCCCGGCCACCTCCGCCACTCCTCTGCCGCCGGCAGCCCCCGCACTCAACTGCTGCTGCTGCTGCTGCTAGCAACTACTACTGCTGTTCCTGCTCCTCCGGCCGCCTCCGGCCAGCTCCGCCGCCGTCCTCCCGCCGTCGACGACGTGTGGACCCCACCTGTCAGTAGGTATACCCCCTAAACCTAATATATATGTAATTATATATATATACCTATATGTATACCTATATGTATATATATGTATATATATATGTATATAAATATGTATATATATGTATATTTATATATATATATGTATTATATTATATAATATATGTTATATACTGTTATTATACAGTATAATTATACTATATATATTATTATTATTTATTAAATATATGTATATATTTATATATATATATATCTATGAATACTATACATATATATTTATATTATGTATATATATATTTATATAACATATTATGTATATGTTATATATATATTATATAATTACTATTATATTTATAGTATATATATATGTATATATATACTATGCACTTTCCTTTTATTATTTATATGCACTTAGTTATATATATATGATTATATATAATTACTATCATAGTACTGGATATACAGTACATATGTATATATAATTCCTGCATTTATTATATATATATATATATATATATATATATATATATATATATATATATATATATATATATATATATATATATATATATATATATTATCTATATGTATATATATATTAATATTCAGCTGGATAATACAGCTTATAAATATTATATACGTATATCTTCAATTATTGCACAGTCTTCAATTTATTATATATGTATACTATATATAGTATTGTAAAATACAGTACATAGATATATATGTATTTACTTTCTGTCCTGTCATTTCAATTTATTATATATACATATCAGTGGATATACCCTGATTATTATATTATAAATATCAGTGGATACACCCTAATAATATTATATTACTATATATATATAGCAGTGGATATACCCTGCTACTATTAAAATTGCTATATATACACTTGCATTTTTTTTCTATTCTTTATATGCTATATATACTGCTATATATATTATATCTATATATATATATATATATACATACTATATATATATATATCTATATTATATATATATGCTTTATATTACAACCATAATATTCACGAACCCTGTCTGTCTTAACATAAACCAACTCCAGCACAGCCAGTGACCCCCTGTCACAAGCACCTCCAAACCTGAGATCAGGTTATCAACACTATCAGGGAGTAGGCAAGTATACCTTGCCAAGTTACTGTTTAAATTTGATTATTGATATCTACTTGTTCCTGAATTTCATATAACAATGATTACCTGAGACTGCCTTGGGTACAGTCAACTGATACGTCGATATTAGCATAATTAACTTAGTCTTACAGACTCACCAATTGCTGTGAGAGTATCCTGATATTCTCCTAGACCCTATCACGGGAACACACAATAAGATTGTAATGCATATCGGGATGCGAGCTACGTATTTGATTTGCTACCAGTACGTGTGACCGCATCACGGCTTAGTAAAAAATTAGGAAATTATGACTTGACATTTAGTTTCATTGGGTGGGAAAGATAATTAGTAGACGTATGGGACACCCCCTCCATAAATGTTTTATACCTTCGTACCAGTGATGGTCGGATGCAGAGTGTCCTTGAGTCAGGGGGCATACGATACATATACTAGCCAGTCACCACGATTGGTGAATTACGTCAGCGTATGTCTAGCCTACATATTCCCATGCGTACTACAAGGTCTTTACTTGCATTTCACTTAGAATGGTTAGCACCCTGTATTTATTTTCTTTATTCAGTATTTACATACATGGCATGTCATTTTCTGTATCTTGTTATGTCCCACTGAGGACCTGGTTTCCTGCCAGATCTAGACGAGGCTTTCTACCCCACTGTGTACGGCCCTGATCAGGAGGCCAGATGTGCTACCAAGGAGGAGCTCGAGGAGACACCCTCAGAGTATGCTTGACCCTAGAGGCCTGCCACATGGAGATGGAGATATTTTTCTCAGATAGACGCTGCTTAGTCTATCTGATTTTTTTGCGCTATTATCAGTTTTTGTAGTAGGCTTATATTCTCACCAGATGTGTACTATATCAGACTCAGTTATATATATGTTCAGCACTTGCTTTTCTGATATGGTTTTAGTGGTGGCCCATGCAGGTCTAGTTTTCATTGCTAGTGGTATGATGACTTGCCCAGCAAGCCTGCAATAGGATAGAAATATTAGGTCTCATCCACACTGACACTATCCATAAAATTTTTTTTTTTTGCATCATGCTTGATTATCAATTATTATCTCCTTTGTGTTTTCTAATTCTTCTATTTTCTTCAGAAATATGGACATACCCGGGAAACCTGCGAATAATGGGGCTGACCAAGTAACAGACCCTTCGCCAAGTGTTCAAGGAACCCCGTCCAATCACCAGAATTCTGGCCAGGAGACAACACCAACACCACAGGCGGAGACACCTTTACCTCCACCTCCAACCTTTCCTGCTCTGATGCCATAACCTGAGGGACAGTCTCAAATGTTCCAGTTCCTCCAAACTATGTTGCAGACCCAATGGCAACAGACTGAAGCCCTGAGACAGTCTCAGTGGCAACAGACTGAAGCTCTGCGATAGACTTTGATGACGGCCTTGGAGAGAACCACTGCCCAGGCACCAGCACCTGTCCAACCAGTGGGCACAATCAAAGGTTTCCACAAAATGAGCCCGAGGACCTTTAAAGGCAGCAAAACCCCAGAGGAGATTTCAGACTGGATCTCCAATACAGAAATGCTTCTGGAAGGCTCACAACTCACCCCCGACTTATGGATGACTGCCGTGAGGGCCCAACTTCTCGGCAACGCCCATCACTGGTGGGAATCTATAGAGCATAGTGTCGGCAAAGACCAGACTTGGGAACAATTCTTGGTGCACTTCAATGCCAAGTACTTTCCCGCAACAGTACAAGATGCCCTATATTCTCAGTTCCTACACCTGGAACAAGGGAATATGTCCGTCGATGCCTACGATGCAGAGTTCTGCCGACTGAGTCGATTCGGTGACATGCTGATACCGAACGAGCTGAAGAAGGCCAAGAGATTCCACCGCGGCCTCACCCCAGAGCTCGAGAGATATACGACGGCGCAGTCAAGGATCTCCTGCTAGGAGGTTCTTACAGAAGCAAGGGTACAAGAAGCAATTGGCCGTGGAACAAGACGCCCGAATCCAACCTTCTCGGCCAAAAACCAGCAAGGAGCAGGAGGACCTATCCGTCGTCCACAATATCAGACGCAGCAGATGACGGGACCCTATCAGAAGAAGGAGCTTCCGACTTGTCACTTTTGTGGCAAGAAGGGGCATTTTGCCAATGACTGCAGAAAGAAGCTAGGATTATGCTTGCTATGTGGAGCTAAAAATCATATGGCCAGAGACTGCCCACAACGCAGAGATGCAACACCTCAGCAAGGGCAGAAGCCAGGAGCACAAGGCCAGAAGATGCTACCCTCAACATCTGGGGGATATCAGAGAGGAGCACCTTTACCTACCCAGGAAGCCCAGTTCAAGGCCAGACAACAAACCGGAGGACAAAGGCACGGACAAGCCTTTGCGTTAGCTGTAGTTGCAGAAGAGCCTGAAGGGAAAACTATCGCAGGTACCATTTTAGTTGTATCATTACCTGCAACTGTATTATTCGATTCTGGGGCTACTTTGTCTTTCATATTCAGTAGTTTCGTAGCCATGGACAAACTATCCACTTCCCCGCTACCTAAGTGTTGGAAAATACTTACCGGAGGAGGCATTATTCCAGTTACCAACATTATTGAAACATGCCCGGTAATTGTTTGTAGTAGAGGACTAAGAGCACGATTTTTGGTATTTCCAATGCCAAATTTCGACGTTGTCTTAGGCATGGACTGGCTAAGCCAGAATAATGCTATCTTAGACTGCCGAAAGGGAAGTGTTATTTTTAGACCTCCAGATCACCCGGAGTTCGAATACGTTCGAGGCACCATCGAGCAAGGAGTAGGCCAGACTCCTAGAGCTTACATGGCGATGGAGACAGCACTCCCATCTATTGTAGCAGAATTCGCAGACGTATTTCCAGAAGAATTGCCAGGCCTACCGCCTGACAGAGAAGTAGAGTTCATTATTAAGCTGATACCCGGAGCTGCACCAGTATCCTCTAACGTGTACCGACTGGCGAAGAAGGAGCTTGACGAGCTGAAGCTTCAACTGGAGGAACTTCAGATCAAAGGATTTGTTCGTCCTAGTGCATCACCCTGGGGAGCACCAGTGCTGTTTGTACCAAAGAAGGACGGAACATATCGTATGTACATTGATTACAGAGCCCTCAACGCTCTGACAATAAAAAACAAGTACCCCTTGCCGAGAATTGACGACCTGTTCGATCAACTAACAGGAGCCGTGGTATTCTCGAAGATAGACTTGAGATCAGGCTATCATCAGGTCAAGGTACGGAGAGAAGACATTCCAAAGACAGCATTCAGAACTCGTTATGGTCATTACGAGTTTCTGGTGATGCCGTTTGGACTGACTAATGCACCTGCCGTATTCATGAATCTGATGAACCGAGTCTTTCACCAATACTTGGACCAGTTCATGGTAGTCTTCATCGACGACATTCTGGTGTATTCAAAGAGCCACAAGGAGCATAAAGAGCACTTGAGACTGGTACTAGAGACGCTGAGACGAGAGAGCCTTTATGCTAAAATGAACAAGTGTGAATTCTTCCTTGATCGTGTTACTTTTCTGGGACACGTTATCACAGGAGAAGGCATCTCGGTGGACCCAGCAAAGATTTCATCTGTGGAGACATGGCCAACCCCTACCAACGTCTCAGAGGTGAGAATCTTTCTAGGACTTGCCGGATATTACCGGAGGTTCGTAGAAAACTTTGCAAGAATCGCGGAGCCGATTACCCGGCTTACCCGCAAGGAGCAGGAGTTCATATGGACTGAAGAATGTCAGAAAGCTTTTGATGAATTGAAGAAACGTCTGACTACAACCCCCATCTTGACTATACCATCTGGATCCGGAGGTTTCGTAATTTATAGCGATGCATCCGGGAAAGGATTTGGTTGTGTCCTAATGCAACATGGGAAGGTTGTAGCTTATGCCTCAAGACAACTGAGGACTCATGAGAAGAATTACCCCACTCACGACCTGGAGCTTGCCGCAGTCATCTTCGCTCTGAAGCTATGGAGACACTATCTATACGGCGAACGAGTAGAGATTTTCACTGATCACAAGAGCTTGAAATATGTCTACACTCAGAAAGACTTAAATCTGAGACAAAGACGATGGCTTGAAGTAATGACGGATTTCGAGATTGATCTGCAGTACCATCCTGGGAAGGCAAATGTGGTAGCAGATGCTCTAAGCAGAAGACCCTCGGCATTCTTTATGATCACCCAACCAGATCTGCTGAGAGATCTAGAAAAGTTGGGAATATAGGTCATTATACCAGGACTTGATGGCCAACTATCAAACTACCAGTTGCAATCAACCCTGGTCGAAAGAATCAAAGCTGCTCTACCAGCAGATGCAAGATTTCAGAGGCTTCGTCAAAGAACAGAGGCTGGAATCCAGACAGGATGTCGCATACACGAAGATGGGACTCTAAGATGTGGTGATCGTCTTTATGTTCCAAATGGAGAACTTCGTAATGAACTGATGTCAGAAGCTCATAGCTCAACATACTCTATACATCCAGGAGACACAAAGATGTACAGAGATCTGCGAAAATATTACTAGTGGCATGGAATGAAGCGGGAGATAGCATGCTTTGTGGCTAAATGTCTGGTGTGTCAGCAAGTCAAGGCTGAGCATCAGAGGTCTGCCGGTTTACTTCAACCTCTCCCAATACCTGAGTGGAAATGGGAACACATTACGATGGACTTTGTTACGGGCTTTCCAAGAAGTCCTAGTGGTCGTAATGCTGTATGGGTAATCGTAGATAGACTCACAAAGGCTGCTCATTTCCTACCTTTCAGAGTCGGACAATCTACAGAAGTCTTGGCAGATATGTACATGAAGGAGATAGTGCGTCTGCACGGAGTACCAGTCAGCATAATATCTGACAGGGATACGAGGTTTACATCTTACTTTTGGCGAAGTATGGAAGAGAGCCTTGGTACCCGCCTCAAGTTCAGCACCTCGTATCATCCGCAGACAGATGGCCAGTCAGAGCGCACCATCCAGACCCTAGAAGATATGTTGAGAGCCTGCATGCTTGACTTTAGCGGATCATGGGAAGATCATCTACATCTGGTGGAATTTTCCTACAACAACAGCTATCAAGCGAGCATACAAATGGCTTCCTTTGAAGCTTTGTATGGAAGGAAATATCGTTCCCCAGTATGCTGGAGCGATGTTGGCGAGAGACAGATCTTGGGGCCAGAATTGATTATTCGTACGGTAGAGAAAGTAAAGAAGATCCAGGGACACCTACGAGCTGCACAAGACAGACAGAAGCACTGGGCCAACATTCATCGACGACCTCTAGAGTTCCAAGTGGGAGAGCATGTATTCTTGAAGATCTCACCTACCCGAGGAACTATCAGATTTGGAGGAAGAGGAAAGCTGAGTCCAAGGTACATTGGACCCTTCGATGTGCTAGAGCGCGTCGGAGAAGTTGCTTACAGGCTAGCTCTACCTCAGACCTTGGAGGGAGTACATGACGTCTTCCATGTATCTCAGCCGAGGAGGTACATTCCAGACCTGAGTCATATGCTGGACTATTCAGAGATCACCATCGGGCCGAGTTTATCGTACCAGGAAGAGCCTGTAGAGATCCTGGACCGTAGCGAGAAAGTATTGCGAGGCCAGACTATTCCTCTCGTTCGTGTTGCATGGAGACATCATACACCAGGTGAATCCACCTGGGAACGAGAAGAGGATATTTGACAACGTTACCCCCGTCTATTTCCAAACCAGGGTATGTCCTAATATTTCTAATCAACCTTCAATTCTCCTTATATATCAATCTTTTATTCTCATTATATGCCTGTTTCGAGGACGAAATATTCTAAGGAGGGTAGATTGTAAACTCCCTCGACCAGATTTCAGTAATTTAGGATTAGATTAGACTAATTAGAATTTTTTTGCAACTTTTTAAAAATTTATTTATTATATATTCTATTGATTGTGCACCTGTTCATTACACAATTAATTAGGGCATTACACTAGCTGTTAACCCTAAACAAAGTTCACATACCTGTCCTAGACATGTTAGACTACTTTTTCTGTATTTTGTGCAACTTCCAGAAACCTTGTTTGGTGTTTCATTTTAGTCGCATAAATATCGTTACAGACCTACGTATTTATTTTCTATTTAAATTTTTGCTCTTTATCCATCTCTGTACCCTAGAGATTTGAGGACTAGTAGGCACCTATTTTGACCAAAGAAAAATACGATAATATTCTACTCTAATTATATTACAATTATCGTATTGACACCGTAGAAAAATTATGACCCTAACTGCCTCAAAATAATTAGTGAACACCGTGCGCAGTATTTATTAAATAATAAAAACGAGGATCTGTATCACTCAGAAATCAGACCCTGCCTCTGCCTAGACTCACCCCACACTGTCCAAAACATTTTCCCCAGTTGTTTTCCTCATTTTTGTACAATTCAGAATTTTGGGAAATCAGTATTTTAAAACAGGTAAATTGCAAAATTACGTAAAATACCAAATTTAGGCTTTTATGCAAATTATGAAAAGTTAGGGGTTTTTATGCAAAAATAATTATGAGGTGGCATACCCTCATTGGCTAGACAATAGGTGGCATGGGACCCACCCAAATATCCAGAGAATTCAGTCAAAAATATCCCAAAAATCAAAATTACCCAAATGCCCCTGAATTTCCCCATAATTATAAAACTGCCACTCACCCCAACCCCTATATAAACCCTAACCCTCTCCCTTACAAACCCCCACAGCCCTCACCTCCGACCACCACCGGCCGCCCAACTCCGACAAGACCTTCGCCCCGACCCCCTTTTCCCTCCGGCCAAGCCCCACCGTCGCCGGCACCCTGCTCCGCCGTGAGCAGCCCCCGCAACCCCATCTCCCCAACACCACCACCCACAGCAACCACCACCCGAACCACCCCTGCGCCGCCTCCGACCACCAAGCACCGCCACCAACCCCACCACCCGACTCGCCCCGACCCCCTCTCTCCGACCATCACCCCCTCACCGCCCCACGACGCTGCCTCCGCCGGCCAGAGCCCCCGCAGCTCCTCCCCACTTCCCTAACCCTAACCAACCCCTCCACCTTCGACGGCCTCCAGCCTCCACCACCGCCGTCGTGGACCTCCGCCACCACCACCAACCTGACCGCCCCTCCTTCCTCCGTCGATCCCGCACCTTGCCCGGCCACCTCCGCCACTCCTCCGCCGCCGGCAGCCCCCGCACTCAACTGCTGCTGCTGCTGCTGCTGCTGCTGCTAGCAACTACTACTGTTGTTCCTGCTCCTCCGGCCGCCTCCGGCCGCCTCCGCCGCCGTCCTTCCGCCGTCGACGACGTGTGGACCCCACCTGTCAGTAGGTATACCCCCTAAACCTAATATATATGTAATTATATATATATACCTATATGTATACCTATATGTATATATATGTATATATATATGTATATAAATATGTATATATATATATATATATATATATATATATATATATATATGTATTATATTATATAATATATGTTATATACTGTTATTATACAGTATAATTATACTATATATATTATTATTATTTATTAAATATATGTATATATTTATATATATATATCTATGAATACTATACATATATATTTATATTATGTATATATATATTTATATAACATATTATGTATATGTTATATATATATTATATAATTACTATTATATTTATAGTATATATATATATATGTATATATATACTATGCACTTTCCTTTTATTATTTATATGCACTTAGTTATATATATATATGATTATATATAATTACTATCATAGTACTGGATATACAGTACATATGTATATATAATTCCTGCATTTATTATATATATATATATATATATATATATATATATATATATATATATATATATATATATATATATATATATATATATATATATATATATATATATATATATATATTAATATTCAGCTGGATAATACAGCTTATAAATATTATGTACATATATCTTCAATTCTTGCACAGTCTTCAATTTATTATATATGTATACTATATATAGTATTGTAAAGTACAGTACATAGATATATATGTATTTACTTTCTGTCCTGTCATTTCAATTTATTATATATACATATCAGTGGATATATCCTGATTATTATATTATAAATATCAGTGGATACACCCTGATAATATTATATTACTATATATATATAGCAGTGGATATACCCTGCTACTATTAAAATTGCTATATATACACCTGTATTTTTTTTTCTATTCTTTATATGCTATATATACTGCTATATATATTATATCTATATATATATATATATATATATACATACTATATATATATCTATATTATATATATATGCTTTATATTACAACCATAATATTCACGAACCCTGTCTGTCTTAACAGAAACCAACTCCAGCATAGCCAGTGACCCCCTGTCACAAGCACCTCCAAACCTGAGATCAGGTTATCAACACTATCAGGGAGTAGGCAAGTATACCTTGCCAAGTTACTGTTTAAATTTAATTATTGATATCTACTTGTTCCTGAATTTTATATAACAATGATTACCTGAGACTGCCTTGGGTACAGTCAACTGATACGTCGATATTAGCATAATTAACTTAGTCTTACAGACTCACCAATTGCTGTGAGAGTATCCTGATATTCTCCTAGACCCTATCACGGGAACACGCAACAAGGTTACAATGCATATCGGGATGCGAGCTACGTATTTGATTTGCTACCAGTACGTGTGACCGCATCACGGCTTAGTAAAAAATCAGGAAATTATGACTTGACATTTAGTTTCATTGGGTGGGAAAGATAATTAGTAGACGTATGGGACACCCCCTCCATAAATATTTTATACCTTCGTACCAGTGATGGTCGGATGCAGAGTGCCCTTGAGTCAGGGGGCATACGACACATATACTAGCCAGTCACCACGATTGGTGAATTACGTCAGCGTATGTCTAGCCTACATATTCCCATGCGTACTACAAGGTCTTTACTTGCATTTTACTTAGAATGGTTAGCACCCTGTATTTATTTTCTTTATTCAGTATTTACATACATGGCATGTCATTTTCTGTATCTTGTTATGTCCCACTGAGGACCTAGTTCCCTGCCAGATCTAGACGAGGCTTTCTATCCTACTGTGTACGGCCCTGATCAGGAGGCCAGATGTGCTACCGAGGAGGAGCCCGAGGAGACACCCTCAGAGTATGCTTGACCCTAGAGGCCTGCCACCTGTAGATGGAGATGTTTTTCTCAGATAGACGCTGCTTAGTCTATCTGATTTTTCTGCCCTATTATCAGTTTTTATAGTAGGCTTATATTCTCACCAGATGTGTACTATATCAGACTCAGTTATATATATGTTCAGCACTTGCTTTTCTGACATTTTGTTGTGGATGAGATAGATCTGACTGTGTTTTACATGTAGTATTTTAGGACAGCGTAGCACGTTCCTTTGGGTCCATTCAAAATAGATTAAACCCTTAGTGACGTGTCAACTGGCCAGTGACACGTGGCCTAGTTCCTGATATTTTGGGACTGGGGCGTGACACTTTATTAGGAAGAGAAGCTTCCACCCTTAATTATTTCTTCATGACAACCCCAAGGGACATCCTAGGTATTTTACATTGCTTGAGGGAGAGGAATAGGGGGCTGGCCCTAGTTTAGAAAGGGGGACACTCTCTCTCCTCTCATTCTTAATTTTCTTTGTTTCCAAATTAGGGTTCTTCCTCTATTAGTTCACCCCCCACCAAATTAACCCCATTTTTCTCTCAAATTTTTTTATCCTCACCATTTAAGAATACCTAGAAGCTTAGGTTGCAAGGAGCATTGTAGAAGAAGGAGCTTGGGCTAGAAAATATTTGGTTTGCATTGAGAATCCATCTCCCAATTTGTGACGACCTCAAATCCCTATTTAAATTCTAATTTTATTATTTGATTGGCTATTAGAAGCCCACCCATGGATTAGGAGTACCCATAAGAGAGGAGATTGAGTTTACATTGATTCCATTATGATTCGTATATGGTGTTGTGTTCATATTGAGGATTTTATGTTCATGAGTGTATTTTCTCCATTCTTCATTAGAACTCATCATATTAGATATAAATAGATGTATTTAATATGTATAATTGTTATTGGTTGGATATTGAAGATTTTTTGGCATGAGGTTTATAGCGTATCATGAGTATCATATTTGTGTACTCAATGTGCTTGATGAAATAACCAATAGAGGGTGTGATCTATTTAGAGTACTGATTTCACATGTTATAGAATGTGTGTATATATATAGTGTGTATTAGTTAGTGTACACATATATTATGGTGTGTGGCGTGCTTGTTGTGTACTATCGGGTTGGGTTTTCCATTGTGGCACTATATGAGTGGCACTGTGTGTGTGAAGTGCTAAGGTCTGTGTGCATTGGATGAGTAGTAACATTCATTAATGTATCTAGTGGTATCAGTCATCTATGCTTGGGTAGCAATAACCAGTATTAAGGAGTATTTGGGGGCTTGACAGTGTGTACATTGTGTTCAGATATGGGGAGTACAGTGCACTCTTGTGCACTGCAGGAGTAAGTCAGGTAGGGATGTATCAGTATGTGAGGAACTTGTGGAGGGAAAGCCCTGATACAAGATGGTGTCAGGGTGTGTAACTGGAGGTATCCAGTGCTAGTGTAAGGTACCATAGTGTATCATAATACACTTATTCATGTAGAAGGGTTTCTATGCAGTAAACGTCTAATAGGTCTTAATTTGCGAAAGTTGTCCATCTAAGGGGGATTTATTTGCACTTTACCCTTGTATTTATATTCAAACTACATCTGATAATATAATCATGTATTATTAGGCACTGTTTTAGATTTTTTTTATTTTTTATAACTAACTTCATGATTGTTTTAATAGAGCGTTGAAGATGCCTTACTGCTTTTATCATATACATTCTATATTCTTATTTCTTGTTTGACTATTGTGATAGTAGTATATCCTATGAGATCCTATGTGACTTGTATTATTGTATATGCTCCTATGTCTAAGGACAACCATGGTTGTATTGCGGGATACTGGCATATACCGCAGTGTGTAGATGGATGTGTCAGACTCTTATTCTCTGTATTGCGTTGTCATCCCCGTTCCAGTGCTGGGGCAATTACAAAATACAAATTTGGTACATATTCTCCAGTTAGACTTGTCTACTTCCAACTTACTAAGGTTTAAACTATGTTTTAAAAAAAATTTATCGCAAATCAAGTTAACTTAACCATACTTAATAGAAATGACTCAACTACCAAAAATATGTAGATTTACCAATGTAGAATAATAAAGGGAACATGTAAGTAAGTAAGAAAGTTGATTTTGTTTCTTTTTAAATGTTAATCTATGTAAAATAACCAAAGATATTTTTGTCAAATCGAAGTATGTGAAGTTGTACGTGCTCGAGAATAGTATGGATGTATTCTAAATAGAACTAGAATGAAAAGGATACAAAGATCCTTGATGAGAACAAGAAAATAAGAAATCTTGTAATAATGGAATAAGAATAAATTCAAGAAGCGAAAAGAAAACATTATGAGTTCTAAGATAAATTGCATTGAAGATAATAATTAGATCACTATCTTACAAAAAGGTCGATCCCTTATTTATAAAGGTGGACAAATTTTGGGAAAATGAAGTTTCTAATTAAATGACTCACCATAAAGGAGTCTTGTTAAAATAAAATCACTAAATATGAGTCCTACTAAAATAAAATAACCTAATAATAGTTCTACTAAAATAGAATCGCTACTTAGATATGAAAGTTCTCATTAAATAGGAAGCAAAGTAATTCAGTTACTTCTCATGCTTAATGTCCTAAATTAGTCCTTCCTTTGAAAAATAACACAACCTCGTGTTAGAAATATAAAGAGCTGAATCAGTATCACCATAGAACAGAAGAATATATTTCATATTGAGATTTTATAGATGTTAAAATTGTCAAAAAGATTAATTACATAGGCGTTGCCACTAATTTTGTGCAACGCCTTGAAAGCTCCATACTTGTTCATCTTGGTTTTATTGTATGTACCAGATGGAAATATTTGTTTGTGTAATAATACCATCATAAGATCTCTTTCATCAAATGCCTTTAATCTTTGATGTTTATCTTCATCGACTTTATACTTGAGTTTGATCAGTGACTTGGAGGGTCTCACCATGTCCTGATTTCTTTATCGGACTCATGACATACTTTGTAGTAATTTTGAAGTAGACTTTCAAAGCCAAGAATCATCAAATATTATACAAGTCACTAAAGGTTCTCCAATGACCCTCTGACCTAACCTTTTGGCTCTAACACTCTCTTCAATGGCATCAAAGCTCATCATATGAACCATAAAAGGTGCATTGACAAAACTAACTAAACCAATAGCTATACTGACATTTCATTTTAACATTAGAGACATGTAAAGTGTATGTCCCTCTGGACTAGTAATCCAAATTATATCTATCATACATTTTTGTACTTTAGCAACGCCATTACCATTTTTGTATGAACGATAGGTATTGCACGAAGTGACTTGCATTTTTTAAATCCTTCCAATAAAAGGTCATCATAGATCATTAATGATCCTTTGTATGCCATCATGACATCCATGTATTGAGTCATCAAATGAGCTATGTTAAAAAAAGTCAAAGTTTATATGCATTGGTCCATAGTGCACCCGAATGAAAGACTCAAGCCTATATGAACCATCAAAAGAATGTCCTACTAATGAAGACTTGGTCCTGTCTCTTAGAAGCTCGATGAAATCCCACAGAAGGGCTAAAGAACAACGAGCAGTCAATCATGCTCGTTCGAATGATCCATCACTTTGTCACATCACCTTGTGTACATACTTGCAACAAATTTTCTTTACTCCAACAGGCAATGGAACAAGGTCCCAGTTCCTTCATCTCTTGTTGGAGTTCCATCAGCTGTTACACTTGTGATGGTAGGTGTCTGAGTTTGTATCACCACTCTGTGGGCTTTCTTGTTTTCACGCGGTGGCCTTGTTTACACTTCAGGAATTTAAAAGAGTTGGTCTAATTCTCTTTAACAATTATCTCCATCTCTTTGAAACTATTTCATCTCATTTTGTAATGGCTATATGAAAGCCATAATGCATTATGTTTTTTTTCACGATCCTGCATACAAACTTCCATTAATTGGTATTAAAAAATCAATGTGCACCGTTGATCCTCCACTCAATGTAGCAACTTGACCAGTAAAATAATTGGTTATCGTTTGAGTCCCCACAAAACCCATGTCCAAGTGAATGTAAGGTTCATGAATACCACAAAATATAGGAAGAACGATTTTCATCTTATAATTTGGAATTGAACTATAATGATTCTTCAACGAGTTTTGTTGAAGGTTCTT
This sequence comes from Iris macrosiphon, assembly GCA_036927795.1. Lineage (NCBI taxonomy): Eukaryota > Viridiplantae > Streptophyta > Magnoliopsida > Asparagales > Iridaceae > Iris > Iris macrosiphon. The sequence goes on from JAYESA010000016.1 coordinate 88,353,046, forward strand.
GCTGTCTGGAGAACACCTTAAAATAGCCTCTTTAAGATCCTCATCCCCCAAAACAACTTCCTCAAGAGTGGTAGATTTTGTAGCAAAATCTACTTGATGGGATTGATTGAGATAATGAACTTGGTTTGATGTTATAGTAAAAGATTTAGAAACTTCATTATTAACAACTCGAAAATCAATGGTTTTCGCGGTGAAAGCATAAGTGACTTGGATCAGTGAGATCACCGGGTTTAGAAGGGTGGATATTTTTGTTTGAATGATCAATGGTCTTTCTAGAAGAAGATAGCTTAGAACGATTGCATCATATTCTTTACTCTTCTATACTTGCCTTGAGTTTATTGTATTATATAATGCTTTGCGGAGTTTTGGTCAATCTTCCAAAAAAAAAAAAAAAAATTCTGGTTCATCCAAAACTTATTAGATCAATATTTGCCACGAATTAAGATCGTGCTCTAATACCACTTGATGTATTCTAAATCGAAGTAGAAAAAATGAATGTGACGATCCTTGATGATAACAAGAAAAGAAGAAATCGGATAAGAATAAGAAGAAGAATTGATTCAAGAAAGGAAATATGAGCTTAAGAGTTCTAAGATAAATTATATTGAAAAATAAGTTCTCTTACTAAAAGATCGGTCTCTTATTTATAGACGTGGATAATCTAAAAAAAAGTTAAAGGAGTCACCATAAAGGAGTCATAGTAAAAATACTAAAAGTAAAATAATCAAATAAGAGTCCTACTAAAATAGAATTGCTACTTAAATAAATAAATTTTTTTATTAAACATGAACTGAACTAATTCAATTTACTTCTCCTAGTCGAAGTTCTACATCAAGTATATATATATATATATATATATATATATATATATATATATATATATATATATATATATATATATAAAAGTACTAACCCAGTGACCTTCATAGAGTTTCTGATGGATAGTTGGGTTTTGACCTTAAGAAAAATGGAAAAAAAGATTTAAGTGTGATCAAATATCGACATAGATCTGCATAAAGAAAGATATGTTCTTCGTCAAAAGGATTAATAAATATCGATAGTATATATTTAAGTGTGATCAAGCCTATAAGCTATATCTTCAAATTACCAATTAAATGGAAGAAGAAGAAGAAGAAGAAGAAGAAGAGGGTTCTCATTGGAAATTGAAAGCCATGTTGAAGAACTCATTTCACACGGCCCATGGTGTTCTCCAATAATTGGCGAAAGTAGCTAGAAGAGAACGTTTTGCCCTTTCATTGTCACACACGTGACATGTCTTCCGAAACGGAAACAACAGCCATTAAGTTCCCCAACTGTAATAGCAAGGGAACGTGCAGACGACGACGACGGGTGAGGTGAGCTGAGGCGAGGCGAGGCGAGGTGAGGATTGCAGACCGGATCTGCCGGTCGAACCGCTTGACCCATAAACCATATTATTTGGACTTGTTTGGTAATTTTTTTTTCTCCAAAATATTTTGTCAATCCGGTTGACTAGATCGATCAAACAGCCGAACCGTCCGAGCCAGCTGAGTTTTGAACCGATTTAATTTCGACTTTTGACTTTTGTTACGTACGATCAAAGTTAATATATTTATTTCTCGACTAATTCTGCTACAGCAAATCTGCTAGACTTCTAAGTAGTACACATATTATTGTGTACTTTTGTAATATATTCAAGGGTTATTTACACCAGCTATCCCTATATTTTATCTTTATAACACGGACTACTTCTGCTTTTAAACTAATTACACTGACCACCCCTCTCTTTAGAAAAATAATTTTTATTTTTTATTTTTATCTTAAAGTAAGGATACACCGTGTAATAAATATAAAAACTTCTACATTCAATTGTAAAATTGTAAGCCTACATAACATTGAACTCAACGTATTTTTGGGACATCCGAAAACCCTTGCTCATCTGAAAAAAAACCATGAGGCAACTTGGAGCCTCACTATTTCGGGAAGATGGTGACATTCTCGAGTCAAAGACATTCCTCAACCACCTGACAATAGCAATGGATCCATGAGAGAGCAAGGCCCCCCATTTCATTTTTATTGTACATAATGGAGATGTGGGACCAAATTTGGCAAAGATTGAGCCCATGCCTTAGCCCATGTGGGTTGAGGTTGAGGTTGAGGTTGAGGTTGAGGGTCCAACTATGAAGGAATTTGGATTATTGGTGTGGTTTTGCATTTTTTGACTTGTTAGGGGGTTGGGGGTGATGGAGACTATTCATGCTCAATCCAACATGAAGACCAAAGAGGCTTGTTTCATCTCTCTTCTGTCCACTGAGAGTTGAAGAGAGACCATAACTCGACAGGTCCAATTTGGACACGAATCGGATACATAAGTAATCATCATACGGGGGGCCTTGACATTCTCAATAATTAATTGACATAAAGAATCCAATAAGATTTGCACAACATAAAAATGTACATACATGATAAGTTAAATATATATATATATATTTTATGTTTAAATATTCAATTGAGGAGAAGACTAAAAAAATTCCTAAAAACTAACCTTGGAATTATTTTTACACTTTTTTAATAATTGCTAGTTGTCATGTCCCGCTCCCGAAATACGGCGAGCCGATCACGTAACGTCAATTCCAGGCTACACAGCAAAAAACGAACACCCCGGTACCCGTATCCACGATTGTCGCATGCACAATTCTAGTATAGGCTTACCACATGTCACAACTTGCATAGTATAATTGATAACGAGACATTCTAAAACTATAAATAAGAAATTGTATATTCTACCCAATTATAATTATAAACTGAACATATATTTATATATATATCGAAATTTTTTATCCAGAGCATCGAAATTTTACTAAATTCCAAGAAAAGTTTCGAAGTTTTAAAATTTACGAAGAAAGCATCAAAACGCCTATCCAAAGGGCGTTTTATATTAAATTTTTTAAAAATATATAAAATGCTCTTCGGATCAGCATTTTTAAACTTTATATTTAACTTCGTTACCCCCTCTCTCATTCTCCGTCAATTTTTTATATTTTAATATATATTTTTTACTCTCCTCTCTCTCCCACTTCATTCTTTCCTCTCTCTCTCTCTCTCCTTTCGTTCCTCCCTCTCTTTCAATGGGTTTAGTTTTATTTTGGTTTAGTTATTTTTACAAAAAAATATTGTAGTAATAAAATTTTAAATAAATTAGAAAAAATAAAATTTAACATCCCAAAATTTAAATAATAGGTAAGAAATTTCGTAAGAAAATTAGAAAAAATAAAAAAAATTGTCGTTAGAAATGTCGTCTACCGTCTACCATCGAAACAAGGTACAACTTGTGCCAAAACGATCGTATCGAAAAGTATTATGGGATAAACGGTTTCACCGTTTGACGGACGTTCCAAAATTTTATAATCGTAAACAAAATGATGTTTTGACCTCCGAATTTAACTCTCATTAATTTGAATTTCGGATTTTCTTTTGGTATTTCGATGTTAACGAGTAAAAAAAAAACTAATAGTTTGGTTTGGTTTAGTTAATTTTGCCAAACTTTAAATGGCTAGTTCTTTTAAAATAATGATTAGTTTAAAAAAATAATAATAAATAGAATGAGAGACCAGAGAGAGAGGGTAGAGGAGAGGAGAGAGTGACAGATTCGACTGGTTAACCAAAATCGTTTTGTATTTCAAAGTTGCAGATTCGACTGGTTAACCGACATGTGTACACCCCTTTTGTACAATGTGTACAATATAAAAAATATTGTATACCTACTCTAACTCGTTTTGTATTTCAAAGTTGCAGATTCGACTGGTAAACCAACATGTGTACACCCATTTTCGTAATTTTTTTCGTAATTTTTAATTAGAAATTAAACAAAATAAACAAAATCAATTAAACAAATTAAACAATTTTAATTAAACAAATTAAACACATTAAACGAAAATAACTATATATATAAATATTAATCTTCTCTCTCTCTTCTTCTGGATTTTTTCTTCACCCCAAAATCGAAGACTGCAACTCAATTTGTTGCTTTGAGCAGAAATTTGAGAGAGAGAGAGAGAGAGAGAGAGAGAGAGAGGGTAGAGGAGAGGAGAGGAGAGGAGAGGAGAGAGTGAGAGGAGGGCGAGTGAGAGAGAGAGAGAGAGAGAGAAAGAGAGAGAGAGAGAGAGAGAGAGAGAGTAAAAAAAAATTAAAATATAGAAAATGCCCATTGGAATGACGTTTTCTCCATAAAAAACGTCCTTCCAATGGGCGTTATATATATATATATATATATATATACATATATATATATATATATATATATATATATTCTCTCTCTCTCACTTCACTCTCTTTCCTCTCTCTCTCTCTCTCCCCCCCCTCTCTGTCACTCGCCCTCCTCTCTCTCTCTCTCTCTCTCTCTCTACCCTCTCCCCCCCCCCCTCTCTCTCTCTCTTCCTGATCTCTCATTCTATTTATTATTATTTTTTAAACGGAAAATTTTGTTCAGAGCAACAAAGATCGAAAAATTTCTAATGAAAGCATTAAATTTTAAAATATTGCAGTAACAGCATTAGAACGCCCTTTCTAAGGACGTTTTACGCTTTTTCGTTAGAAAAATAAAAAGCTCCGTTATATATATATATATATATATATATATATATATATATATATATATATATATATATATATATATATATATATATATATATACCCTTTGGAAGGACGTTTTTTTAGGAAAAATGCCCTTCCTAGGGGCGTTTTCCTTTTTTTATATATTTTTTACTTTTCTCTCTCCTCTCTCTCACTCACACTTTCTCCTCTCTCTTCTCCTCTCTCTCTCTCTCTCTCTCTCACACACACACACTCTCTCATCTCTCTTCTCCTCTCTCTCTCTCTCTCTCTCTCTCGCGACATCTCCCCCTCCCTCTCCCGTCTCGACCTCGCCCGCAACCTCTTCTCCCTCCCCATCCCCCTCCACCTCTCCCTCTGTCCCTCCCTCCTCCGCCTCAACCCGCTCCCTGACTGCCTCCCCCCTCCCTCACCTCTCCTCCAACCGCCTCCAGGGCTACCTCCCCCCTCTCTACTCTCCTCTTCTTTGCTACTCTTCGACCTCTCCCACAACCCCTCCATGTCCTCGGACCTCCCACCGGAACTCGGAAACCTCACCAACCTCAGCTCTTTCCGCATGCAGGCCTCCGGCCTCTCCGGCCGCATCCCTGACACCATTCTCGCCTTGACCAAACTCGAGCTTCTAGAGTGTTAGGGAGAGAGAGAGAGAGAGAGGGAGGGGGGGGGGGAAGAGCATAGAGTGAGTGGGAGAGAGCAGGAACGAGAGAGAGAAAGAGAGAGCGAGAGTCAGAGAGAAAGAGAAGAGAGTGAGGGTGTGAGAGAGAGAGAGAGAAGAGAGAGAGAGAGTGAGTGAATGAGTGAGTGAGAGAGTGAACAGAGAGAGAAGATAGAAGAGAGAGAGAGTGTGAGTGAGAGAAGGAGAGAGAGTGAACAGAGAGAGGGAAGGAAAACGCCCCTAGGAAGGACGTTTTTCCTAGAAAAAATGTCATTCCAAAGGGCGTTTTTCTATTCGTAACGGAGTGGACGGAAATGTATAAAACGCCCTTAGAAAGGACGTTCTGATACTTTCATTGGAAAATTTTAAAATCGAATGCTTTCATTGAAAATTTTTCAATCTTCGTTGCTCTGAACAAATTATTTCATTTTTTAAACTAATCTTTATTTAAAAAGAACTAGCCCTTTAAAGTTTGCCAAAATTAATTAAACCAAGCCAAACTATTAGTTTTTTTTTTTACTCGTTAACATGAAAATACCCAAAAAAATTCAAAAATAAATAAAATTAATTAAAGTCAAATTCGGAGGTAAAAATATCATTTTTTTATCATTCTGAAATTTTGAGACGTCCGTTAAACGGTAAAACCGTTTATCCATAATATTTTTTTTATACCATCGTTTTGGCACAAGCTGTACCTCGTTTCGATGGTAGACGGTAGACAACATTTTTTTACGATAAAGAACTATATTTTTTCTAATTTCCTTACGAATTTTCTTACCTATTGTTTAAATTTTTGGATGTTAAATTTTATTTTTTCTAATTTATTACTACAACCAATTTTTGTAAAAAGAATTAAACCAAAATAAAACTAAACCCTTTGAAAGAGAGAGAGAGAGAGGAACGAAAGGAGAGTGAGAGAGAGAGAGAGGAAAGAGAGGAGAGTGACAGAGAGAGATAGAGAGAGAGGAGGGCGAGTAAGAGAGAGAGAGAGGGAAAAGAGAGTGAAGTGAGAGAGAGAGGAGAGTAAAATATATATATATTAAAATATAGAAAACATCCATCGGAAGGATGTTTTATCCATGAAAAACGTCCTTCCAATGGGCATTTTCTTTATTTTAATATATTTTTTCTTTGTTTTGGTGCTTTGACTGAGAATGAGAGAGAGGATAACGGAGTTAAATATAAAGTTTAAAAACGTCGATCCGAAGGGTGTTTTATATATTTTTTAATTTTTTAATATAAAATGCCCTTTGGATAGGCGTTCTGATGCTTTCTTCATAAATTTCAAAACGTCGATGCTTTTCTTGTAATTTAGTAAAGTTTTGATGCTCTGGGTGAAAATTTTCGTTCCTAAAAACTGACCTTAGAATTATTTTTACACTATTTTAATAATTGCTAGTTGTCATGTCCGGTTCCCGAAATACGGTGAGCCAATCACGTAACATCAATTCCAGGCTACGCAGCAAAAAACGAACACCCCAGCTGTAAACTCCCTCACCAAAAATTAGGTTTACTTGGCATAAATAGAGAAATTATGGCTAGTTTGAACCAATTAGAATTAGAACACGACATTTATTTAAGTATACAATAACTTATATCACGTGGTGCACCTTATCGTTGCTTCGCTAATTGGAGCACCTCACTAGCCATTGTCTGTCTACAAATTTTACAACATTGTCCTAGACGTGCCTGCCTACCTTTCTGACCTTTGTGTAACTTATAATCATGCTCTCTGGTGCTACATTTTAGTCGCACAAAAAACGTCACGGACGTTATTTTTTAATTCTAAATAAATCTCAACTTTGTACTCCTGTGCGTTCCAATCAAAATTGGAGACATAATCTTGACCGTTATGTACAACCCAAAATTTATTAATATTTTACACTGTATCCTCTACGTCCCTGATACTTGTGTCCCACCTAATTTTATTCTAATGTACTTTCAATTAATTTTAGAACACTATTTACACCAATTTTAATTAAATTGATGTAAGGACCCAACTTGGCCCAAAGTTATACCCAACACCAAAACCAACTCCTATGCACACCCTCAAGCTTCATACTAAACACCAAACATCCCTTTCATCCAATGCATTACACCCAACATGGCATTTCCTTTCATTAATCCCAAGCCTACTTTCTGTACAAATTTTTAAACTTTGGGGACTTATTTACAAAAGTACAGCAAGGTGTCACCATCCTATTGGTTTAACCCAAATGAAGAACCAAACCCCCTCCCTTTGACCGTTCCACTCTTCCTCTCTCTCCCCCTTTTGGTTTGATATTTCCCTCATGTTGAATCTAGACCACTCATTCAAATGGAGCCATCTCCACTACACAATACTTTCACCTATATATATATATATATATATATATATATATATATATATATATATATTCCTCATAGCCCCTCTTCCAATGCAAACCCCATCCCCATGTGTACTTGGCCGGACCTAAACCCTAGGCTACCATCATCCTCATCCCCCACATGCAAAATCAACTCCTCCATTAATTTCCTTCATCACCATCACCCTCATCCTTCAAAACTCAAACCGAACCCTAAACCAAACCGATCTTCTCCGACGAACTTTCCCGATTGGTCTCCCTCCGTCGAAGCGGCCGGTCACCACCCCACCACCTCTGTGCAGCACAGCCGCCACCAGCACGGGCCTCTTCTCCGGCGAGCTGACTGCACAACTCGACCAACTCCGGCCCGATCCGCTACACTTGACTGCCACGACCCTTCCTTGCCACCGACACCTCCTACCTCCGCCTACACATCACCAGAAATCGCCACCATCACCAACACGATCACTCCGCTCCTCCTCCCTGTCCTCCTCCTCCACTTCCTCCGTCGACCAAACGAGCAGCCCCGACCATCTTCCCGCAGAACTACCACCACTATCATCCCCGATTACCCCGACTGTGCAGCTCCGACTACTCCTCCGCCTTTGCACACCTCGACCACCTTCCCTCTCCTGAACCCGGAGTACCCCGCCTGCCGACTCCCTGACTGGATGAACACAGCCGCCAAACAGCCTCGCCTGACCTCCACCTCTCCCGGAGCTCCTCCACCTCTAGTCGACCAAGCAGTCACTATCACCTCCTCCTCTTTCCTGTCATCCCGGTTCCCTATCCTCCTCCTCCCCATTGCCGGACCTCCTCCCCTGGCCGGACCGGACCCCCCCTGACCGGACCACCCTTTCCCACTGGTCGGAGTGTCAACCCTACCACCATCAAGTAAACACCATTACCATCATCATCTTATATACACCTTCACCATCACTATCGACATCATCGACGTAGTCATCACCTTCACCATTATCATCGTCATCGTCGTTATCATCATCACCCTAACCATCATCGTAGCCAACGACGTCATTATCATCGTCATATCATCTTCACCACTCCATCGCAATTATTACCTCCAACATCATCACCATCTCCACCATTACAATCACCATCATCGTCACCCATACCTTAACCCTAATCACCCATATTGTCCTCCTGGTCATCACCATCCTCCACATCATCGCCCTCGTCACCACCATCTTACACATCATCATCCACACCATCAACCTAGCCATCATCTCATCACTGTCATCATCATTATCTCATCACTGTCATCATCATCATCTTATCCTTGTCGTCATCATCATCATTAAATACTGTCACCCTTAACCATAACCTTGGCAACTTCAACCATCATCATAGACCCGTCACCCTTTGCCCGACAACTCGTAGCAGATACCCCAATTTCCGTACCTGTGCACGTTGACCCCGAAGACCTGTGGATTTATCTGCGCGACTCCAGGAGCAGGTCATTGATACTACGCAGCTGTAAACTCCCTCGACCAGATTTCAGTAATTTAGGATTAATTTTAGCTAATTAGAATTTCTGTGACTTTTTAAAATTTATTTTGTTACATATCCTATTGATTGTGCACCTGTACCTTACACAATTAAATAGAACATTACACTAGCTATTTTTCTCAAACAAAATTCAGGTACCTATCCTAGACTTGTTAGACTATTTTTGAGGATTTTGTGCAACTCCCAGGTGCTTTATTTTGAGCCTCGTTTGAGACGCACAAATATTGTTACAAAAGTCCATATTTATTTCCTATTTTATTTCTTGCTCTTTACCCATCTCTGTACCCCTAGGGATTTGAGGCCCAACCTGCACCAGTTTTGCCCAAACAAAAAAATACGATAATATTCTACTTTGAATATACTACAATTAGTATATTGACACCGTAGAAAAATTATGGCCCTACCTGCCTCTAAATAATTAGAGAACACCGTGCGCAGTATTTATTAAATAATAAATACGGTGACCCGTATCATCTAAAGAACCAGGCCCTGCCCCTGCCCAGGCTCACCCCCACACCCCCAAGGCACTTCCCCAGTTTTTTCCCTCATTTTTGTGCAATTCAGTATTTCCAGGAATCAGTGTTTTTAAATAGATAAATTACGTAATTACGCAAAATACCAATTTTGGAACCTATTTGTAATTTAGAAAATTTTAGGGGTTTTTATGCAAATTTACAGTGCGAGGTGTCACCCCCTCATTGGCTGGTGAACATAGACCGTCCACGTGTCATGTGGGACCCACAAAATATCTAAAATGGCTGCCAAAATATCTTAAAAACCAAATTACCTAAATACCCCTAAACTTCCCCCTATTTATACCCTATGCCATTGCCCTAACCCTATTTAAACCCGAGCACCCCCCCTCATTCCGACCACACCCCACCACCAGCACGGCCACCCTCCGCTTGCCGGACCACCACCGAACTGTTCGCCTCTCCCCTGCCCTTCCCTCCGACCACCTCCACCACCCTCTGGCCACCGCCTCCGTCGCCCAGAACCGCTGCAGACCCATCCCGACCACCACCCCCACACCACTACTTCACCACCCGACCACCCCCAGCGCCACCCTCCGCCACCGTGCACATCCGCCACCACCACCACCGGACTCGCCACCACCTCCTCCACCGTCCCGACCAACTCCCACCGCTCCACGACCACCCCCACCGCCGCTAGCCTCCCCACAGCGCCACCCGACCCTCTCCGACTACTGCAACCCCCAAGCACCCGACCGCCTTGAACTCCCCCTCCGGCAGCCTCCGACCTCTGCCACGACCCCAGACCTCTTCGCCCCGACCTCCTCCTCCGCCCTGACCGCCTGCACCGCCGCCTCCGCCATCGCTGACGCCGCTGCCACCGCTGCAAGCTGCTGCTGCTGCTGCTGTTGCTGTCAGCAACTGTTGCTGCTGCCGTCCCTCCGGCCAGCCGCCGTCGACTCCGCCGTCGTCCTCCCGCCGGCGACCAGCCGTGGGCCCCCCCTGACACCCTGTCAGGTATAAATACCCTAGTATATACGGAAATACAGTAATATAGGTATATGCATGAATATATGTATATATATATATTTATATATATATTAATATATATATATATATTGTATTATATATCTAATTAAATATTAAAATACTGTATATACAGTATATACATATATATTTAAATTTCTGCATTTTCTATTTCTATTGTTATTATTTTTATATATATATATCTATATATATATCTATATATATATATGTATTTATATATGTAATTATATAATTATATATATATTACTATATATATATAATATAAATACAGTATATTATACAGTATATAAATATATATTATTAATTTATGCATCTTTTATTTTCTGTTTTTCTTTTATTTATTTATTCAGTATTTACATACTAGGCATGTTGTTTCCTGTATCTTGTTATGTCCCACTGAGGACCTGGTTCCCTTCCAGATTTAGACGAGGCCTTCTATCCCACGGTGTATGGCCCAGGACAGGAGACCAGGTGTGCTACCGAGGAAGAGTTGGAAGAGACACCATCAGAATCTACCTGATTCTAGAAGTTGCTCTCTTAGAGATGGAGATGTTTTGCTAGATAGACGATGCTCAGTCTATCTTATTTTCTGTACTATTATTATATTTTGACAGTGGGTTTGTTCCCACAAGTTGTGTACTATGACATTATCAGACTCAGCATTATATATATATTCAGCACTATTTCCTGATATTTCTGTGGATGAGATAGATTTACCTGTATCAGACTTGTAGTATTTTAGGACAGCGTAACACGTTCCTTGGGGTCCATCTAAATGGATTAAGCCCTTAGTGACGTATCAGCTGGCCAATGCCACGTGGCCTAGTTCCGTATATTTTTGGGACTGGGGCGTGACATGGTTTTAGTGGTGGCCCATGCAGGTCCAGTTTATTGCTAGTGGTATGATGACATGCCCAGCAAGCCTGCTATAGGATAGAAATAATAGGACTCATCCACTCTGACTTCATTCATAAATTTTTGCATCTTGCTTGATTATCAATCATTATTCCTTGTGCTTTTCTAATTATTCTATTTTCTTCAAAAATATGAACATACCCGGAGGACATGCGATTGATAGGGCTGACCCAGCAACAGATCCTTCGCCCGATGTCCAAGGAACCCCGTCCACCCCGAGAGACCCATCCCCGAGAAGGATGTTGGTCTACCCAATGACTCCATACCTTCCCCAGAATCCTGCCCAGACAGGAACACCAGCCCAGCATGAAGGGCAAACCTCCCAGGCGGAGACACCACTGCCTCCACCTCCCGTCTTCCCTGCCCAGATGCCGCAGCTTGAGGGACAAACTCAAATATTCCAGTTCCTCCAAGCTATGATGCAAACTCAGTGGCAACAGACTGAAGCCCTGAGACAATCTCAGTGGCAACAGACTGAGGCCTTGAGACAAACTTTGATGACGGCCTTGGAAAGAACGACTGCTGTAGCGCCCCGTTCTCCCGATGCGGAGAGCGCGGCTAAGAAACACAAGACGGTATCGTTCGATCGGGATAGATTGAATTAAGAACTCGTCCTCGTTATGGATTTGTTTCTTCGGAATCGATTCCCATATTCAGTGGACTGCGCCCCAAGGATCGGCTTAGCGGCAGAGTCAGGAGGGACCTCTCCGCTGCTATCTTTTATTGCCTCGGTTTTCGATGTCGCTTGTTGCTTTCGTGCTTTGAGTTGGTTTTGGGATTTGCTTGTTTTCCTTGAACGGTTTCGATGGTTTCATTGTTTTCGTTCATTGACTAGCACTTCTATTCCGAGATTGGAAAGAGAGGAAAAAGTATTAATCGAGCTGTTCGTGTGCAGGTGAACGAGCAGTAGGCGGCTTGCGAACGGAGTCGTGAAGTGCCTCTTTCCTTCTTCTTTCCAAAATCTAAGTGAGTGGCTACCAACCCGATTAGCTAGTCCTGCTTCCAAGCTTCACAGCTAATCAATCCGCACTCTTCTTTGCCCCGATCAAACGATACCGAGTAATAACTAAAAGAAACCAAGATAAAAGAGAATAGACTTGGTTCATTATGCTTGTCAATAACTTCATGAACGGATACTGAACTGCATGCTTGTTCGTTAGGGAATAAATCATGAATTGTGCTTGTCTTGTACAATTGCTTGTCTTGTACTCTTGTTGCCTCAACTGCAATAACTTGTTACTTGTATATTGTTCGATCATGGACAACTTGTGCACAGGGTAACGTCTCGCGGACGATGCTGGGGCACTGGCATCGATCCGGTCCGGGCGAGACATATTGTTCTAGTCTCTTGTTCGGCGGAAATGGCTTACAGCACCTCTTGTAACTACGTTGCAAACCATTCTCGTCAAAGACTACCGTCCCAAATGGCAACCATGCCAGTGATCATCGTGTATATTTAAACCTGTTGTATACTAACTTGTGTCTCTGTGGCAGGGAAGGCATGGTAAGTATTGTGCAGGTAATTCAGACGGTCAGGTAAAATCCACCGAACGGTGGCACATTTATTTCAGAAAATTCAATATGCTGCTTACTTGTAAATGAACTAAGGCATGATAGAAACCCACAAAATATGCATGCTTCACTAAACAACGTGTTGATTGGTATAGTCAGGCTAGCTCGCCTTCACCAGCATGTTTCGATATGCTGACCCTCGTTGAAACAGGTTCTCCGCACTAAGGCGAACCGAGCGAGGAGCCGAAGTCGTCTTCCCGATCCAGTCCAGCTGTTAGCGCATCTTCACCGCGCCTCGAAGCCTTTTGAAGCCAGAAGCTGCAACTCTTCATACACAAATGCAGCTCCGTGGCAAAGCGATCCTCCAGCCTGGAGGTCTTTATCGTTTGAGTTTATAAAAGGATGTAATGTACAGGACTGCTATCTCATTTTGAGTCAACCCTTTTGTAAGCCGTTCGGCATATTAGCTAACTCGTTCAAGAGTTTGTAATAGATGTTCATTATCAATAAAGAGAACTTTTCTATGTTTCAAATCTGTGTTTCAATTTATCTGCGTACTCTGAATACGTGCTTGCTATGCAAATCATTAAAGCCTTGTACGGGCGCAACTCCAGGCCCGCACGGCGGTCACGACTCGGGGGACGCCTCGGGGCGTGACAACTGCCCCACCACCAGCACCTGTCTAACCAGTAGGCACAGTCCGAGGCTTCCGACAAATGAGCCTGAGAACCTTTAAAGGCAGCGAATCCCCAGAGGAGATCTCAGATTGGATCTCCAACACTGAAATGCTGTTGGAAGGCTCGCAACTTATCCCCGACCTGTGGATGATCGCCGTAAGAGCTCAACTCTTAGGCAATGCCCATCACTGGTGGGAATCTATAGAGCATAGCATCAACAAAGATCAGACTTGGGAATAATTCTTGGAGCACTTCAATGCCAAGTACTTCCCTGCAACAGTCCAAAATGCCTTATACTCCCAGTTTCTGCACCTGGAACAGGGAAACATGACTGTTGACGCCTACGATACGGAGTTCAGCAGACTAAGTCGATTTGGTACCATCTTGATACCGAATGAGCTGGAGAAGGCTAAAAGATTCCACCACGGCCTCACCTGCGAGCTCCAGAGGTATACGACAATGCAGTCAAGGATCTCCTACGAGGAGGTTCTTGCAGAAGCGAGGGTGCAAGAAGCTATTGGCCGAGGAGCGAGACGCTCTAATCTAACCTTCCCGGCCAAAAACCAGCAAGGGACAAGAGGCCCTATCCGTCGTCCACAAAATCAGACGCAGGAGACGACGGGGCCCTACCAGAAGAAGGAGCTCCCGACTTGTCACTATTGTGGCAAGAAGGGGCATTTTGCCAATGACTGCAGAAAGAAGAAAGGACTTTGCCTAGTATGTGGAGCTAGCCAACATATGGCTAGGGATTGCCCACAACGCAAAGATGGAGCCCCGGGCCAGAAGACGCAGACCTCAACTAGAGGTACACATCCTTCAACATCTGGAGGATATCAGAGGGGAGCACCCCTGGCTACACAAGAGGCCCAGTTCAACAAGGCCAGACAATAATCTGGAAGACAAAGGCATGGACAAGCCTTTGCTTTAGCTGCAGTTGCCGAAGAACCCGAAGGAGAAACCATCGCAGGTACCATTTTAGTTGCATCATTACCTGCAACCGTATTATTTGATTCCGGCGCTACCCTGTCATTCATATCTAGTAGATTCGTAGCCATGCACAAACTAGTCACTTCCCCACTACCTAAGTGCTGGAAAATTCTTACTAGAGGAGGTATTATTCCAGTTACCAACATTATTGAAACATGTTCAATAGTTGTTTGTAGTAGAGAGCTAAGAGCACGATTTCTGGTACTCCCAATGCCAAATTTTGACGTCGTCTTAGGCATGGACTGGTTAATCCAGAATAATGCTATCCTAGACTGCCAAAAAGGTAGTATCATCTTTAGACCACCAGGACACCCGGAGTTCGAATACGCACGAGGTACCATCGAGCAAGGAGTAGGCCAGACTCCTAGAGCTTACATGGCGATGGAGATAGAACCCCCAGCGATCGTTGCAGAATTCGAAGACGTATTCCCGGAGGAATTGCCAGGCCTACCGCCTGACAGAGAAGTAGAGTTCACTATTGAGCTGATACCCGGAGCTGCACCGGTATCCTCAAATGTGTACCGACTGGCGAAGAAGGAACTTGACGAGCTGAAGCTGCAATTGGAGGAATTGCAAATTAAGGGATTTGTTCGTCCTAGTGCATCACCCTGGGGAGCACCAGTGTTGTTTGTACCCAAGAAGGACGGAACATATCGCATGTGTATTGATTACAGAGCCCTCAACGCTTTGATAATAAAAAACAAGTACCCCTTGCCATGGATCGATGACCTGTTCGATCAACTGACGGGAGCTGTGGTATTCTCAAAGATAGACTTAAGATCTGGCTATCATCAAGTCAAGGTACGGCGAGAAGACATTCCAAAGACAGCATTCAGGACTCGCTATGGTCATTACGAGTTCCTGGTGATGCCTTTTGGACTGACTAATGCACCAGCCGTATTCATGAACCTGATGAACAGAGTCTTCCACCAATATCTGGACAAGTTCGTGGTAGTCTTCATCGACGACATCTTGGTGTATTCAAAAAGCTACGAAGAGCATGAAGAGCACTTGAGACTAGTGCTAGAGACGCTGAGACGTGAGAGCCTTTATGCTAAACTAAGCAAGTGCGAGTTCTTCCTTGATCGTGTCACTTTTCTGGGACACGTGATCACAGGAGAAGGCATCTCGGTGGACCCAGCAAAGATCTCATCTATCAAGACGTGGCCAACCCCGACCAATGTCTCAGAGGTGAGAAGCTTTCTAGGACTTGCCGGATATTACCGGAGGTTCGTAGAAAACTTTGCTAGAATCGCGGAGCCAATTACCCGTCTTACCCACAAGGATCAGGAGTTCATCTGGTCTGAGGAATGCCAGAAAGCTTTCGATGAGTTGAAGAAGCGTCTGACTACTGCCCCCATTTTGACTATACCAACTGGATCAGGAGGTTTCGTAATCTATAGCGATGCATTCGAAAAAGGATTGGGTTGTGTCTTAATGCAACATAGGAAGGTTGTAGCTTATGCCTCAAGACAACTGAGAACTCATGAGAAGAATTACCCCACTCACGACTTGGAGCTTGCCGCAGTCATCTTCGCCCTGAAGCTATGGAGACATTATCTATACGGCGAACGAGTAGAGATATTCACCGATCACAAGAGCCTGAAATATGTCTACACTCAGAAGGACCTGAACCTAAGACAAAGACGATGGCTCGAAGTGATGACGGATTTCGAGATTGATCTGCAGTACCATCCAGGAAAGGCTAATGTAGTAGCTGATGCACTAAGCAGAAGACCCTCGTCATTCTTTATGATCACCCAACCAGGTCTATTGAGAGATCTAAAAAAGTTGGAAATAAAGGTCATTATGCCAAGAATTGACGGCCAATTATCAAACTACCAGCTACAATCAACATTGGTCGAAAGAATCAAGGCTGCACTACCAACAGATGCAAGATTTCAGAGGCTTCACCAAAGAACAGAGGCTGGAATCCAGACAGGATGCCGCATATACGAAGATGGGACTCTAAGATGTGGAGAACGTCTTTATGTTCCAAATGGAGAACTTCCTGAGGAGCTGATGTCAGAAGCTCACAGCTCAACCTACTCTATACATCCAGGTGGCACAAAGATGTACAGAGATCTACGACAATACTACTGGTGGCACGGAATGAAGCGAGAGATATAACGCTTTGTGGCTAAATGCCTGGTGTGTCAGCAAGTCAAGGCTGAACATCAGAGATCAACAGGTCTACTTCAACCCCTCCCAATACCCGAGTGGAAATGGGAACACATTACGATGGACTTTGTTACGGGCTTCCCAAGAAGTCCCAGTGGTAGTAATGCTGTATGGGTGATCGTAGATAGACTCACAAAGGCTGCTCACTTCTTACCTTTCAGAGTCGGACAATCTACAGAAGTCTTGGCGGACATGTACATAAAGGAGATAGTGCGTCTGTATGGAGTACCAGTCAGCATAGTGTCTGACAGAGATACGAGGTTTACATCTTACTTTTGGCGAAGTATGCAAGAAAGTTTTGGTACCCGCCTTAAGTTCAGCACCTCGTACCACCCGCAGACAGATGGCCAATCAGAACGCACCATCCAGACACTTGAAGATATGCTGAGAGCCTGCATGCTTGATTTCAGCGGATCATGGGAAGATCATTTGCACCTGGTAGAGTTTTCCTACAACAATAGCTATCAAGCGAGCATTCAAATGGCTCCCTTTGAAGCATTGTATGGCAGGAAATGTCGTTCTCCAGTATGCTAGAGCGATGTTGGCAAAAGACAGATCTTGGGACTAGAACTGGTTGTTCGTACGGTGGAGAAAGTAAAGAAGATACAAGGATACCTACGAGATGCACAAGACAGACAGAAGCACTGGGCCAACGTACATCGACGACCTCTAGAGTTCCAAGTGGGAGAGCATGTGTTCTTAAAAATCTCACCCACCCGAGGTACTATCAGATTTGGAGGAAGAGGAAAGCTGAGTCCAAGGTACATTGGACCCTTCGATGTACTAGAACGTATCGGAGAAGTTGACTACAAGCTAGCCCTACCTCAGACCTTGGAAGGAGTACATGACGTCTTCCACGTATCTCAGCTGAGGAGGTACATTCCAGACCCAAGTCATGTACTAGACCATTCAGAGATCACCATCGGCCCAAGCCTATCGTACCAGGAGGAACCTGTAGAGATCCTAGATCGTAGCGAGAAGATGTTGCGAGGCCAGACTATCCCTCTAGTTCGTGTTGCATGGAGACATCATGCACCAGATGAATCAACCTGGGAACGAGAGGAGGATATTCGACAGCGTTTCCCCCATCTATTTCCAAACCAGGGTATGTCCTAATATTTTAAAAAAATCTTTCATTCTCATCATATGTTTGTTTTTATTTCGAGGACGAAATATTCTAAGGAGGGTAGATTGTAAACTCCCTTGACCAGTTTCAGTAATTTAGGATTAATTTTAGCTAATTAGAATTTTTGTGACTTTTTAAAATTTATTTTTCTACATATCCTATTGATTGTGCACCTGTACCTTACACAATTAAATAGAACATTACACTAGCTGTTTTTCTCAAACAAAATTCAGGTACCTGTCCTAGACTTGTTAGACTATTTTTCAGGATTTCGTGCAACTCCCAGATG